>PVLA01000528.1:0-434442 GCA_004027455.1 Hydrochoerus hydrochaeris | reverse complement strand
ACTCCACTTCAAGAACATAGACTATGGGAAAAAAGCAGACACAAGAAGTCAGACCGGTTACTCTGCAGCTTGGGTTGGGTGTGTGGCATGATGAAGAAAACATTCACGGCTGGGAAGATAACTTACACACCAAGGGCCTGTGTGCCTGTGACAGCTGACAAATTGCTGACTGTGGCTTCTTCACGGACTATGGTTAGAGTGAGTGTTAAAAGAGCAAAAACAAAGTTGCAGACCCAAAGCCTAAACGCAGATAATAAGATGAAAACATTTGGCAATGAAACCTGGTAGACCACAGTATTGGAATACTAGGTATTGGAAGTTTCATTCTGCTATCTTTGTCATTTGAAAACCATGTGAATAAGAACTTGCCATATGCAGTTCAATAAAAGCCTAAAAAGTGAAGGGAAATGATGGGGCATGAAAAGTCACTAAATTTCCAGACTGCATTAGATGTATCTCAGACACCTGACTGAATTATCTCAAGTATTACTGTACTTAATGATTATGTAGGAGAACAAGAAATATCCCTGTGCAGATGTTAAGAATTCACGGAGTGAAAATGGTAACAAAATTGAGAACATGCATGATGTACAGGATTCTAAATTGACATCTTTAGCAAAATCAATTATGTTCTGCCCTCTTCTTTGCAGATTTTATTAGTTTCAAAGCACCATTCTATCTTGACTGTAGTCAATAACTCTCGTGAGAATTTGAGGGGTCAAAGATACATTTTGGGGGTACTCGTACTAGAATGCCTGATTCTCCTTTAGCTGTGGTGATCCAAGTAGGCACAAAGAAATGTGGACAAGAAGATAGAGCTGGTAACTCTTTTTTTAGAAGAAAATGCTATGCTAGCTAAAAATAACCCTGACACTTATTCACTAGAGTAGATGAAAACTTATAAAATATAAACATATTTACTAAATATATTTGACTTAACTTAAGCAAAATAAAAGCTGCACTAAAAGTAAGTTTTGAGCTGAAAACTCTTAACATAAAAATAATAAATGAGTTAAACTGATTCAATTTAGAGAGTTCACCAGATCAGAAACCTAGCACTGGGACTTAGAGTATATGGCTACATCCAAGCTGTCTGTTTAAAGACCCCAAGGTACAGAAAGCCTGAATCCTCACCTATGGTCACACTGTTACTCACTAACAGTGCAAATCAGAGGCGACATCTTTCTACTCCAGAGTCTCTGTCTTCTACTGTCAATGAAACTTCAACTTTCATTCTGTTAGAAGACTAATTACAAAGCAATGGACTATTTCTTTAGTCTCAGAATTGTTTGTTTCACAATGAACATACACTGTCACAGTCCATTCACTCACACTTGAACAGGCCAAGTCCACCCACCAGTCATTTTGGCATCTCTTTGCATTACTGAATTGTTATGTAACAGGTAGTTCAACCTGGCTATAGCCATAAATAGTATCCTGGAAGAGAGGAGGAGCTCAAGCCCTACAAATTCAGACAGTCCAGAGAATTCACACTGAGTTCTGTTGTTCTCCTTAGAGGCAGGAAAGTTTGGTTTGCAATCCTAATTTTGAAGTACGATCATGAAAGACTTTCAAAAAGTCTTCTTGAAATTGCCCCTAAAAAATACAAAAGGGAGAAAAGCACTCTATGTGCTTGGTACCCTAAATTCTCTAAGTTGATTTCAGCTTTATTTCTGCACAAAAGAACAAGTTCACACCTTTCAAAAGAAAATAAGTGGTCAATTTCCAGATCAATCTTGGAAAAAGCATCTTTTGTGGACTTGAAATTATATTTCTACCATTTACTACAGTAAACACTAAAATCTCTAAATAAAAATATAGAACCTTTGGAGGTACAGATGAAAGAATCATTCAGGAATACATTACACAATTTGAATGAGAAGTGATGCTTAATCTTGTAAAAGTAGAATACCATGGGAATACACATCGACTATTTCATTGCAGAATGAGATACCTCTCTTTCTGATACAATACACTATGTTGATATGAAAATGCATTATTGCCAGCACCCATGTGCAACAAGAACTGGAGGTCTGATGCAACAACTTCAAACAAGCTTCCAGAGCTAGGGGGCTTGTAATCTACAGCCTGGATACGGGAACTGCTGTTATGACTGCTGCTACTATGCCACACTCCACGCACTGAATGCTGCAGGTTTAAGCCAATTAGGCTGTCTTCTGTCTCCTAGCATAATAATTATGTTTATGAAGAACACCACTGTGTGCAAAGTATTTTCAACCTGTTGAGGATGAAATGAAGGATGAGATATGTTAAATAATTTGGCCGCAATCACAGACATAACAAGTTGGAAGAACAGAACTCAGATCCAGAGGTCTGAGTTCCAAATTTCTAAATGCTTTGTATTGCACTAGATCCTTGCCAGGTGAGTGACTTTACTATGTCCTTGCATGTACTGATTCCTAAGCGGCTACCCATCTCCATACAGATTGGCTAGGCCCTGTTGAATGACTCTTACTGCCCTTTAACTTTTCCCCAGTGTTTCAGAAGGTGCATAACCAATATGTTTTTATCTCCTAATCTGGCCTTCAGGCCTAATCTGATTTCTGACTCCTTCCAGCTTTCTGGTGCTCTTGGAAAACTGTGTCAGTTGTCAGGGGTATACTTAATGGACTTCAAATCTATGTACAGATCAATTCAAATATGGATGAGGTTCCAAGCTTACAGTTTTCACAAGAGTGTTCTTTTGGAGGGCAAAGAAGAATGAGCCTGCAGAAGAAAGTTTTCTCCAGAGAAGGTTGTTATTTGAACATTTTAATAAAAGTTTTACAGAATAAGAACTGAAAAGTATTTTTCTAGGCTACATGTTTTAACTTACTAGCATGTGGAGTCAGCAACAGAATAGCAGAAGGCTGGGCAAGGGACTTAGCACAAATGTGAAATTTGCATGTAAACCCCTCATAGACTCTTTAGATTATACACACATACCCACAGAAAAGAAAAAAAAGAAAGGAAAGAAATAGTAGCTTTTTTTCTTACAAGTACTTTAAACACTTCAGGTCAAAGTTGACAAATAGAGCTTAAAAAGTTTAATTTTTTCACATTAGAACATCTCATCTTTTTAGGCAAAAGAACACCTTCTCCCACATCAGTTTTCCTACAGGGAGACTGACTTCTATAGTCTTGCCTCCTTTACAGCCAAATCCTTATCTTCACCAAGCTGCTCCTCCTCACCTGCATTAGAAGGAAATTCCTTCAAACACTTCCCATCTTTTCTTCCCTACCTTATCCTGATTTACTTCTTAAACTCAAGATCTTCCCTGATCTGACAAGATGTATGTGCATATATGGTATCCATTTTCGCTTATCCATGTATAAATACCCATACCTTTATTTCTCAAATATATGTTTCAGCACTTAAATAGTGAATTCAAAATTAAATGCAGCTGACAATCTGGTGGGGTGTGGAAAGAACCGGGTAAACAGTTCTATTTTTGGTAGGATTAGAAGCTTAAAATATGCTTAGGTGAGTAATGGCACCAGGGACTAGGTTAGCTTTTCTGCTGGGCTGAGTTAAAGAATTTCCCATAGAGGAGATGCCTGAGCTGGCCCTTATGTGTGTAATGAAAACTTGCTAAGCTGGTGAAGAGAAGGACGGGCATCCAGACCGTGAGACACAGGTCCTGGGAAACTGTCCCATTAAGTAGTCCTGATAATTGTTCCTTTGATTCCGTTATCCATTCTGTCTTGAATACTTGCTATTTGGAGTCTTTCGCATCTCTTACTCCAACTGTCCTTTGAAAGTTCACAATACAGATTGCTAAGCTTAATTTTTCATTTATTTATTTATTTTTCCCCAGTGCACATTCTGATGGGATCTCTGGTGCAAGTTTCCCCAAACCAGGAGGAAAGCAAGGGATCCACCTGCACTGTTCTCTGCCCCAGTGGGAATCTTGCTTGGAAAGCCAGTGAGAAACCTTAGCAGACAGGGAAGATTAAGGCTGTGTGATATTATGGCTCTTCTACAGATTGAGCCTTTCCCCTTACTTTTTGGTCCACGCTTCTTCCTATTGCCACTTAAAGATGGTTTTTCCCTAAAATTCATCTTTGACACAGAAGTTCTATAGTCTTCCCTGAGGATCTCTACTCTCTTGACTATCTTAATATCATCTCTTTGTGGATAACTTTAATCTCCAATTTTCACAATACTTAAACATTTTAATTCTGAATTTTCACTAGAATTTCTGGCCATTTCACCTAGGAAACTCCTACTGGCATCTCAAAGCTTTGAACAGCTTGGAGTTCCCTGATGTTTCAACTCCTCCTGGCTGTGGTCCATGAGGATTCAATCAAATGCAAACTGAAGCAGCACTGGGGAGGCAATCTTGTGGATGGGGTGAGAGCAAAGAATCAGTTCACTTTAGGTTAGTGAGATTCTTTCAGATGGTGTGGGTGGCTCTGATTCAGTCAGGTGAGAGCTTTAAAAGGGAGTCCAGACTTTCTTGAAGGAGGCGTCCCCATCTGGACTGCGGCTTCAATCAGTGCCAAAGGGCGTCAGCCAGGGCGTCCCTGAGACCTGCTCTGTCCATTCTATACTTTGTCCGGCCAGACCCCACAATCAGATAAAGTCTAGTCCTTTTTAGTAAGCCTCTTAGCATGCCTTCCCTCAGATTCAGCTTCTCCGGTGGAACTCTAGTACAGATTTCTATATACACTCAAACTGCCCTTCTTCTAATTTCCCACTTCTGTGAAAGGCGTTGCTATTAAAGTTTGATTGTCATACTCACTGCCTTGTCTTCTCTGCTTTTTCTTTCTTATCCCAATTGGTCTCCTCACTTTTGCATTCCTGTCATTTCCCTAAGCTTTGTACAACAACACCAGACTAATTTTCTGAGATGGCATGCTGTTCCTTTGTTCCAATTTTACCAGCTCTCACATAGTACAGCCCATTAGTCACACAGTTCATAGGCTTGCACATCTGATTCTCACCAACTCTGCCTTACTTAGGTCTCCCTACACCCTGACAGAAACTTTCTGCTCCAGGCAAACTGGCTATACCCTATTGGCTTTTTACCCTTTGACATTTTCTGCCTGTGAGTTTCTCCTCATCTCATCCACCTACATGGGACATCCTTCTTGTCTTTCCTCTACCAATTCATTAAGACTTCCTCAGAGCATTCCTTCTTGCAACCTGTCTAAATCATGTAATAATTAATCCACTATAAATAAACTGGTAACTGAGTCAGGTGTAGTGGTACATGCCTGCAATTCCAGCACTCAGGAGGCTGATCATTGAGACCAGCCTGGGCTACAAAGTGAGCTCGAGACCAGCCTGAGCTGCAGAGCGAGATGTAGTCTCAAAAAACCAAAACCAAAAACAAACAAACAAACAAAAACTGTTAAGAACTATTCTGTGAAAATAGATTAATATGATAGACTTACAGTGAACTTTTAACTTACGTATAACTTGTCATCTGAATACATATTCTTCGGTATCTCTCTCCTTGGCAAGTTTTCATCAGAATGCCTTGTGAAGTTTCTCAGGAAAGTTTTATGGGGTGAGGTGGTAAATGAACTTCAGTACCTAAAACTTAGAGCATTAACTGTGTATGCTTCAAGGAAGCCCAAAGTGGCTCAGACTAAGTAGCATCAATTTTTGTACAGATAATGTTATATGAAATTTAAAGTATGCAGGGAGAAAAAAAGAACTTACTTAGAAAAATAATGTATCTGTGCCTAATAAGCACAGATAAGAAGACGTTTCACTGATCTGGTTATGCATGAAGATGGTATAAAACTAAACAGATGTTAAGATTCCTTCTAAGACAAATGACTGAAACTAAAATGGGAATTATGAGAGGGAAAGAAATAAATCACAGATGTATTACAGCCACCCTCATATATTTATGACTTCATTCCATGCATAATCCTGGCTTCTGAAGTTAAATGTTAGGTGTTAAACTAAAATTTAGGAATGAATTCCATACCAGCATTACTCAGTACATACAATAAAAATATAATTAAAGCAACATTGCAGGCAGAAGATTCATCTTTGATAATTTATAAAACCCTTTTTATGAGAAGTGCCCTGCATCAGATTCTGGCTTAGAGAACTCTTAGGAAAAAGCAAGAAAGGAAGTAAATGGTAAATATTGATGGTTTCATGAAGACTGTATATTTAACCTCCTGAAAACAACACTATTGCAGAACTTATAAAGGTACAGTTGCCTCTCCCAGAGGGCTCTCAGGATGGTCCTGACATATACTCTAGTGATGCAAAGAACACACTTGGAAGTTCATCCACATTGTGATACCATTACATGAGTAAAAAAAGGAATAGGAAAAAATGATCAGAATATGTTTTTACTCGTAAATTATCTGAAAGCACAGAATCAAATTTATTTTCCAAATTTTCATCTAATTGTGAATATCTGTATTTTCTTGTTACCTGAAAAGTTACTTTCTTTTTTCTGGTGCTCACTTGAACACAACAAACTGAAAAGCATAGCTTTTAGAGCCTAGCTAGGAAATTGTGATTTATAATTTCAAAATGCAAATATACCTCTGAATTTCCAAAAGAATGTCTATATAAAGTATTTATACTTAATTTCATGCAAAAGAGTTATGTATAACTGAGAATCATAAATAGAATTAAAATCATATTGGAGAAAAATATTTTTGATCACATTAAGATGTATGTTTTGGTACTAATGAGTTTAAGCACTGCTCAAATTCAAATGCAGCTTTAAAATCCCACAAGTTTAGCTTCAAAGTTACTCATATTTGAATACTTTTACACATTATACCTATAGTAGCAACACTCCTGTATAAATACTTCATCCATCCCATAGATTTTTACATTTTTTTCTTTTTCATTTAGCTTTTGGTAGTATCAAGTATAATATCATCTTGGAAAACTACATGTCACAAAAAGTTTCAAACAAATACACACATTTGGCTTTTGGTTTTAGTTTTAGGAAAAGTTATAAGTCAACTAACAGACTCTTGTGAGGACTTAATAAAGTCATACACAGAAAGGACAACTTACCTTGTTTCTCTTGAAAAAATTACGAATCAGCATTAAATTGCTCTCAGGGAAAAAGTGAGTGGCAAGGAAGCTCTGGCCTGGTTTAAAGAGCTTGTGGGTCTCTGGGTGGAGCATCTCTCAGGGCTCTCTGGGAATCAGCCTCTCTCTCCTGCCCCTCCCTCAGAATCTTCCTCTTTTCTTTTCTCCTCCCTCCTCCCTCTCTTTCTGGCAGGGACACACAAAACGATTAAATTGCTTCTGTCAAGAGTGTTTTTCCAATAGCTTATTGCAGTCTAAGACTATGAAGTGCAGAATCATTGAGCAAATTTTGCCACGTGTCGTCTTATAAACCCGAGAACTGCTGTACAGCCACAAAGTCTTACACAAGCGATAGCATGAAAACTCATTTAAAAGAAACGAGATCAAGTTTTGTGGCTTCTTTTATTAAACATCATATATCTTCTCTAACCAGGAAAGAAACACGAATGGAGGTGAGCCAGGGTCAACACTACACTGGCAGGACTAACCTGCTCATGGGCCTCCACCGGCAGGAGGTGGCTCCCCATCAATTCCACGCACCCAACCCGCTTGGCACTTGCTGTATGCATTCAATCCACTTGGGTTGTCAAAATTATCACTTTTCAAGTACACTTACTAGTATTTACTTCTGGGTTTCATCTGCTTTCTTGGTGCCCTTTCTCCTACCAGGAAATGAGCAGCAGGGCAGAGAGAGGATCCCGACTTTTGTTAGTGCTTTGACACGCTGTGTCCTAGGTCGGTGCTTACATCTTTCCATTGGTCCCCACTGTAATCCTCATTATGGGTGTTACTAACATTTTACAAGCCTGAGAAAAGACAGGAGACTCAAAGAATTAAGGAGTCCCCAAACTCCCACAATAGCAACATATACCCCATTCCCCCAGACAAAAGAAAACTATAAGCTCAATTGCTTAGAATTTACATAAGCCCTGCAATTGCTTTTCATTACTCCTCCCAACGGAGGGAAAATAGCATTTTATCCCAGAAGCATTTTCCTCAGGACTCCTCCCACTTCCACCATGGCACTGAGCAACTAACAAGGTCCAAGCCCAAAATGTTCTTGCATTTTCTTCTTCCCTCTGAGGCTATGTTAACAGCACAGTGGATAAAAAGGTTAAGTAGAGCCATGATACTTCCTGCTTAACTCAGGACAGTTTTAGTGTGTGTCCGTGGTTCTGGCACATTATTAGTGCTGTCTCCTTTATTCTGTCAAAGACATTGGATAATAAATGATATAGCTATTACATTATTATTACAGAGCAATACAAGTTTACATAAACTTGCTTCAAAACAGTTGCAAGTGGCGTTTTGGGTTTTTGATGAAGGCTGTTACTAACACTGAAATGGCATGGGAGAGAAGTCTGTCAACTCCGAAGTTCCGTCTGGTACTGCCTTGGTAAACAGGGCATGCACCTGTTAGGACCTGGAGGGTAATCTGGTGTCTCTATTAAGGGTAATCATATCAGGCCATGTAGCAGGACAGAAACAGGACCCCAACATGGTTGATGTCCTGACACAGGTTAGTGGTAGGGGCAGAAGACAGAGAAGATGAAAGAAAGGCCTCTATTAGCACATACTGTAAATTTGGGCAAATCAGAAGTGGAGATGATCTCACTGAACTCATGGCTTAGCAGGGAGGAGCTTTGCACTGTAAACTTCCTCATAGCTGGGAACCTTGGTGCAGGATCTAAATCACAAGTGAAGGCCCTGGATAGAAAGCTACAGGGGCAGGTACTGTTGGTGCCCTGGCCAGTTTCAGCACTTGCTTTGCTACCATGCAAGGAAGCTGTCTCACTCCCTTGCTGAGGGTTGTTGCAGGCAGCTAGATCTGAGACAGGAGGCAGGGCTTGGCAAAACTGGCTGGGAAAATAAGTGGGACCTGTTAATGACAAGATCCCCCAGCAGTGCCAAATAATTTCCAGGGCCCCATAAGTAGAACTTCTCACAGGCTCCCATGAGATGTTGATGGCATAAAAGAGAGGAGATGCCACAAAAAGCCTGCTACCATGACTTTTCACGGTACCCTACCCTGCGCCTCCCAAACCCAGAGTATACTTTTATTTTTGCTTTTATCCTTTCCCCTTGTTTTTGGTCCAAGTTTGCTCTGCAGAGCCAATTTCTCCCTTACCCATTAAGTCCTGACTTTTCTTTACTTTTTATTTTAAAGTGAATAAAACCAAGCAAAATAGAACAAAGCCAATCAAAACAAACCAGTGTAAGTGACACAGCACTTCAAAACAATATGAAATCAACAATGGTTACCATAATGCCTCCTGCAGTCTTCAAAACAGCTGCAGATACCTTCAGACATAGTAAAAATCAAACAAAACAGAAAGAATAGAGCCAATAAAAACAAAATAATGAACGCAATAGAGGACTTCAAAACAATAGTAAATCTAAAATGGCTACCATAATACATCTTATTATCTTTGAAATTGCTGCCCCTGCCATTTGGACACAGTAAAATTAAACAAAAGAAAACAGAACAAAACCCAACTCAACAACATAATGAAAATGATACAGGACTTCAAAACAAGACAATAGGGAATCAACAATGGTCACTACCCTCAGAAGGAGATCCCCAATAAATGCTACACTGCATATTGCCATCCTCTGAATAGGTATCAGGCCACCGGTTTTACCACTAAACCCTACAAGCATTAAGTTGTATTCCACCTCAGTAGCCACCATTGCAGCCTGTGTTTCTCCAGATCAGCTGGCTGCTTACCATGCACAGGGGTGGGTGAGTGTTTTGGCTCTTCTTGTTTCCCAGCCCATACTCCAGAAGAGGCTGGTGTCTGCCTCTCTCCCCAGTGGAATGTGCATAGTGCCAATTTGCAAGGAGGGCTTGCTTCTTGGTGAATCCTTGTTCTCTTCCTTAGCAGTCCACAAATGACACTGACAGGAAAAGGCTGGCGTCTGGCTCTCTCCTCAGCGGCCCACACCTGGCGCCAATTCACAGGCAGGGCTTGCTTCTTGGTGACTTAGGTTGCCCCTTTTGGATTAAAGCTTAGACAAACTTTATGCTGCCTTATGCAGTCATGGAGGTGGCTGAGTCGCAGTCATGGGGGTGGCTGAGTCTCAGTCCTGACTTTTCAAATGAACTTTTAGCACTGCCTTTGGTTTGCCTTGTTCAACTCTTTGTTGAAGGCAAGAAGGACCTGGAATATGTTTAGCTGGAGCCATTTCTAAAGGAACTATCTCATATCAGAGGCACACAGAAAGCAGGCTTGATGTGTGAGGAAATGAATAGTTCCACAACAATCCCTCAGCCAATAGTAAAGGCTACAGATTCCACTTCCTGAAGAGAAATATTTCCACACAGTATATCGCCGAACTCCGATGAAATCAACCCCCAAATGCCCATAGCACTAACCTCTTGAGTAATACATACACTGTGATTCTTTTCCCTGTCTCACTTCTATATTGGTATCTGCCTGGGATTTGTTCTCAAATAAACAACTTCAAGTCCTCATCTCTGGGACATCTTTTAGGGGCACCCAGCCAATGTAGCTGCCAAAGATGCTTAATCTATTTGTCAGGCTAGATAGCTGTATGATTTAGTTAATGCTGAGGAAAAGTGGAAAAGGTTTTCTTCACTAGCCAACTTATTAGGGTCTTATAAAGATTAAATGATAAATTTGAATTAATATAAACTATAAAATACTAATATTTCTCAAGTAGCACATGGTAAGAGTGCACATATTAGTCTCCTTCAGAAATTCCTCTAGACAGTAATAATTCTTCTACAGCTACCCATCCTATCTGTGGTAGAATAATTACTTCTTCTGTCATCAGTGAAATATACCTCAATGACACATTTCCTTGTCAAGATGTAACAGAGGTAATGAGTGCATCAGAATTGGTACTAAGCTACTAAAAAAAACTGTAACAAGATTAAAGATATGCAATCATACAGAATCATATAATTATGTGACTGATGATCTCTGGACAGAAAAACAGAGGAGCCAAAAGAAAGTTCTATGATTAGGGGAGAAGAGGGACTAGACCTATGTCTGGGCTTTAAAGAGCAGAGATGATGGCTATGCATGGGTCTAAAGACAAGGCGCACTTGGTGGAAGGTGGAGAGGAAGGGACCCAGTGTCTCTATGGCCAGCAAGACTAGGGTGAGGGTGGATCCTTCAGAATGGGAGCGGTGTGGGGTGAGGGTCTTGCTCCCACACCAAAAACCAATACTAAATCAGACAACTATTAATATAAGCTAAAGAAGACCTGTGGAGATTTGAGAAGAAGCTTTCTGACTCCCAGGTACATGCTTAACCAGTTGGCTGATTTCTGAAATGTATGGGTTTAGGGAAATTGTGTTCATTGCACAGCTGCAAACAAAATGGTTCAAGAAATGGAGTAAAAATATCTCAGCACAAAAGTAACAGACCATTGAGGTAAGGTGAAAAAGCCACTGCTGGCTTTGAAGATTGTAGTAGAAAGAACTGTGTGCCCCCAAGTTGGGGAGGCTGTGGAAAAGATCCCCCCTTAAGGAAATTCCCCTCTGGAGATCTGCTGCTCTGCAGACACTTTAACCCATCCTGAACTTCTCACTTCTGAAACTTGAGACAACGGTTTTGTTAAGATGCTAAGTTCATAGTAATTTATTACAGCATTGTGAGAAATAAATACACTTCCCTTAGGAGGATATTACTTAGTCATCACTGATTTTGAGCATATTATAGAAAGTTTCCAAGTAATTTTTACAAACACTACCCTATAAGTGGAGGATTTCTAAGGTCAGGGAACAAACATACTAAACATCACTCAGTTCATGCCTATGAAAATAGTACTTGTTACTAGGATCCATTTAGTCAACTATTTTTAAGTATTTAAGAAGTGCACAAAATGAAACAATCTTTATCCCTAGCTTGTTTAGATAGGTACTGTATATGTGTGTGTGTGTGTTTGTGTGTGTATAGAATGCTAGGTACATAGAACAAAATTACATATTTGTATGTACTATATACATATATATATATATATGTAAATATAGCATATGTATTTATACATACAAACATATTTTTCTCCCTTATTAACACTCTACAAAAATCTACATTTAAGTACAAACATGATCAATGATGAAATTTTGGATAAATGGGCAACTTAAGCTTCCTCTCAGTTTGTTGTGATAAGTGGAAATGACATATATAAAGTAGTCAGGACAAGAACTGACTCCCAAAAAGCCAGGAGCTATTATAATAAATTGGGAATTATAGATGCATATAGGGAATCATTGCATTGTAGATCTTTTGTATTTTCTAATGAATAAGAATGGTGAAATATATATATATATATATATATATATATATATATATATATATATAAAATTTGCTTAGGAACTAGTATGAAGATTATTTAAGGTAAATAGTGTTCTGATCCCAGAGTAGGTGGTAGAGCATGAAATAATTTTATGTAAATGCAAATTTGAAATTAACATTAAATATAATTATTAGGAGGGTATTTGTAATCCATTACATAAAATGAATACTAGGAAATCAGATGCAACTTCTTTCTTCTTGAGGCATGGGAAAGAGGTATAAAATGTAGGTGCTGGTCATTAAATAAGACTAACACTCCTTTCTTGGGAATCTAGGATGGTTATGAAATTTAAATTTGGAGCCTGAACAAAACTTGTAAGTTGTTCTGCAAATAGCCCTGTCACTCATATTTAGGCAAACAAATGTATCTGATGAATTTTATAAAACTTGTGTTAAAAATCTATGTAAAATATTACATGTTCAGCTTCTATGTGAGAGTTTATGTAATTAAGAGATCACAAGAAGCTTTCAAATGGAAAGGGATAAAACAAATATTTAACATTTTTAAATGTGCTGGGTCATTTTTGTGATTTTTAATGACAATTTTTCAAGTGGGTGCTCATAGCAAAATTTAATTCGAAACATAACATATATTTGAACTCCAACCTCAGGATGAACTGTGACAATGTGAATTCTCTCATGTGATTTTTTGAAGGAATATTTCTGTCAATGGCACAGGAAACCCCTGTCATTTTATATATTAAAGAAAAGAAATGCATGTCAACATATAGAAGTCATTTCCCTTGTCCTGGGGAAGGGCTGGTGACTGCAATTCTTGCTACTGCTGCCGCATCCAGAAATGCTCACAGGTAGGAAGTTCCCAGAGTACGTGCCTCTCCATCTCTGCCATTTGTGGAGAGGTGAGTTTTCAGGGAAAAGGCAAATTCCAGTGATGTGTAACTTCCAGCAGACACTTCAGCACAGAGAGCACATTTGAGCAGGCTGGAACCCGGAAGCAGATCTTCCTGATACCTTGCGTGGTGCTATTCATGGTGGGGACTCTGCTGTGAACCCCAAAGGCAGTTGGTGGCTGTCGGCTGTACCAGGGGATCATGGTGCCTCCAAACTTCCCATATGGATCCTTCCTGCCTTCTCTTCTTTTGCTCAGTGCAAAAGGTGTCTCCCCTGCCTTCCTGAACAACAGGTTCCATGGATCCTCAATGTCTACTTTTCAAACTTGAACCTAACTAAGCATTTCAAACCCTACTCTTCCCTGACAAACTTAGTAGCCACCCCCTACTGTGTTCCTATCCCTGAGAATAACATTTAGGTACATTTCTTTTTTATCTGTCCCCACCTAATCTCTAATAAATTGAATATTTTGCAAACAGGAGTTTATCAGAGAGGCTCTTCCTAATCAGAAATTCTGGAATCTCAGCAGCCACTTCAAAATATTTCTTCCCATTCTCACAGAAACTTGTAGGTTTACTTTGCATTATAAAAAGACTCACTAAAATGGTACAGAGATAATGATTCTCACATCAGAATTATAAAACAATCTTTCCATCGCTTTCATTCATCCATCTATTCTCCTAGAGTTAGTCTTCCTGTATGTGTACTTTTAAATTATAGTTTATGAATTCTATACTTATTTCAAAATTAGTGCTTTTTTATTCATGCTTTTCACTCATTTCTATGCAGGGCAAAAGAATTCATGTAACTATACAAATCCAGCAAATGCTTTGAACCTTTGCCATATTGTACAGGTAAGATGGAGATGTTGATGAAAATAGTTTTTCACCAGGTAGCGTTTGTGTTTAGCAGAAGTTGGTGGGTCATGTGTGGAAGTCAGAGCTGCCACGAGGGAAACTGAGCTGAATGATGCCTTAACTACAGCTTTTAATGGCTTAACAAGTTCCGCAACTAGCCAGACCCAATATATTTTTGTATTTAGAAGAAAATAAAAAGCCAAATAATCCTTTTAACATAATGATGGTCAATTACAGATTTTATAAGAGTAAGATTATGACTGAGGTTTGATAATAAGTAAATACTACATTTATAGAAATACTACACGTAAAAATCAAGAAGGTTTAAATTAAAGTC
This sequence comes from Hydrochoerus hydrochaeris, assembly GCA_004027455.1. NCBI lineage: Eukaryota > Metazoa > Chordata > Mammalia > Rodentia > Hydrochaeridae > Hydrochoerus > Hydrochoerus hydrochaeris. Next base: position 420,045 of record PVLA01000528.1, on the reverse strand, counting down.
ATTGTTCTCAAAACAAGTTCCAGAACAATGGGGTGTCAAACTCAGGAGGATTAGAGACCTTCTACAATCCAATCCTAGTAAACTGAGAACACTAGAAGTGGCACAGTTGACCTGGACCATGAGGTTTGGGACCCAGAACTGCTGACTACCAGAACAGAATACATGCTAAGGAAAACACACACTTCGAGAATGCCACAAGCCTATTATGGTTCACATTTTGAAGCCTACACTCATAAAACTTTGCATCTCCACAAGGAGCTTCGTGTTTCACCTTGCAGTGCACTCACTACTGAGCAGCAGGACTGGCCCTTCACCTGGGCAGAACAAAGCCCGCTTTGCAGGGTACCTCAGGCTGCTCTGAGAACACTTCAGCTCAAGTTCTGGTACCAGGTGTGTGCCAGGTAAGATGGGAGTCAACTTTAAAGCCTCAGGGACATGGAAGCCTAAGAGAAGACTTTTCCCTAGAGGTTTCATGGAATAAAGGTCTGCAGCCTTTAGGCTAATCTGAGCCCTGTGAACTACTGAACTGGTTTGGTCAGTACTGCAGCACTGAAATATCTCTGCGGTTCACACACAAGTATGTATGTGTGGCCCTAAAATCTGGGTTCTGTGCATGCGGATCTTTAAACAGTGTCACAGATAATACTTGAAGATTAAAAATCTATACAGAATATAGAGAGGAATGCTCTTCTAATTTTAGAGATTCGGAAAATACAAGGAGAGTATATGGCAAATGCAAAGCTAAAGTCTCATGATTTTAGAGCTACAAGCCAAGGTGTGAGTCTTCCTCCTTTGGCCACTGCACGTTGGCAGTACATTTCAAACTTCCTTGAAACAAACCTTAGAATTTTAAGAGTTCTTGGAGCTTAGTTACTTAAATTAAAGTGGTTCCTAGTTAATGCAGCCTACAGATAGGAAAGGACTATTCTCCAATGATACCATTGAAGTCTGGAGTCAGCAGGGAGTAGACCATCTAGAGAGACTGAGCCAGCCAAGCAGCACAGAGTATGAACCCATCTTTGAGGGTATCACAGAATGGCTTCATATACTGGACTGGGATCACCTTTCAGGTTATGTAGAAAAGTTGTGTTAGTGATGAAATCCAATCTTCTTTAAAGGTTTTCCAGCTGTCAAAGTCACAGAAGTATTTAGTAAGTATTTAGTACATATCAGCATAATCTGAGTATCAATACCAAGCATCATTTTATACACCTGAATCCTAAAGTAGTGTGTTTTATCAGAAAATCTGACATTAAACTCATTTTGACTCAGTTCTTTTTCATAGAGTTGGGAGGAAACATGGATATAAAGAAAAGTTTAGAACTGAATATATAAGAATCCATGTACAGAGTACTTATAATGGTTGATCCATTGTGTCAATTTAAGAAGTTCAGAAGTTTAACTAAGTGACTCAGCAGGGAGCCAAGGTCCTTATTTTGAAAACCTTCTCATCCTGTGAAAGAAGAGGGCATAGAGATGGTGTGAGTGAGGTGCAGGAGCGTATAGCTTACTTACAATATAAGGGAGAAAAAGAGGCTTGTTCCCCAGTTACACTCTTGTTGCTTTTGCTGTCTTCTGCTGCCTTGAACTGTTGTCTGTCATCATGTCACCCTGCTTTAGAGCCAGCTGATTATGGACTGAAACCTCCACAAACTGTGAGCTAAATCAATCTTTCATTCCTTACTTTTGGGTGTCAGGTATTTTGTTTCAACAATAAGAAAAAAGTAATTAAGACAGTGCTCAAAGAATTACTTAATCCTAACAGTGAACCACTGGATAAACAGAAATGGAAGACATACATTTATCAATATATCATATAAATTGTGGGGTGAAAATATCCAGCATTTCATGTCTTAGTAGTCTCTCACCTGAGAACATAAGTGGCACACAATTTAGTAGTGAGAAAAACTGCATATTGTAAGTGTGCTTCATATTCATACACACAGAAGAGTAATATAACACATAAAGAAAAAAGAAATGTATAATGTAAAAAACAAAAAAAGCCTTTTGAAGTCTAAATAATATAGCACCACAATTTTCTCTTCTTTTTGGGTTATTTCTGCTTAGTAATTTAAAAGTGTGAATGCACATTTTTTTTGTTTTGTTTTGAGAAGTTAAGGTTTAGTCATAGCATTTCCATTAACTAAATCTTCTATGATAGTCTGACTTTTAATTTTTTTCTTTTATTTTCTTTGCGATTAGAGTTTTACTGTGAAGTTCAGGCTGCTCTCCAGCTCATGGTGATGCTCTTGCCTCAGCCTGCAGAGAGCTGGGATTACCAACAGTCAGGCCACCAAGCATGTACCAACCATTATTAACAACCATGCTTGGTGGCCTGACTATTAAGAAGGGTTTGCAAAATTCTCACACTTAAAAGGGATCTGTGCATGTAAATTATGTAAACTTTATAGACAACATAAAATTTATTATAGACTGACTAGGAAACATTTGCCTGTTCCCTTCTCTCCATTTTTTTGTGTTTGGTCAAACATTCTAAGTAGAAACACCTATTATTTGAAAAAAAATTCAGCTAACTATATAAAGTGAGCAGAGTTCTTCTTCTTTTGCCATGATATGGTTAACCTCATTGGCTGGTAGCACTTTGGCAGCAGAACACAGAATGGTGCACCTCACCCCAATTTGGCTATGCAGATCTATGAAATTTCCTCACCTATCAAACACTGGAACATACCACTGAGCAGGAAAACAATGAATTAGATGGAGGAGGCAAAGAGGGAGAGAGGGTGAGCGGGAGAGGGAGAGAAAATGAACAAATACAAGCCAGCCCTGGCAGCTCTGCAGCCTGCAGGTGATGTCAGGATTTACTTCTTGGCCCACTGTGTGCAGCAGGTCCAAAAACAGCCTAAAGAATTCAAGAGGTTTCCAGGAAATGGGATGTGGCTACATGTTTTATGGATGCACAGGCTTCAGGTGAATAAACAACATATCTACTGAAATTCTTATTCTGTAGAGAACAAAAGAATGCTAGAAAAATTACAATTAAATCAAATCCATTGTTCATAAAACAATAGCAACTCACTGATTCTTAAAAATTAAAAATGAGCATGGGATATAGAACTTCTAGGACAAAGAACATAATGTTCAAAGCTAGACTGCATACAATATTATGCTTTTCTGCTAATCAAGTGCTGTGAGTTATTATAACTATCTTAATTACAATATAAATATTTGAGTTGAATTAAAAATAAACATAATATCCACAAAATCTAAAGAGTCCAGCAGTCAGAAAAACCACATATAAGAAGATTTAGCTATCAACCATAAATACTGCTTCATATGGTTAAGTGAATAATAAGTAACTTTTATAAGCTTTGTATTCAGTTTTTCAACTATTTAGAATTCTACCTGCTAGAAAAACACATTATGATGCACTCAAATGCCAAGCCTATCATTTTTGGCCATGTGACCTTGGGAAGAGTAGGTAATCTTCCCTAACTTGAATTTCCATATTTTAAAAATGGTGACTCATAAACATCATATTAAATAAGGAAAAACTGAAAGCACTTTCTCTAACATCAAGAACAAGAGAAGGATGCCCACTATCACTACTTCTATCCAACATGGCACTTGAAATATTAGCCAAAGCAATCAGGCAAGAAAAAGAAATACAAAAGATACATATAGGAAAAGAAGAACTCAAATTATCAATATTTGCAGATAACGTGACACTCAACACAGAAAACCCAAAGAATGTCATCAAAAAACTCTTAAAAACTCTTAAAATCAGTAACTAACTTTGGCAATGTAGCAGGATACAAAATTAACACAAAAATCAATAGCATTTGTATATACTAATAATGAACTAAACGAGAAGGAAATTAGGTAAACAATACCATTCATCATAGCATCAAGAAAAATGAAATACAATGTACCTAGGTAATGACCTAACCAAGGAAGAAAAAACATCCACAAACAAAACTGCAGCACTAGGGGAAAAAAAAGAGAGTGAGCAAAGAGGACAACAGAAAATGGAAAAATGGTTCCTGTTTAAAAGTGCTGGAATTATGCCAATCTGCTTGACATTAAATGCCCAGTAAACCCAGCTTCATACACATTGATGATCAGGCTCATCCTTGTGAGTAAATACTTCAGTTCAATAATCAAATCAAAAGAATGCAAGGTAGGAATAAACTCAGGCACTTTCCTTTTTCCTCCCCACACAGCTTGCTATTTTTAGCTTTGCGCTGCTAGGTGACCCCTGTGGACACCACCTGACACGTTTCTTGCACTCGTATCATCTTCTCCTGCAGAAGCAGCTGCCCCTTTCCCTGGAGTCTCCCTAGCCACATGCCATGTCACGTGGACCACAGAGAATCGTTTGCAGCACACAGATTTTCATTTTCTTTTTCCTTTGCGTCCCTTTGCCAACCCCTTCCTGTCCACCTCAGGGAAGATTTTCCTTCTTTTGATTGACAACCTCGATCTTCAAACACCAGCCACTTGGTGCAGATTGAACCTAGCACCATTCTAAAAATCACTACTCTGAGATCTGAAAATCACTACTATACAACCTGATGTGTAATCTCTTCTTTATATACTTGCCCCCGCACAGGGAAACCTAGAATTTCAAAAAGTCATTGATATCCCATAAATTCATTTTAATTAAGTGAAGAAGAGCTGCGTTGGGATGTCTGTACATTTTAAGACAGCACCAGCTGGGTTCCTGCCTCTAGCCATTGGGATGGCAGCACAGCATAGTGGCCGTGGAGTCAAGCACTGCCCGGCTCTTAGAGCAGCCTAGGACAGCTTCAATGACACGTCATAAAGTCCACAACCTCTGGGTTCAAACTGCAGTTCTGCTCTTGCTGTGCAATCTCAAGAGGCTACTTACCTTTTTTATTTCAGTTTCCTGATGAATGAAATGGGAGTATTAAAGTGAAGCATGTCATTAAGAAGATACAGTACTAGGGTACTTAAATCTTAGTCCTAGGGCATAAAGTTACATGAAAATATAATTTAAAATTTTCTGCCTGGAAAGAAAATGAAGTCCAAGCCGGGCATGATGGTACATGTGTGAAAGCCCAGAACTCCGGAGGCTGAGGCAGGAAGGTTGTTGCAAGTTCAAGACCTGCCTGGGCTACAAAGTGAGCCCAAGGCCAGCCTGAACAATAGGGAGACCCTGTCTCAAAAGGATAAAAAAGCCCAAAGAAAAACAAAATGAAGTCCAAATTTATGGTTTTTGTTACCTAATCTGTAGAAATCCTAAAATACCAATCACTGACACTGAATATTCTAGATATTTATATATACATTCAACCCAGGTCACAGTACATAGGTAAAGACTTGGTTGGGCACAAAACCTCCACTGTATGACCTTGAAAGTGACAACCTCTCGCCCCTTCTGTTGAAAATGCATGGATAACTATATACTACACTGCGGTCTCTAGCAGGAATCACTGAGGGTTACTAAGAGTGTGTCTTCTGCATATAACCAATCACAAACTACTACACACTGAACAAGAATTAAGTCATTCCTATTAGCTATTATTAGCTGTCCTTATAGTTACTGCTACAGTTATGACAAATATCTGTGAAGTGAATTACAAAAATGTTTGACATCATATAAAAATTGCTGCCTGTACTAAGTACAAAAGCAGCTGCCACTTATGTTTAGAATAATTCCTTGTTTCAGGCACTACTGTCTGAAAGGCAATGGATAAGGAAAAGGAGAAAGTTAAAAACTGAAATAATGACCTTCACCTTAAGGAAGTAGGAAAAACATAAATAAAAACAAATAAGATATCTGCTATATGCTGTATGATATACCACTGGATCTAGATTCTTCATAAAAGTAGAAATTCAAGTGCCATGCAGGTAAAATTTAAAATATTTGTGCTCCTTTAAAATTGCATTTAATTTTTATAATTGTATTCTGGATGGAGGGAAAAAGATGGAGAGGGAAGGGAAAAAAGGATTTTAAAAATGGAATGAAAGAAAAAAATGGAAACAGCTTTTTTAAGTGGGAAGGGGGATAAGATATGTAGGTAGCAGGGAGGGATGGAAGGGGAAGGGGACAAAAAAAGAATTAAAATGTGTTTGGTATGAGTACAAACTTCTCACACTAAAGGTAAGCATTAGGTACTCCAAACATGGACTAAAAAAACACGTTAATAAAACTGAACAAAAAAGTCTAAAATAACCGCAAAAAAGAATATATTAAGGGCTGGGGATGTTGCACAGGGGTTGAGCCTAGCACATGCAAGACCCTGGGTATGATCTTTGGTACCACAAAAACATTGTATTAAAACTTACAGAAAATTTGAGGGATAAAGAGAATATATAGTACATGTGTATACTATAGTTCACTTTAAAAGTCTTTCAGGAAACCTTTTTCAATAATGCATCTCTGACCTTTCCAAATTTGATCAGGGTCTGATTGCAATAATTTAGTATTCAAGAGTTTTGAGCATCAAAGGGCTTTGTAAACCATGAAACACTACAAAAAGAGAAGAGCTCTTTGTCCACTGATGAATTTGTTGCTCAGCAAACAACCGCAGGGCAAGGAACTGCTTTCCATTTCTTGTGCATAAGAAGAGAATCCAGGGCCAAGAGGAAAGCTCTTCATGCTTAGCTGAAGGTCATGCCGTGAGTGACTGACTGCTCTGACAATGTAAAAGCAGAACAATTAAAGGCAGTGCACAGTTAATGCACTGCCTTTAATAACATCACCAAGCCATTCACCAAGTAGAAAGCTACATCCTAAACCATGGGATCTGGGCCAGGGCATCTAGGCCATCTTGAAAGTGACAGGCAAAGGCCAGACAGAGGCCTCAGAGCACAAAGGGGCCCTAGGGGACAGCTGGCACACTCTCATTGGGTCTCGGGCCCTCTGTCCAGGGACCCGGAAGTCAAACAAATCACACACACCGTGATAACAAATTCCACTGTTGCAATGAAATCCTGTCCTTTGTGGCAACCTGGAGGGAACTAGGGAAAAAGGAGCCAGGCACAGGAAGACAGGGGTGTTTACTGCCTGTTCTCACCCAGATGTGGAAGCTGAGAGTTGACCACATAGAAGCTCAGAACAGTATGGTGGTCACTAGAAGGCAGAGAGGAGACATGTGAAAGAAGAGAGACACAAGTTGGATGAAGAGGACCAAAATCTAGTTACATGGACTGTATCAATGCAGTTCATGTTCTGCTGCATGGTGGGGTGCCTTTAATTCACAGTTTATCATATATTTATGGAGAAATGGAAGAGAGGAGTTTGGGCTAGTTGTCATATAGACTATGCTGAGCTCAGTTTATGCACACAGGGTTAAGGAAGAGTTGGGAGTTTCTCAGTGCAAAGGAATGATACACATTAAAAGTGACAGCAATGCTAATTATCCTGATCGCATCATCACATGTTGTAAGCATGTATCACACTGTCACACTGTATCACCAATATATGTACATGTTTATGTCACACAAAAATTGGAAAAAGCAAATAAAGTCAATAATTATAAGCAAAAGACCAAATTCATGCCTCTCTGTAATATCCTTTATCATCCCAGTCAATGTATTGAATAAACACCAGCATATATGAATTCAGGCTTTTCATTTTTCCTGTTTATAAAAGTGAGATTAGGACTTTTAAAATTAATGACATGACTTAGGAACATGGATAATTTTCCCCAAATGGCATAATATCTTTGAGACCTTATTTAAAAAAATAAAGAATGATCTATAAGAGGATATTATTATTGAGCTGTATAGAAAGTCAAACAGCTGAACTGAGAGTACATTTTTACTTTAAAGGTAAATTTTTCTACACTGACATTTCTATTTATATCAACCTTCTCAGTAAGTCTACAATACAAATGCCAATTAATATTTTGGCTTCACTGATTTGCTGATGATCACAGAATCCTACAACACTGCAAAGAATCTTCATGAAATTTTATATAATTATTCCTTAGAATGATATATTCTGACTTTTTTTTTACTTTAAAAACAATTAAATAATTGCTTGGAACAACTGAGGAATAAGCTGAAAATAGAAACGAATTTTTAGTAGCAGATTGAATCACCTATAATTAACTATCTTTGGATTTATTTTTCTTATGGATTTCTAATCAATACCCTTTCTTTCTGAGAACTCTCTTACTAGAGGCTTCCTATCTATTTTCACTTTCTCTGCTGCAGGTAGAAAGTCAAAGATTTTTGACAGTTTCAAATTCAGAGTGATAAAAGGTATTAAGAGACTAATTTTTAAATACTCTTTATTAATATACTTCTACATGTTAACATAATGGCAAAGTGTTTCAAAGGAACTGTGTGTTTACAGAACTAAATTTACTTTGTACATATTTTTTAACTATTTTAATTTGAAACTTTTAAGGGTATGTTTGCTTATTATTTGGTTACTTCTCAGAAGCTTTCAAAAGGAATATGGTATTTCCATTTATGAAAACATTATAGGATTTTCATTTGAAATCTGGGATACGTCCTAGTTTTATTACATTGTGGTTTTAGAACATTGTCTGTTAGGCTTCATTAAACTATGCCTAATCATTGTATGTACCACATCATTTGGTTAGAGAAAAAGAATCCCAACAATATAAATGATTTGTAGTATTACAATGTGCTGGACTGGAATCAAGTTTATTTCCCAAAGAATTCACGGAGTTACTTGAAAAGCAGTTATAGTAGATCCCTTATTCACAAAGACCCTGTGTCTTTACTTGTTAACAAATGACAGATTTACAAAAGACCTAAATATTTTCCATGTCTGTCTGTTTTCAGAAGGTTATAGACATACCTTTATTGAGTAATGTATGTAAAAGAATATTGAAACTTTAATACTTTTATCATCATAATCTATTATTCCTAAGTGAAAATTTTTATCTTTATATACTTTTCCAATTAAATATTATTCTATTTGACTTATCAATGATTCATTTACTGCCTCTAAATCTTAAAATAGTAAGTATTTGTTCTAGTTTACAGACGTACTATTTCTTAATACTGAAGGTAAGTTAACTAGTAAAATTCAGATCAATGTTCAGATGCTTTTTAAATGATACATAAGCAAAGAAGTAGAAGCAAGGAAAAAGGAGGTTAAAAAAAGACAAATAACTTTTACATGTTAAAGTTAATTTTAAAAACTGAGAAGAGCATGTCACTACGTTAAACAGAATTCCATGATATGATCAAGTAACTGCTATCTGAATATAATTTTCTGCCTGACCAAACATCATGCTCCTCCAAAAGATATTTACTGAAATTCTTCTGCATCAAAGGCAATGCTGTGCAAGACCAAAAAATACCTGATGCATGGTTAGCATCCTTGAGGGACCTGGAATTTCACCTTGCGATAATTCCTGTACAGATATTTATGGGCAAATGAGTATTTAAACAGCATTTCTCAAGAATCCTAAAAGTTTTACAGTTTAAAAAATTCCTTTTGCCTCCTGTAGGAAGCTGGAATAGCCACATACTTTCAGCACATACAGATGATTCTGTGACCTAAAAAAGAACCATTTGGGGAAACTGGGTGAGTGGAATTTGGAGTGCAGTGAGAGGAGGACTGAATAGCTTATGGAGGAAGAGGTAGAGCACAGAATCCCTTGCACAAGTTTCCTCTGCGTGAGCAAACACTTTCATGTAGCTTGCACAGGCAATGTGTGAAGTGCGAGCCATGTTAGTGCCAGTAAAATAACAGACATGGTCGCTGACCTTCCCCTGGGAAAATGAGTGTGATGGCAAGGCTTCCACTGGTAAGTAGCTACACAGGGGTTCAATGTTTTGGAATAAATTGAAGGTCTGAAGAAAGTTATTTTGGGAGGCCTATGTCTTCAGTCTGGAGAATCACTGTATCTTAAGGAGAGATCTCACTATGCACAAGGTAAAGAGATAAACCTGACAGGGAAATGGAGAAAAGATGAAGCCATGTACTCAGCTATATGAACACCTGACTTTAGGAAGCAGAGGACAATGGCAAGAGTGGTCCTTGTTCATAAATGCCTCCTTTGCCTTTTCAGGCACTAAGGCCTTGGCCGAAGTAGGGGTTATAAAACTTCCTCTTAAAGGCCCAGATGAATGTTGCTGTTTTATGGACTGTGAATTCCCTGCAGGCAGCACGAAAGCAGCCACTCACAGCATGCAAATGAACACACAGGGAATAGTATAGTAAGACTGCATTTACAGACCACAGAATTGAATTTCACATGGTTTCCATGGGTCATAAAATACTGTTTTTCTTTTGGTTATTTTCTACCATTAAAAAAATGCAGAAATAATTCTTTGTTCACTTGTCATAAAAATACAAGCTCTGAGCCAGAGTTTGCTGACCCAGACCTAACGCAATAACAGAAATATCCTACTCTGGATTACTCCCCTGCAGATTTTGTTTCAGTTGCAATCCAATAAACAGTTTTGTACCTACATGTATGCCAGGTAGTATTCATAAGCAAGCACAGTTGACCAGGGTTTAACTTTTACCACTTGCTCAAAGATGGGCTTGTCATGAGAAACTTTGAGAACCACTGGTAAAAAACAAACAAAACCCTTCAACTGTCAGATCTGAAAAGTTCACATTTCTCTGTAGACTCCACACCAAATGATCACATAAACACACTAGCTGGACTAATTTGCCCCTCACTTCCACTCACAAATGAAGTCACTGACATATGTTTTCTACATACAGCACTTTTATTTGGTTTCTCAGAATCATTATTTTTTCTAAGCATTTTGCTAAGTGCTGGGTACTCTGCTAAACTGGTAAAAAACCAAAAATTATCATTTCATTCCCACAATGGTATTTTTTTTTTTTTGGACAAGGTCTCACTGTGTAGCCCCTTCTGGCCTCAAACATGTACAGATTCTATTGCCTCAGCCTCCCAAGTACTGAAATGACAAGCATGTACTACCACGCCCAACTCCCAAATGGCCTTTTGAGGTTGCTGTCATTTACTATTCAATTTTTTAAAAAATTGTTATTCCATTTTACAGATTGAGAAGCATGTTCAGAAAGACTTTTAATATTTTTCATTTCTTTAGATAATTTTTTCCTGACAGTCTACACTTATGAACAGTGGACTGACTTCAACTGCTGTTGTACTAATGATTCTTAAATTACCTCAGAAAACTCTCCAGTGAATGTAACAGTCTTCACATAGGCAGAATTTAACAATATGGTCCTTTCCCAGTATTCATTTTCCTAGTAAATGGTGACTATGTGTACCCTATAGGTGACTTTCTCCACCTCTCAACTGTCTACCAAGTCTCAGAAACAAAGCATTTACCTTAGACCTAAATATACAAAGAATTCATCCAATACATTCCAAATCTATATGGCATGCATGACCCTCCTAAAACGGTGTCCTAAATGGTCTTGAAGTAAACTTTTTAAAAAAGTATGAGATGGCAGGGTAGTAAAACAAAATTAATATTATAAGCCCATGCTTGTTGAAAAGGATCTATAAAATGGTATTTCTCTGTGTGCATGGTACTATGTCAATTTCTAAGATCCTTTAGACCTCAGAAACTTTCACGAACCTGTAAAATGGGAGTAATTATGGCACCTTTGGCTGTGTTTTGTGGGTTGGGGAAATTAATTCATGAAAAGTAATTAAGAAGCTGGCTAGCACAAAATTGCTTGATAAATTGTAACTATTCCTAACAGTTTTATCCATATGATTAAAAGAAATTCATAAAAAGATTCACTGAGAATACACTAATATATTTACAACAAGTTTGTAATATGTAATAATACTGCATGAGTTGTATGTATCTTTTTGCTTTTCTGTGCTTAAAAATGTAGAAAATCTTAATAAAATAAATCAACAAATACTATTTAAAAAACCACTCTGCTAAATGAAGATGCATTAAAAGTGGTCATCAGAAATATAATCACATTTCTTATTCCATCTTTGTCTACCCAAAACACCATGTGACAATCATTCTATAACTGAGTTGATGCTGAAAAATTAATACAGTTAAGATAATTATCACTAGAGATGGAGTCTTAGTCTTATGCCTGCAACCTATTCAATAAATTTACTTTGTTCCTTCAAATCCTGAGATAAAAAATTAATTACAAAATTTAATTTTATTTGAATCAATACATTTTTTTTCCTGTCAAGACAATCTAAACGTATATCTACATCTTAGACAGGCACAAAATTTATAGAGCAGAGCAAAGAAAAGAACAAAAATAGAGCAGGTGGAGTGTGTTTGAAAATACTACCCCTTATTAGGGCATGTGTTCAGAGGATGAGTTACTAGAGCTCAATTGAATCCCTATTAACAGTAGTGAATTCCTAAGTCAGACAGCAACAGTAAATAAAAGAGCCTGTGCTTACATTCATTTGATGGTTTTGCAGACTGGAGAGTCATTTCTGGCATCATTATTTTGTGCTGAGGAAACAAAGACCATGAAACATTACATTCCTCAAGATACTTTTCTTGTGCTGTTAAATGAATCAAATAAATGAGAAGCAGATAAAGAATTTAGATTTAATTGAGATTTTGCTCCACAGTAGTTTCAGTTTCTGAAATTTTGGGAGGGGTATGTAGCCTTTGTTAAGAATATTTTACTCCTACCACCAATAATCAGCACATCCAAGAGAAATTTACTATAATCATTAAAGAAACATAGTCTCCCTTTACAACAGCTATAATCTTATTTTTTTAAGGGTAAAGGCAGAAAGTCTTCATAAAGAGATATTAGTAAAATATATGTAGAGAACATTTTGGTACACTTGACTGGTTGTAAGAAGAAATCAATCCTGGGTGAACATAAGACATTTATTGGCTTGGGATAAATAAAGTGTGATTTTATGGCAGGTACTTATTCAAATTATTTTACAATTTATTTTACTGGTGTGAATTTTAAGACTAAAATTGAAAAAAAAGATTAGCAAAAAGGGATTTAACAGTTTAGACATTTTCTTGGCATAATTATATTTTTTAGGAAAAATGATAAATTTAAAATAAAACCCTGAACTCGTGGGAAATTAGCTCAGTTAAACACAATTCTTGGGGGTTCAGTGTGCACCGCTAATATTGCACATCAGATTAAAGCCAATTTTTAAATTTCTACCTCTGCTTTCATCTTGAAAAGTTTGTGATATGCCTTGGAAATTCAGAAATTTTTATTAATGTATTTCAAAATCAAACATTCATATGTCTATCCAAATCTTCTCAGAATACTTGCATTATTGTAGATACAACCTTGTAAAATAATACTGTATATAGTTTTAACTGCACTACTGAATAGCTGAGTCCCTTGGTTATAATGAAAAATTATTTAATTTTACAGAAGTAGTTGCCAAAGAAAAAATAAAGTCTCTTAGAACCATATGCAGAATAACAAAAGAATATGATCATTGCCTTGGAAAATGGTATCATGAGCAGGTAAGAGAAAGCTGGGGCAAAGGATAAATTTTCTCCAAGGAGAGCATTTACCCTGCAAAGAGTCAAACTAAATAGTAAATAGAAGACCAAAACAGATGAATTTAAAGAAGTTCAAGAATCTAGACCTCAGGCTGAGGGTGTTTACTCTGCAGTGAAGCACATGCTTAGCATGCAAGAGGCCCTAGGTTTAATCATCAGAACCACATCAAAAAAAAAAAAAAGGTTATGGTTTATGCCAGATCCTCCCCCACCCAAGTCTCATGCAATCAAGGCACAGCTGAATCTAGCATTCATGATTGGTTCACTGTCTGGCACTGGGATTGGTGGTGTGAGTGCTACACTCTCCCAGGGGTGGAGCCAAATACAGTGTAACAGTGTGAAGGAAGTGTATCTTTCTTTTGCTGTTTGTGCTTGCTGTTTGCAACCATGAGCCACTGCCCCTTAGCCATGTCATTTTGCCTTGGAGCCAACTAAGTATGGATTGAAACCTCCAAAATTGTAAGAAATAAACCTTCCCTTCCCCAATTTTGGGCATCAGGTATTTTGTCTCAACAATGAGAAAACAGGTAACTAAGATAAGAATCTAGATTAAGAATCAAGAATCTTCAAGAATGTGGCAATAGAATCTCAATCTTAGGGTTATCTAAAGCAATCCAGACAGACCATAGGGAAGCGCAGTGGCAGGTCTCTGCCTTGATTCCTAGTAGAAGATTTTTAGAAATTACATTTCAGATGATTTGCATTACCCAAACAGCTAGAACTTCAGTTCTTCTCAAAAGTGCTTTTACCTGTACCAATTAATTTACAACATTCCTTACCCTATATCCTCACTCTCTCCATCTGTTCTTACCTCATTCACACTGAGATGATTGGGGCCTCTGAATCATACTTCTTTAACTTTCAGTGTTCATACTGTAATGCACTCTACATTTCAACGGCTTCTTCTTTTCTATCAAACTCAGGGAAAGAATCATCCTTCCTTCTCTTTAGAAATAAAACTGCACCCTTGAATTACCTCCTTTGTTTTCTGCAACTTTGTACCATTAATTTTTCTTTTCAATTTTTTCCACTAGAGATATTTTCTCTACTTTATCCTGAAAAACTGCTCAGATCTCTTTTATCCTGAGATAGAAAAACAGACAGATGCACATGCACACACACTACTCCAGCACTTTCTCAATGTACTTGTAGTCTAGTACATGAAAAAAGCTTAAAAGTCACTAGGATTGAAGGAAGTCTGATCATGCTTAATCTCTTTACTTCCTAATGCTAAACTTCTGAAAAAAGGTCAGAGAAATTGTTCTACTTATCCAGTTTTCCTGCCCTCGCCATCTGGACGGCCTTGCTATGGTGGGGGCCACCTCCCTCCCCCGTTGTAGACCTTTGGCTCCACCCCTCTGGGTTTCCATGCATGATACCTTCTGTCCTAGCTGCTTCCATTCATGACAAAAGTCCCTCCCTGTTCCAAAATTGAGGTGTGAGGCACGATGATTAGCAAGGGAGCTGCGGGCAGTGACACAGTGAGAAGAGCGTGGCCCACGCTGAATCCTGTCCACACGGAGACACACACATGCTTTGCCCTCACTGATCTACTCAAACACAAGGTCAGGCAAAAATCGGCAGGCCCTAAACCTGAAGGTCTACACCTTCCTGTGGGATTAACTGGCTTTTCTTTAAAGTTCTCCTCTCCCGTGGGATTCTTCTTCCTGCTTTCCACACTTTCCTCCATATTCTTATTTCCTGTGTTGTTCTTGAGCAGGGCATTTCACCTTGTCTTCTGTGAATCCATCTTTAGGCCATTTCTTTTCCCCAGTGAATTGATTTCTTTCCATTTTCACAGTGATTTCGGCAGCTCGTTGTACCCTAATCTGGCATTTCACCTGTCAGTCTCCAGCTCACCTCTGCATGGCCATATGCTCTTCCTCATTGATTTTCTGCACTGCTTCCAGTTTAAGCTTCCAAGAGTGTGAATGTTCCCTTTCCTCTCCTTTGACGGAAACTACCTCATTGAATAGTGAACCAATCCCTTATGGCCTGTTAAGGCCTGAACCCAACCCTTGCTCAAAACCTATTTCCCAAAATAGCTGTTTTATATACTTTCACTACAGCCAAACTGCATTCATATGGGTGATGAAATATATGCTTCTCTTCTAGTATTTCCCCCCTTTCCAAATGATTTTAGCCTTTTAATAATTTCTATAAAATCATTTTGATTCCTATCCTCAGAGTTTTGCAGGCAAACAGTGGCACACAGAAGGTAACAACGTCAGTCTCATAAATTTGTGAAGTATAAAACAGACAACTCAAAACATGCCAGACCACCAAGAGAAAAGGAGACGTTTTGGGCATCTACATCAGGAGTCAGGTGGGAGGCTGTAGAGGCCTAGGCCCTGCTCCATGCATCTGCTGTATCACAAAAAGAGAGGAAACATGTTATCAGGAGACTTATGTGATTGAACGATACCCTTTAGGTTCAGATTCTTTATTCAGAGAGCACGTGGGTCTTTTTCAAGGTGTTCCAATTTTTCTGTTCTGTGAGCCCGGGTGGGAGAGTGTTCTTTACAAATGGACACCTGTTTTGCTCATGGTAATAGTCCCCAAATTATGTTTGCAGCAGAGAGAGTGAAGTCAGAGGGCTGAATCTAGGAGTCTGACCGGGAAAAATACTGGTGAACATTAAATTGTTACAAGACAATTTATAGTTAGAAGACTCTTGAGTAGGACCTTGCAGGGAAGGTTTAAGATAGAAGAAAAAATGTTCTGTAGGGAAATATTAGAAAGGTACAGGATATCCACTATTAAAGGAGTATATAAATGATTTTTAGTACATGCTAATCATATCATAACTGACTCCAGATTGTCTGATAATTATAAAATAGTTCATAACATTTTCCATGATCAGAGTATAATCACCAAACCCTTCCAGTATGCAGGAAAAATATTATTTGAACAAAAAATCACAGGGTGATTTTTGATAATAACAGGGTACAATTTCACAGATATAAATGATATAACAGAGTACAATTTTACTAAATGATAATAACTCATCTGTAAATTCTGTACAACTCCTCTCCTGGGAGACTCAGATCTTTGATGATTTGTCCTTGATGACTTCCTTTGGTCACAGAGAAATGGCACTGGTTTTATTATGTTTCACATTTAACTTTACCTTATTCTCATTTAGTAACTTGGTTTGTGTATGTTTCATGTGTGTAGAATTTCTTTTTAACGGGGATGATAATTCAATTTTTTAAAATACCTACTGTGTCTGGCAGGGTGCTACAGACTTTCTAGTCTATAGATCTGTTTTATACCTACAGGTGTTTTCTTCAGAGAAGCTGAAAGTCATGTCTAAAAAGTGGACATGCACAGTGTTTATTCCAGTTCACACATGACCTGGAAGATGTGTTTTTTCTGTTGAGGAAGGGCATCCACTGGAATTAAAGAAACCTTTCATAACATTTCAAGAGTCATACATATTTCTCTCCCATATCCCAGAGAAAGAGGCACTCCTCATTTTTAGCATGTAATTAGTGTAGTCTTCCCTCTTCCCCAGAAAGCCCTTCTTTCTGATTTATGTTTTTGAACTTAGGCTTTACCTTCTCAAGAAAGCCTCTCAAAACTATGTAAGTCAATCACCTTTTCTGTGCTTCCTCTGTTACCAACCTGACACTTGCATGTTTTTCTTCATGAGATGGACCATTTACATGTGACTTGCTCTACTGTACTGTGATCCCTGGTGGCAGGAACAATATCTCATTCATGCTTTTATTCTTAGCTCTTCATTTTTGTCTGACATGGTGCCTACCAGGTACCAGTACATGTATTACCCACACATAGGTTCAATAAATATCCACTGTGCATGATTTCAAATTTTTCTTTTCAGCCCAGAGGTTAAAAGCACAGGAGCTCTCTCACCAGTCAGGCTGGGTTTAGTTGAGGCCAAATGCTAATGCATGCTTGCATTCCCAGCTACTAGGAAGGCTGAAGTAGAAGGGTCACCGTGGTCTCACATTCCAGGCTTGCTTGAGCAAAAGCAAGACTGTATATAAAAACCAAAGAAACAAAACCAATAAATAAATTCAGCCCCAACCTCTTATTATAGGACTTGGGCGAACTACCCACCCTTTCTATGCCTTACTTTTTTCAACTTTAAAACACGAATAGTAATGATCAGAAGTATGATGTAACCAAAAGCAGAGTCATCTTATATAAACATATCTTGCACAAAAGTAGCTTAACAGTACATGGAAAACATTTAAAGGATTAAGGCAGGTATGTTAATTTATTCATCCAGACAAATGCATACTTGCCATTCTCATGATAATACTGTAATTTCAAAAGTGTATTTAAGGATTATCCTCCACAGATTTGTGAATCCTTCTCAAAAGTCCCTTTTTTATCAGTAAAGAAAGAATTACCGCTTGTAGAATATCATGCAGTTAGTGCACGGGATACAGATGTTAGTCCACTAAACCAACATAAACCAAAAACTTTAACATTTTACAGTCTAGCCTTCAGGTTGGGGCCCTTCAATTCCAAAATATTCCTGGCTCAAGAATAAAACATAAAGATAGACTATAAAATGAGAGTTAAAAGTTAAAATGTAGAAAGACAATCATAAAATTTTACACCTACAAAGTTCACAAGAAGACACCCAGGGGAACCCACCATTTAACAGGCAAATTGAGCCATAAAAAAAGCTGAAGATTGCTTGTCAAATCATTGTTAGACAGAACCTTTTTGCTACCCTGCCTTCATAATCCAAAATTTCTTTTGTACCCATGCATTGAACCTAACCTCTGAAAGCTGAGTATTCCCTGGAAGTCATTAACAATGCAATTTCTGGGAAAGTAGTTATTAATTGAAAGTCCACAAATGATCATAATTGGGATAAAATTTAAACTAATAAATAAAGGGGCTGAAAGTTTTCACTGCAATCAATCAAACCTATTACTTACAAAAACATACCACAAGTATAGTTCCTATTAAAATCAAACCCAGCCCAACTCAAACCACAAACTCTTCATTCTGTTCAACCACAGAGAGGCAGAAAGAGACTGGGAAGAGGATAAAGATTCTCCTAAACCTGCTGTATCTCACACAGGAAGCACCAGGTGATATCAAAGAATATTACCATTCCACTGCATCTATGTAATGACATATTTTGAAAGCTGGATATTGAAGCCTTTTGCACGTCTCGCCTTGCAGAATGTAATTATAGCAAAATCAATAATGAGGAAGCCCAAACGTAAAAGAAAACAGAAAAAATCAAAAAACGTCTCCTACTCTTATTCTTCAAGAGGTCTGATGCCAAGGACAAACACTTCTCCTTTAACAATGAAAAGCACAGCTTGTCTTACTGGAATGGCAAAAAGGCAGATTAACTACAGAAATGCTAGCTAATCTAGGTGCACTCTAATCCTACAATTTTCGAGACAAGATTCTGTGTGGGGCAACTGCTGTATGTACTATACTCATTCAATGTCTGAATGGCCCTACATTTCCCTCTTCTCAATATAGCTAGTAAAATGGATAATTCAAAACAGGTACTTTCTGAATGCCAGGTAAGCAAGGAAAAGGATTTTATTAAGGCTTTCTCATATCAATAAATTTTGTGACAGAAAAACAAGGCTCTTGCATTAAGGAAGAGAAAAAGAAACTGACAGATACAGAGGGGAAATGGTGTTGACAATTTAAATTAGTTCACTACTTCACTTACCTTTGGTTTAACACAGACCATGCACAGTGACAAATTACATAATATGTGTGGGCGAGTATTATGCAACTCTGAGCAGTGTTTTATTATATTTTATGACATAAAACCACTCTGCATTTGCTTTTTTGTATATACCTTCAAGATATAAAGCTTTTAAGATATATAAGCAGTAGAAAATATGTGGCACACAGATTTGTTTTAAAACATTATTCTTTGCATGAATTCACCAGCCCATTTTTCTAAAGTATAACTGCTCCTGGGTTTTTACTTGCATTGAAACTATAACAAATACAGTTCAATTATATTTATACAGCACTTTGCAGAACATATTTCGAGTTGCACAACTGACCTTCTTTTCTACAAAAAATTAGAGATGGCCTAATTTATAGGTGATTCAATTATGGAACATTTTGGAAAGGAGAATCTTGTTGCTTTTTGTGCACATGAAACAATTTAGACCTCTAATACTTCTTTGCATTTCCTTGCATATTTGTAAACATGGCCTTAATGTTTGTTAACTTGAAGGAAAATATTTGATCACATTATAGATTAATAAATACCTGCTTCAGACAGCTGCATGGAAAATAAAACCATACATTTAACAGGTTTCCAGAGAAAGAAGAATAAACTTTCTTGGCAAGGATGAAGAAAACACTAACTACAATCCCGTCACATGCTAGAGCATGAAGACCAACCCTTGTGTCTCCACCAAGAGCTTGAGATGTTTACGCTGAGTTCACTCAACTCACCTGTTTGGCTAAGTTGAGATGTGCTTCTGCTTCTTCGAGACACGATGGCCACCACTTTGGCACTCAGGCTGGATCTCCGTTTCTTTCCACCTGCTCCAACGGTCCCCACGGCTGTGTCGGACTGGCTGCCGTCGTTACGCTCCAGCGTGTATATCTCTCCACTCACGCTGGTGCTCTTCATGATGGCTCTTCCTGAGCTTCCCATCCGTCTGCCTTGCATTTTGGGGGTAAATGAACTATATTTACAAAGTAAAAACATATATGCAACCATAAATCACAGGTCAGCAAAACCGAAACACTAAATCTAATTTATTTTTGAAATAATCCCAGGCACATTTTTTTTTTTAAGGAGAAAAGCCAGATGAAGAGTAGTTATGCAGTTACAAATACTTTAAAATCCCATCACCACTCTCCATTTATTTAGAAGAAATGTCTTAAAGCAATGACATTTTAACAGAGTAGATTTTTAAAAATATAGTAAGAAGTAGCACAATCATTCCTGAGGTAAATGTTACACAATAGCCTTCTTAATATTTATTTGCTCAAAGTATTTGCAAAAACTAACTTACATGACCCTTACCACATGTGTCTATATAGACATATATGTGCTAATATAGAACCATTTATCAGTGATGATGACACAATATGTAAGTCAGAATAAATCTTAGTACTACATAAAATACTGGAATTGTGCATCATATTTGTGAACATATATGCATGATGAATGCTCCAGTTATCAGCAAAGTAGTATCAAGTAAGTTCAAAAAGACAGGAGGACAAGACTGGAAAAGCTTTAAAGCTATGAAAAAAAGAGACTAGACTAGTCTTTGTTATCTTTCATGGATTATGAATTGAAAATTGGCACTTCCATCTTATAGGAATGATTTAGAAGTTTTAGTTCTTAGAGACATTTTTTCAAGTGATCTACCTCAAAATCCCAGTAATAACAGGATTTTTTTTGTTTTATTCCAATAAGCATATCAATACAAAATTTAAGTCATTTACATATCTTATTATTTTGTTACACATTTTATGTAGCTTCTTTTTCAAAATGTTAATGAGGACAGTATTATATATGACCAGTCCAAAACTGATTCTTGTGGAATTTATATTCCCAACTCTAATAAACTTTCTTTTTATGAAACATGTTGCAATTACTTTTGTGTCCTCAGTAATTTATTTCAATCTAAATCTACCATACTTATTGGGTCTAATCATATTGATTACTTTTGTAGTAATTTACCTGCAGAAATCTGATAGAGGATCTCCAGAGATGTTAAGATTTGGTAAATTTTACAGTCACAATGCCCATCCAAAATGAAACACTTTCAACTTGGAAACCAGTAGTCTTTTATCTCTCATCAATCTGTTTCAGCACAGTTCCCTCAATGATTATTAAAAACCTCTCTGATTACTTTTCCCTTTACAGTAATGCATGCACCAATTAACAAGTACCTTCATTTTCCTCATTACTTCCATAAAGTTGGAATTCTATTACAGATCTGAATTTGCATTTTACAGTTACTTCACAGAAAACACAACATTTGGAAATATGAAACAATGTTCCTTAAGCTATGAAGTTTAAGAGTATCAGGAATGTCTTTTATCATCTTTATATACTGAAAATATTTAAAATTAACTGGAAAAGTTCAAACATTTTTATGGATATTTACTTATAGCAATGCAATATAAGTAAATTTTGAAACACGATTCCCCCCAAATGAAATATGTGTTTTAGAAGCTTTAAGTCATTTTCACATAGATGTGTCTAACTTCCTAAGGAATTTAGAATACATTTATTTATTTTTGATAGATTTTTTATTACTACATATTTGCAATACATAATGATTACATTCATCATGGGGATTGCTACATGTGTATAACACATCTTAATTCTTTTTATCTTTTCTTCCCTTTCCTCACTCCCCCTCCCTTTATTGTTCATTTTTTATGCTTTGATTTTGTAATTTGAGCAACTACTTCTAAGATAACAATGTGTAATATATTAACTAGTATTGATTTCTGTTTTTTTTAAAAATCTGTATTATTTCTATACTTCTTTTCTGTTTTGCTTTTTAGAAATAAAAAATTAGAAATAGAGAGATAGATTTTTGCAAATGGGAAGAGGCTCAAGTTATTTATTTATTTTTGGTACTGGGAATCAAACTTAAGACCTTGTGTTTGCCAGGCAGGCACTGTAATGCTGAGCTATATCCCTGGCCCTAGAATATTACTGTGCTCAATGAGAAACTTAAAGAAAGCATTTTCATATCTTCTGTCTACCTAGAAATCTCATTGTCAGGTTAATCTAGTTAATTGAAGGTCATGACTTAAGCACAAACATACATTCTACTTCTCCTTTTCTTAGCCCCCCTTTTTTTCTTTCAGTTACACTTCTTGGAAAACAATCCCTCTCATTTATTTTTTCCAGAATCCTTTAAGATGCATCTTGGGGCCTTCTGCCTTATAAAGCTTGCCAGAGTCTCTCTAGCATCATCATGACTGTTGTCTCTCAATCCTTTATTTTCTACTTTGTAAGTAATGTTAATATTCTGATATTATGTATCAGTATGAACTTTATGCATTACCACATTTGCTATGACACCTTTACCACTGATGAATGATTTATGAGCAGTATGATAAAACTGACCTTTACAATTCAAATAAAGAACATTATCTTTCTTCTTTGATCTTTCTTCTCCCTCAAGCTATTAACTTCTTGCTCAAAAATCTCAAATGTTTTATATATATATAGATATATACATATATATATATAGAGAGAGATCTATATCCTGATTTCTTCTTGTCTTCTGAATTAATGAGTCAAGTTTTTACGCATGCTGTACTAAGACTGGTTTTTAACCAAAGTCACTATCCAGTAGAGAGGAATATTCAGTGTGTCATGGCTTTACTGACATAGACATATTACCCAGTTTTAAGTTTACCTTCAAAACTGTAGCATTTTCCCAATGATCATACATGCGCACATATGTGTGCATCATTAAATGCAAATCTATCTTTCTATTTATATAGACTTTCTCAGATCATCCTTAGAACTAGGCTGTAATTTTGCTGGCTTTCTCTTTAATGAGCTACTTAAACCTTCAGCACTTGCCATGCGTTTGCTTCTGATCATCATGGGCATTAAATTGGACAGTGTAAAAGTCCTACTAAAGATGCTCGAACTGTGTTGTACCAGAAGGGCACTTCTGGACTCTCCAGCTCAGAGATGCTCTTTCTTGGCTTCTAAATTTAATGTTGATTTTTTTTTTCTATCTCTGGTTTCCAATGTGTGATTTGTTTCTGTTTCCTTCTGGTTTTGATCCTTGGAACATTTGGCTCGGATTTTGCTTTGCTTGTCACTAACAATGCATTATTAACTAGCAGCAGCAACAAAAGGGAATCTTTCTGCAGATGAATTTCTGTTGGATGGCAAATATCAAAACTGCATAGCAGATGTCAGAAAATCTGGTTTGTTAAGCTTTTTGTATGTCTGTTTTCATATCTCCAAAAGCTCATATCACTCAATTAAATGTCTTGGGCACCATGAAAAACAAAAAAAACAATCCTGCAAAGTTTAGGGTTAGACTTTGTTAAATTGAGTAATAAAACTGAAGATTTAGTTCTCCTAACCAGTAGCAGTTTTCTCAATGGGTAATTAAAAATTTTGTTACTTTGTGTGTACCCTAGAGATGCTACTGGATCTCAAAGTATTTTACATTTAATAGAACTACTATTCTGAAAACAAGTATCTTGTATAAGTATTCTGAAAAACAAGTACCTTGATGATTCTAAAGTAAGGGAATCATAAGAACTCATAATTCATATCATAAGAATTTCTAGTGAAGAAACTGTATGTTTTCTAATTCCTTGAATATGTAAGTTTTTAATAAAAATCTAAAGAAATTTCTAAAATGGATGAATTTTCATATAAAGATCTAAATCCACAAAGTGAAAATATCAAAACAATTTGGTAATTTTGCCTGAACAGCTTCATGAAAACTACAATAAGATTTCCCTTCACATGTACTATAATATCTCTAATAATAAAAGAAGGAAAAGAAGTAGTAATCAATGTTGATGAACATTTGCAGTGATCAGAACCCTCAACATTTCTGATGGGTAGCTTGGCAGTTTCACTGAACTGAAATCTAGTAAAACATACAATTACCGTATGATCTGACAATTTCATTGAAAAGTTAAAGACAAAGTTAGCATGTGAACCAGCAGTTTCATAACTAAATTTACACTCAAGAAATCTGAAAATATATATCTACACCAATATACATATGAATGGTCATATCAGCCTCATACATAAGTCAAACAGTAGAAACAATCAAAATAATCAATCAATTGATGGATAGGTAAAGTATGGTATACTTGCTAAATGGAATATTACCAACAGTAAAACATGAAAGAAATATTGATGTCACAATAGGGATGAATTTGGGAACATACAACGTGAGAGAACCAGAAATAAAAGCCTACCTATGGTTCAATTCCATCTAAATGAAATAGCTAAAAGTGAATTTCATAAAGACTGAAAAAGATCAGTGACTGTGTGGAGCTAGAGGGAGAAAATTGGGATAACTGCTAGTGGGTGTGGGCTTTGGGGTGTAATTTTAAAGGTTATGTAATTAGATGGCAGTGATGGCTGCCCAACATTGTGACGCTACTAAAATGTGCTGAACTGTAAACTTTAAAAGTGAATTTTATGGCACGTGAACTTCATCTCAATTTCTGAAACACAGGTTTATGTCTTTTCTCGCATTTTATTAAGGTGGCATATTATATAGTATAAGCACATAATTTTGTTTTGTTAAGATTAAGGATAGTTTTCTAGTTAATCTGAAATTCCTTCCTAAATATCTATATTGGTTTTATTCAATGGATGAGCTAAAATTTATCCCAATAAATTATGAAAATGACACAACTATACTGAACTATAACTATGAAAAAAACTCTCTGATATCAAGAGTAATTAAATTGGTTAGTGTGTAATTTATGTGCAGAACAAACACACAGCCTGCACTGGTCTAGTATTTCTTCTATGGCTTACATGATATCAGAGCTAGAAATAGTGAAGAGGGTCTACCCTGAAAGTCAGCAGAATTTTACAAACTTCACACTGATGGGTATAGGAAGTGAAGCTGGTAATGGTAATTAATAGTGGTTAGTTCACACTGTAAATTATATAAGTGATTTGTTATGATATTAACATCAAAATGCCAACGACAAAACCTTTACACATTCAAAAAAATTGAAGATGTCATCAAGATGGATAATTATTTTACAAATGTTAAAAAGAAAAATACTGATAATTGAACACTGACTTGCCGTCAACAGTAAAATATACACTGATTTCAGAGATATTAAAATACAAAAGATATTGTGTATTTTATAATGAATTATGCTATGGAAATAAATCAGAAAAAAATGTCACAGAATAATTTTTAAATGATGAATTCAAAAGAGAATTATAAGCTCCTTTCCCACATCACAGACTGAAAAGACTTTCAGTTACTAAGAGATATACAAATGATGGATAATACAAGAAAGTCAAATTGTACTGTAATTGTTTCATTATCCCAGTATGAGGCAGTTGGCACAAAATTTGGGGAAAAAATTAAAAGACACGGGCCTAAAATATCTGTTGCTGAAAGGATGTTTTCAGCAAAGACATGAGGGAAGTCTTCAGTGTTTTGATCTTACATACATCTTATTAGTTTGTTTCTATGTCTCAAACTTTTAGGTTGGTCACATTTCTGATTATATCGTATTAATGGCATTATGTAAACTTTATTTCCTAAGGTTTGCTGCTGATACATAAAACTTTTAAAAATAATAACCTTGCATTCAATGACTTTGCTAAACTCATTTATGAGTTATACCAGTTGTTCTGCAGATTGTTCTGGGGTTTTCTACATTAATAATCATATAAATTATAAAAATGAAAAATGTAATTCATTTCTAATCCTTAAAGCTTGTGTTTATTCATTTATTCTTGCTATATTGGCATAGTACAGACCCAATATTGGTTAGAACTTTCTGACCACAGCTGAAGAGAGATTTTGTGAGTGGTCTCTATACTCTAGCAGGAGTCATTTTCTTTTGCAAGAAGAACTCTGTTTGCATTTTTGGTAGAGCAGGTCTGTTGTGGGTGAATTCTGGGATGGATCCATCCATTCATCCATTCATCTGCCCATCCATCCATCCATCCATCCACCCAC
Organism: Hydrochoerus hydrochaeris; assembly: GCA_004027455.1. Lineage (NCBI taxonomy): Eukaryota > Metazoa > Chordata > Mammalia > Rodentia > Hydrochaeridae > Hydrochoerus > Hydrochoerus hydrochaeris. The sequence goes on along the minus strand of PVLA01000528.1, from coordinate 393,985 downwards.
TTTTTGTCTAAGAGATGTTTTTGTTCGGTAATCATTATGAAGCATAAAAATTTTGATTGAAGCTTTTTATTTTTTGCTTCCAGTATTCTATTAGTCATTGAATTAATTGTTTTGGCTTTATAATATCTCATAAAATTTCAGCCAAGTTTTATACTTACTGTGCTGAAGATAACAAAATATCTCTGTTTAATCCCAGAGTCTCTATTAAGAAATTATTTTCTCTCATCTTTTGTACTATAATTGTGATGTCACTATATCATTTCCACATTTACATACTGTAGGATTTTTATAGGTTTTAGTATTGTAATTTGATACTTTTTATCAGTTTTTCGAAACTCCCAGCCAGTATCTCAGTACTCAGGCGTTGCTTTCTGACCTTTCCTCTCCTTGGGTCTCAACTGGATCCTTCTACCATGTTCCATATCTTTAACTGTCTTCTCCAACTTCTCTCTTCCTTCTCCTCTGTCCACTGGTTTATATACTCTTTACATACTAGCTATAAAATCCTGCTTTGCTGTTTCTAATATGCCATTAAACTACTTTAAATTGTGTTTCTACTTTTTTAGTTTCAGAATTATCATTTACTTTTTAAACGGAATTCAGGACTACTGAACACACGCACCTTCTGTTGGTTTCTTGAACATATTAATCATGGATATTTTAAAGTCTCTATTTGATAACTCTTGTTACTTTTTAGTCATTTTTTTCTCTTTTTTAGGTATAATTAAAAATTCCTAACACAGTCTAGATGGTTAATATTTTCTTAAGAAAGGGTAATTTTAGGAGGTTGATAGATGCATTTCATTTTTCTTTTATGCACAGTTCAGTTTAAAGCTCTAGAAGAATATCTGTGCTTATTTCAGGAGTTTGGCCCTTCTGCTGTGCAGGTTAGATTTCTTGGAATCTTTCCATGTGGATTCATAACTCACTAGCTTAGAGGAATCTGCAGCAAATTTTGAAGCACATCATTTACAATTTCTGGCTTCTCTGACAATTTCTCAAGGAGGACATCTGTTTCTTCAGCTTAGTAGGACCACTGCCTTTGGCTTAGGTTGCTTCCCTGACACCAAGCTGGAAAGCTGGAAAGAAACTGGGATAAAGATAAGACTTAGCACTTACTTTGTATTTTCCCTTCTTTCAAAGTGTGAAGCTCACCAAATTTTTGGTTGTTACTGTCAAATGCCTTCTAAGTTTTTTGTTTGCTTATTGTTCTTGCTTGACGTTTGCAGTTTTATACTTGGAAATGCTAATCTGATACAAGCTATACTGTCATGTCAAGAACAATGAAATAATTTTCTTTGAAAAAGGGTAAAATGATCAGACTGGTCATGTTGGCCACTCTGCACATGCAGAGCATATGCACATGGTCTAAGTGTGTCTTAGCAATTTATTTCCCAGCAAACTAGGCAGAACAGCTTCTGCTACGCTGACCACACCATATCCAAGCCACTGAAGGTCCCGCCTCAGCACACAATGCAGACATGCTTGTGTGTTTCTTGTGGAGTCCATGCCAGGCAGTATTCTGAGGTATAACAGACTATTTTATAGTGTTCCAGGGCTAAAACCTCTTTCCTGCTAGGCACTGTTGATTGGCTTTTCAAGGCTGTGGCATTTATTTTAGAGAACTCTTCAGTCTATCCAACCTTAGCACCTGCTTACTCATAGCAGTTTCATTCATTTTGGGCTAAACTTCATTTAACTTGAAAGTTATTTTTCTATATTTTATAATTTAGGGACATGGCTACCTCGAGTTTCATATTAGATGAAGGTTTTAGTATTTTCTCACAAAATTGTCAGTCATTTGTAATCTCTGAGATCTATTTATGAGCTAAAATCAATAGGACTGGATGACTCACTTCAACTTGTATTCCCAATGCAAGTGATACTACCCATGATTAGCGGATCTTGATGGAGGAAGAGGAAACAAAACTTAGAAAATGTAAGATTAGTGATCTCCTGAAAATTTATAGAAATAGATGCAGTGGACTTATGGTATTAAAATTTCATGTGTGGACAGCAATTAGGAGAAGAATATCTGTGGTTTCCTGAGGGGGTTGACATTTATTTATTTATTTAATGGTTTTTTTGAGACAGGGTCTCACCATGTAGTTCAGGCTGGCCTAGAACTCAGTTATGTAGCCCAGGATAGCCTAAAACTCATGGAAATCCTTGTGCCTCGGCCTCCTAAAAGCTGAGGTTACAATTTTGTGCCATCATGGCTGGCTAGAGGATTGATAACTTTAAAAAAGACTGAGAAACACTGATTTAAAAGAGGACTGAAATCCAGGCATGGTGGCACACTCCTGTAATCTCAGTGCTCGGGAGGCTGGGGTAAGAGGATTGTTGCAAGTTTGAGACCAGCCTGGGCTACAAAGTAAGCCCAAGGCCAGCCTGTACTGCATAGGAAGACCCTGCCACAAAAAGACAAAAAAAAAAAAAAATGGACTGAGAATAATTAAAGCTTAAAGTAGCTTCCAATTTTTTGATGCAGACATGGGGTTCAGAAAAAATAGAATCATTCTGTTCAAATACTAAACAAAGCTAAAATTGTTTTTGTATTTGTTTTAAAAATGCTATTTTAGAGATATCTATTATTGTCTTTTTGTTTGTTTGTTTGAACTCATTTTGTAGCTCAGGCTAAGCCTTCAACTCATACTGATCTTCCTGCCTCTACCTCCTGAGTGCTGATATTATAGGCAAGCACAATGGCTGGCTGTTTATAATCTTAAAAACTACAAGCAGCCACTCAAAAATAAATATCCCCGTGTACTTCCAATCTATTATAAAACTAATGAAAGAGGGCGTGAGAGGGTGGGGAAGAGAGAGTCTGAGAGAGAGACTTGTATAGTATTTGGTGGAAACTGAACCATGAAGACATAATTTTGTATCATAAATGGGCCATAAAATTATATCAATGAGTTAAAATGATTAATAACAGTAAAGATGAGCATACACAAATGCTTTTAGATACATGTATGAGTTTTAGTCTACAAAGAAACAAATCACACAGCTAACTACTTTGAGTGATTAAGTTAAATATGAAAATATTTACACTAACTGTAAGAAATTCACATGGATGGACTTTTGAAGTCTCTGGTTTTGATTAACCATCCTGCATACATAATATTTACTCAGTTAACAAATATTAATTTATTCATTCTTGTTTATCAGGCATATGTTTTAAGATAGCCAGAGAAGCAAAGTAGTCATATTAAAATATGTAAAGAAATGTGTCTCAAAGATAATTTTATCAGTGAACAAAATAAAAACCAATAAATTGATGGTGCTTTAAATATGTTATCATAGTCCTAAAAATTAAACAGATACCAAGAATGGAATAAAGCTTGTTAAGTATAAAATCTAAAGCAGTGAGTTTGGAAATAAAATGTATTCTTTCATATAATCTGTATCCTTCTATATAAAGTTAAAGTTCTCAAGTGCAATAACACACATTTCATCTGCCTCAAACAGGAAGTGTGTAACAAAATATGCCGCAGGAAAACAGAATGATTAAGACCTTTACGGTAGTTTTTTCACTGAAACTATGGTAACTGTTTCTTACTGTAGTATACTGAAGACCAACTATATATTTTACAATCCCTTAGCCAAATTATGGTACTATCTGAAATCAGAATAGCTAATAATTAGAGAACATGAATTAGTTCTCACATTTTACTTTTTTCCCTAGAAATTAAGTCACTAGAGTTTTTTGTGCCACAGTTTGGTTTGAAAGATGTGTTTTTTTAAGCAGTAGTATGCATCCCACTTTCTAAAACTAAGCAATTTCACAAACTTTGATATATAAAGCAAACAATAGTATGCTTGCTTTAGTTGAAGCTGTTGGAGTCCTGCAACCTAAGTTTCTGAGTATTATGCTCCTCTTGTAGGTTTTTTTTTTAAAAAATGACTCTATGGATGTTATTCCCTCCTCCCCTGACTCTAAGGCAAATCTTAGAGATGATAAGTTCATTATAACATCTACATTCCATTGGAAAAAACTCTAAAAACCTCCAAGACAGTAAAACTGAATGCCTCAAGAGTGAGAGCCAAAACTTAAATGCATTCAGCCCACTGTAAGTCCAAATTGAATGGAAAAATTAAATAGTAATCAAAATTCAAATTCTGAAAGGTGTTTTCCCCTACTATGAGGTAGTCATCTGGTCTCTAAAGTATCTATGGATGAATTGTAGAGTATAAAATAACTCATACTTCATATTATACTTGCAATAACTAAATTATATAGCATAATGCTATACTCCCACAAATTCTGAAGCTTTATTTTTTTCCCTTACACATACCTGTGAGGAAGAGTGGCAGGTATAGTTTTCAGTTTTCAGGTAGGTATATGCATAATATTACTACGCATGCATTCAGACCTGGTTACAACTAGAGCACTGAGGTCATGCTTGTTGCTTTTTGCACCAGATAATCAGTATCAGTTTCATTTATTGGATGCTTATTGAATTATACATACAATAAGCATCCAATAAATCATTTCTGAATGAATGGACAGAAAAAACAAGTCACAGTCTAGAGAAATTGTGCACTTGCTGATGTTGTCAATATTAGCAACAGTACCAAGCCACAGTGGGTGGAACCACAGGTTGGCATCTAAGTGAAAAGTCCCGTGCAGGGGAAGGGTGGCAGCCCTCATAGAGCCCTGGCGGAGAACTCTGAGTGCCAGGGGCTCTTCATTCAGTTGTCACTAACAACTCCCTTAGTCTCTTGGCTCTTCATTCTGCCCTCATCAATTCCAACAGCCTTCTAGTCCCCAGAATCTGGTCCTCAGGTTGATCTATTTATCTTTTCCCTACACATAAATTCTCCACCCCAGGTTAAATTACTTGTAATGACTCAAACTGCTGGTTTTTACAGGAGTTTCCTTCTTTCTAGCGAGTGGCCCAGGCCTCTGTCCTCTTCACCTCTCTGGTGACCTTCCTAAGTGCTGCCTTCTCAAGCACTTTAGACCTCACTTCCAGTGCAAGGCTCAAACTCTCTGCTCTGGCCTGGCATCCACCCTCTTCCTTGGGATAAAGCTTTAAGGGCCATAATTTTTCTAATCTTTCTACATAATATTTCTTATTTATTCATTTCTATCCTTGGGCTGAGGAAATAACTTTTGGCACAAAGCCTGTCTAAGTTCCATTCCCGGCACCAAAGAAATAAAACATACAACATAACACAATAATATCCTTTTCACGTACTTTTTAAAACTCAGGAAAATAAGACCTTGAATGAACACACGTTTGGCAATGTAAAATATGATAAACTGTGAAAAATTATTTCATTCCCAAATTCCTAAAAATTGATAGGAAGATTACAATGAATACCTGTTGAGCACACACAAAAAAGCATATCCCTTTAGCCACAAGATTAAAAGAGAACTGAAAACAGACTAAAAGGAGATCATAAATGTCTTGAGATGTTTTGCTGATGAGAAATTTATGGGCATAGGTCCAGGGCTGATGAGTATTTAGAATTGAAAGGAGCCCTCATCTTTAAAGAGAAGCAAGCATATATATGTGCCTCAGTTCAAAGACTCAGGTAAGGAGAATTTCCAATGCATGTTTTTTGGGGAAGATACCAGAATGAAGGTCTAAGATGAATGGAAAATGGTTGTCAAAGAAATTAAAGAATATGTAGTTCAATATAAAGCATTTAAAAGAAAATAACATGAAATCATAAAAGCCAAATTACAATTAAAACATTGGACAAAAATATGTCAATGGCATAGGGATGTTGTAAGTAGAACTGAGAAGTATCACATTCATTTCTTTCTACATAGGAAGAAGCAAAAGTAATTACCAACGTTAAATTCACTACTTAAATGAATATAAGTCCCCAAATTAGCTAGTAAAACATTAAACTAAACAATTTCTAGACTAATGCAGCGAAGAAATTAAAAATAATTCCATTGGAAACCCATTTGGAAAGGGAGAATAAATAAGAAAAGTTGAGGCAACAAATAAGAAAGCAGAATATAACATTCACCAGAAATAGAACAAAATGGAAAGGTATAAGTGACACAATTAAATGATAAAAACTATAAACTAGGAAAAAAATTTAAATACAGCTATATGCTTTTTAGAAGAGATAAAAATAACGTATTTGGTCATAGAAAGGTTGATACAAAAACATGTATTCAGTTACACTGGACACTTTTAAATGCTTCTATGCTCATGTAAGACAAAACAGACTTTAAAACAAAAATTTCATTAAGGATAAAAGAGATTACATAATGATAGGAGAGTTAAATCATAGCAAGATGAAAGAATAATTCTAAAATTTCATACAAAAAAGGCACACAAAGAAAAGTGATGGAATAAAAAAGCGGACAAATCTTCAGGATAGTTGAAAAGTTTTTCACTCAGAATTATGAATAAACACCAAATCACTAATAGGTAAATATTAGTAAACCAACAGAAGTTTAGAACAGTGTAACTATTAAGCATCATGTACTAAAAATTCACATAACTATGTGTTTAACATTTAAAGATACAAATCTTTCTCGAGCACATCATAATTATAAAAATAACCAAACTTCACAAACTTCAAATAATCAGTACCAATCAAAAACACTCTAATGACAAAATAATTAAAGCAATTAAATTAGAATTAACTATCAAAAAGATGCAAAACTACTTCATATTTTTAGAAATTTAGACATTTCTACATAATGAATAAAAAAGACATAATGTGATGAAATTTAGATGTAATTAAAATTACACAAAAATAACATCTTGCAAAACAAACTGCTGTGAAAGAGATAAAGCAGCATTTCAACAAAAAAAATTGGACATAAGTGATACTGGAAAATACAGAAAAGGAATCTCATTTTGATAGAAGCAAAATTCTATAATATGAAAAATGTATTACTCATCATAGTATCAAAAAATAACTATGGATATATAAACATTTTAGAGAACATTTCAAACTCTAATGAGAGCTATTACAGAAGATAAAAATGAATGAAGAAAGATACACAATAGAAGACTCAATCTTCTAAAGATTCCAAAGCACCTCAAATGTATTTTTATGTTCATTATAGTTTATACCACATTATTTTGGAAAACCTAATACACTTATTCTACAATTAATGCATAAGCACAAACTAATAAAACATTCATGAGGCTACTGAAAAACAGTAAGAATGAAGAGAGGGGCTTGCTCTAACACAGCATCTATTCTAAGTTGCATCAATGAACTATTTGTGATAGTTCACTGTGACATTTGTGAACTAATTGTGATAATGTATCATACAACTCAGTCCTATGAAATGCACGATAGAAACAAACCTCAGATTTGTAAAAATTTAACACAGAACACAGCAGACATCCAAGTCAATAGGGAACTGTGTCTGGTATATGGAGTTGAGGATTGGACAGGGAAGTCAGATGGATTCAGCTATAATGAAGCACTGTCTACTGGCTATGTGATTTCAATAGATTGCTTCACATTTAGCTTCATTTGTAAAATGAAGTTATTAGCAATTACATAATACTATTTAGAAATAATGATTATTTTATGTGTATCACTTATCAGAATATCCAGTTTCTATGAAATACCTACATAATTAATAAACCACAATATTTTAATTACAAGCAAAAATATAATCATTCAGGTATTACACAGGTTATGGTAAAAACTATGGAAAGTCACACAAACCAGGTGAAGTCTGGGAGGCACTGGTTCATGAAAAAAGGATGTTCTAACCATTCTAAAACTTAACAGCTGCAGAAATGTGAACAGCTGCCTAGCCAATGAGTATTTAATGTGGATAACCCAAGTTCATGCCTGGGGGGGTCACTAAATAACGAGTTACTAATGGACAGGAGAAAGGGAGAATAAATAAGAAAAGTTGAGGCAACAAATAAGAAAGCAGAATATAACATTCACCAGAAATCAAACAAATAAGGAAATGAATTTCTCCAATATGGAAATGAATACACTTTCCAGCACCCGAGACTTCCTCAAGGCCATCTACTTTCCTCTTTCACCTTTGATGTGTTACAATCATCGCATGGATCAGTTACGTTAAGGGCGTTCAATGCTCTATCAACTACCAAGTGTAAAAGAACTTCAAACTGTTATGATGTAATCAAACTCAATTCAAACAAAAGATATAAAACTATAGGAATGTATTTCTATACATACAATGGAGTGTTTCAAAAATTCCACAAACAACTTTTTTTCCCTATTTTCTCCCCCAAAATAGAAGTAGTCACTAAAATCTAATTATCATTTCCACAAATTAACCCACCTTGAAAAGATATTCCTGGTTTGTTTTAAATTATGAAAACTTTACTTATCATAACTGACCATGTTCATTGTCTATTATACAGCAAGTCATGAAACTTCTCAGAATTTAACTAAACATCTATCTATATGTTTAGCACCTGGCTTAGTAGAAAGGTAAAAATGAGGATGATGGACCAGTTTCAAAATGTACCAGTTTTGCTTCACTGTGAAGTAGTCTTCAGTGGTTTACAAGGAGGAACCCACATAGGAAAAGCTACTCACCTGCCCCAAAGGTTCTGCAGCCAGCTATAATCAAGACTGCTGTGTAACTTATGTTTGCAGCTCAAGCAATAATTTGTTGCATTACATGGTATACTGATCTAGACATGTGGTGCAGTAGTTGATTCTGATACATGGTAATACATTAATGTATTTGCCATACAGCTGGGATATTTTTAGAGAGCATTTGGACTGTTCTTTCCGTATCTTTATAGCTTTAATCCAATCATAGGTAACAATAACAGAATAGCTCATTAACCTTGAACTAGTAAAACTAAGATGGTGTTATGAATGGAGACACTAAAACATAACTGAAATATATTTTTCTTTATGACTTTCATTGTATTCAGATTCGTCTTCTCCTTGTCATATAATTTCCTATTTCCCAGTTCCTTTTTAGTACTTTTGTAGACCTCAGCAATTTTGTTTTCCATAGTACAATCAGCAAGCGTGAAAAACTTAGTCTGAATAAATAAAATAAAATAAAATAAAAGCTTGTTTGCTCACTTGTCAGCAAATTTGATGTTAGTAATTAAAATAACTAGAAGCATGTACAAGTTTTATTCACTATGTGCATTAAAATAGCAAGTGATTCTGCAGTTAAACTCATGTAATTACAAAAATCCAAATATAATTTTTAAGTGTTATTTTGTATTTCCTTTTGAACTACTGTGAAATAAAGGGTATGTGAAATTATTCTTGCAATATTTTTCAAACATAACTCTAATATTTTGCAGAAGATATTAACGTTTATATTTACTCTATAGTAAAATCTGAAATATTAGAAGTTTTAAGCTATGCCATTTTAAAATACTCTAAATTCATAAAAGAACATTTCTTCCTGTATATGCTTATTGATTAATATCTCTACTGATGGTCAATGTCAAATTTTAGTAAATGTACATTTGCAAAGTAACTATCCATGGAAGAAAATTCTTCTATCAAAACTGCTTACATCTTTCAAATTATGAGTGCAGAGAATAATGGTAATCAAAGTTGGGGACCAGTTCAGTGGTAGTGTGCCTGCCTAGCTTCATACACAAGGTCCTGGGTTTGATCCTCAGCACCACAAAAAAAGAAAAGAAAAAAGATAGTTGATAATAATGATAATACTCTTTCAGAAAGTGATGATAAAAGAGACTAAAATCTTTTTGCATTCAATTTGCTTTTTGAGTTTGGTTTCTAAAAAATCCACCAATGTATAGAAAGCCAACTTTGGTAAAACCAAGAAAACATAACTCACAGATTTAAACATTGTTGGAAAATTGTTGGTTTTAAAAAGTTTCTAAAATTATATAACGGCTGAGTAATTTTATGATTATACTCATATTTACCTTTAAAAATTTATTTTGTAGGGGGGAGACCACAAGATGGCTGACTGAATGGTGGCACAAGAGAGCCTCTCTGAGGAAAAAAAAATAAAAACAACTCAGACGATAGAATCTGGCAACATGAAGAAAGCCAGACAAAAGGAGAGGAATTCTCATGACCCAGGAAGAAACTGAGGAAAAAGAAAAAAAAGAAAGAAGAAAAGGAAGCATGGACAGAGGGCTGGAGCTGGGCAAGCCCCAACTGATGTACTGGCACGTCTTAAAGTCAGGTGACTCACGATCCAGCTGAGATGGTGGCCCTGCTGAGAGTGGGGGTTGGTGAGCTCCAGACCCTTGGCTGGAGGAGGCACTGAGACAGGGAGTGGAAACAGCCAGTTGAGCTGCATGAACTTTGGTGAGTGATGGGAACTGGATTCCCCAAACCGGGAGGACTCGCTGGGTGACATTTTGGAGTTGGGCAGGGCCGGCTTGAATCGGGGCCCTAGGCAGTGTCTGCTGATGACTCCTAGTCCAAAGCAGATTGGTGGGATCTGTTCGGGCAGGGCCACACCCCTGGTTGAAACCCAATAGCCAGGGATGAGGCTTTTCTGGGCCAGTGGCATCCCCAGAGAACACACAAACTTGTTGAAGCATAAACTGGTTGACTGGCATAGGGGGAGGAGCCAGCTCTCAGCGTGCAACTCACAGATTCGCAGTGGACTGGGGGGTGGTACTTCCCTAGCAAGTGTATTGCAGCAAAACTGTAAGCAATAGGAAAGGCCCAGAGACCTCCACCACCCACCTGTCTGAAGGGGGCTGGAAACATGACAAGACAGAGAAAGAATAACAGGTCCCCAACTGTGAAACCAGGGAAAGTGAGTCCAACAGAGGTAAATGCAGAGGAGGTTGAGAGCAGCAAACCTGTAATGTCAGAGACAGCCTCATCAGAAATAAATACATCTGTGACCTCATCATCGAATTTAAATCTTATATTCTAACTCAGGTGAAGCAAGATATAAGAAGATTAATAAAAGAAGTCCTGGATAATCCTCAAGTAGACACAAATGAAAGAATAGAGGAACCCAGAGAAAGGAGAGAAGCCTCTGATGAAGAATATAAACAAAACCTAGAATATATGAAACAGATCCAAAGAGAATATCAGGAAATTAAAAACTCCATTGAAACCTGGCAAAACCTTTTGACAGAAACTAAAGACAAACTTTCAAAACTTGAAGATAGATTTGCAATGTACGATCATGAAAGGAAGGATCTCTTAAAAATAACAAGGAACCAGGAAGCAATGATACAAAGGCTGGAAGATGACAAGAGGATTTATAACCTAAGAATAAAATATGTGAATGAAGATGCAGCCATAAATACAAATGAAATAAAAAGTCTATTCACAGAAATAATTAAGGAAAACTTCCCAAACATAGGTAACAGAAGTGAAGTTCAGATAAATGAGGCATATAGAACTCTGGCCAGCTACAACCCAAACAGATCTACACCCAGACATATAATAACCAGGATCCCAGAAATCCATCACAAGAACAGAATATTAAAAGAGGTCAGAGAAAAGAAACAGATTACCTATAAAGGAAAACTCATCAAAATCACAGCAGACTTCTCAATGCAAACCATCAAATCAAGAAGAGCTTGGAGTGAAATATTCCAAGCCCTGAAAGAAAATAACCTCCAACCCAGAATGATGTACCCTGCAAAACTGTGTCTCAAAATGAATGGAGAGACAAGATATTTCCACAACAAAGAGGAACTAGGGGAGTTTGTGACCACCAATCCAACCCTGCAAAGAATACTGAAGGACATTCTAGAGAGAGAAGAAAATCACCAGGGTTCCAGGAATAATGGCAGAAAGGCCTCAAAGAAAGGGGCAGAGTGGAATGAAGGAGAAAAATAAACAAATAACAACAGAAAAATAGCATGGCAGAGATAAGACAGAGAAGATTGGTTATATCACTGTTTTATCTTGACTGATTTTATTAGAATCTGATATGCTTGAGAGTGTCAAGTCTGAGAGTAGGGGCAACTACTCTGAAGATGACAGGATTCAATAGGATACCCATTCTGGTTTGGTTGTTAACTGCCTTTGAAGTCCTATAATGTCTCCAAATGTTTAGATTATATTAATAGTGTAAAGCAATGCTAAGTTTATATTATATTTGACCATACAGACAATTTTATTGAAAATAACAAGAGACATCGTAGTGACTACCATAGATTACCTAGTGTTGTGTTTTTGTATGTTCTTTTCATTTCATGTTTCTCTAGGAATTTGTATTGCTGACTTGTTTTGATTTGTTTCTCCCTCTAATACAGAAAGGCTAGGTATATGTGTAGAGACTTATACATGTGTAGAACTTCTAAGTAGTTTACGAGAATGGATTATAGTATTGTAAAGAAAAAAAAAAGGAAAAGAGAGTATTCTAAAGGATATAACTGCATGTATGTTTGAGTGTGTGGAATTAATAACCATGTTGCTAAAGTTTTAGTTGGATGGATGAGAAAAACTGACTGCAGTCTCACTGTTTGGATGTCCACTTTGTGGACTTTACTTTTGTAACTTGAACAACTGCATCTAACAGGAAATTATGTAATTATCAACTAGTGATTTTTTACTGGTTACTATTTTTTTCTTTTTTTTCTGTTTTGTTTTGTTTTTAAGATTTTGCATTGTTTTACCCTCTTTCTGTTTCAAAATTTTTTCTTTAAATAAAAAAATTTTAAAAAAAAGAGGAGGAAAAGAAAGTGCTCTAAAATAGGTAACTGTATGTATACTTAAGTGTGTAGGATTGATAACTATTTTACTAAGTTTTTGTTGGATCAGTGAACAGAACTGGTTGCAGCCTCACTGTTTGAATGTCTACTTTGTATGCTTTAATTTTGTAACTTGAACAACTATATCCAAGAAGACAATATGTAATGTATCAAATAGTGATTTCTTACTGTTTATTTTTTTTTGAAATTCTGTATTGTTTCTACCCTTTTTTTCTGTTTTGCTTCCCCCTTCTTTAAATAAAATTTATAAAAAATTTTATTTTGTATAAAATCTCTGAAATTGTTCTGAGTTGAATGGAAGAGATATATGATTTTTTTAAAAAAGTTCAGAGCAATTCCAAAAAAATCTAGCTCCTTTTTGAGATGAATATCTCCTTTAGATACAAAAACAAAAACAGATAATTTAGAAACACAATATAATTACTTCTGGTTTTTATTACATGTATATTTTTCCTATCATTATTGCCACAGATATTAATATATATTGTGTTTATTTTTGGATTTGGATGAAAAACAGGTTTTGAGCTAACACTACATTCAGATTAAAAGGCACATGCAGATTGAATCTAAAAAGCTAACAGATTTAAATTTCTATTGATGCTTATTATCTTGAAATACAGCTTATTTTGTATTATGAGAACCATCCTTCAGTTTGCTAATAGTTTTTAATCCTCTTTAACAACTTTTAAGACTAATTTCTAATTCATTCTGTGGAAGTCATTTACCCTAATACAGATGGTTTTATTTTTCTTTTCCAACTACAGAGTTTCTGTAAATTTAAACTGAAAACCTGAAATACGTTTTACACCATTTTGAACAATCTATTCCACCAAGTGAGTGGGAAAACCAGTTGGATCTCTTCCAACAAGGCATCCTTCCACTGGCAGGTACACGAAGGAAAGGAGTTCAGTTCACACAATTGCCCTCACACTCCCTCGTATGTGGTAGTCCTGAGTCGTAAGATACTTGGGACAGAATCATTCCTGCAAACATCAACCCTTTAAAACAGTAATGTGCAAGGTGAATCATCAAGAGGAAAACATAGTGAGCAGTGTTTAGAAAGCACTGGGATTTTAAGTGACTACACACAATGGTGTTAAGCAATAAGGATAAAATCACATCAGAAGTTTTCCTCCTACAGTCACTCCTGAGAACCCTGGGTACTGAGTTGACTTCCAGGACATTAATTACTGGCTTTAGGGGGTGTTAAATCCGTTTATTAATGTCCAAAATAAAAATCATACAAAGAAATGATTAATAAAACACTTATGTCATGTAAAAATTTGATTCAAGACATACTAAAGGAATTTGAATATAAAAATAGTTTTTAAGCCATTAAGCACATCATAATTTAGATTATATGGCAAAAGTATTACACTTTAAGGTAGTTTTAGGAAATAATAAATTTCTCACACAGGAAAGGAACACAAAAGTTTGCTACTCTTTCTCATGACACAGAAATATTCCATCATCAAAACTGATTAACTCTGTTGATCTTTTAATGGTAAACATGTAAGATCTATGATATTTGTTACTAAAATAAACAAATGAACAGCATTATATTAACAGCAGCCATCTATAGCAGTGTTTGCTTTGACAGTAGGGGAGATGATAGGTATTTTGATTTTTTTATGACAGTTGGTGTTCTTCCCATTCTAAACCATCCTCTCCCAGGCTTTTATCCCAGGGTCAATGATGGAAATAAACTAGCTCTGTGGTGTGTGTGTGTATGCGTGTGTGTGTGTGCGCACGTGCACACATGTACACACATGCATGCTTGTGTGCTAAGGGGATATGTAGGGAAAATGTGTGTAAAAGATAACTAGCTTCTGCATACCAGAGACTTGCCTCTGACTGTCTATTTTTCTCTGACCATCCTCATTTTTTAAACATCAAATGAGAACCACATATGCACAACCACTGACATTAAGTATGGGATTACAAGAAAAGTAGCTCTTATATTGGCTTGAGGCAAACTCATTTAACAATTAGCTTTAGCACCTAAATGTATATAATCCATTTACACAAAACAAACTCTTACTTAGTTCTTATGAGTTTTAGAAGGGAAGAGAAGTGGGAAACAGAAAAGTGACAAAGAAAACAATTTATCAAGTAAGAAACTCTTTATGCCTTTTTAGGTCTAGCCCTCTCCCCAACACCTTTACCAAATAAAAACAGCTGATGAATCAAGAAGCACAATCTCCTGTCTTTTGCTTTTTATCAGGACACAGCTATCCTTGGTGTGGATCAGTTCATTGGCATTTGCCTCACAAAGTAACCGGCTGCACTAAGGACTGTTGGCCTTCCACATCCTTTGGGTAAAGTCAAAGTCCCTCTCTGTTCAGGGGCATGGGTTTCTCTGTTTTTTGTTCTCTAACATGCAAGCAGTTGAAATTGTTCTTGTAGATTATCAGAGTACGAAACTGTTAACAGTACGATGACTGTTTTCAATTTTCTTCAACAGATAAGAAGTCCAGTGTGTAAAGAAACCCAGGAAGAAGAAATCTTAAAATTGCATTGTATTGTATATCAAAATGGGAAATATCATGTTTTCTGAGTACTGGAAAGATATTTGTTCCTACTTTTAACACATTTATTGGTACTTATCAACCTGAAAATTCCTTCCATGAAACTTTGATTTTTGTCAACTGGTTAAGAACGTATACAAATTATGCTTTTTCAACAGTGAGTGCTCTACTGTAGGCAGCACTTGAATGCTTGCGGTCTCTTCCCTTTCAAGAGAACTACTGGCAACTTAATACAACTGATGCCAATGTCTTACAACTCACATAACGTAACGTAGGGCTGTATATATTGTTATCATATACATTATACTCTGTCCTGAAAATGGACTGACCATTATGATGGAATTGAAGAAGAGATAAATAAACTATAGCCTCTGGGGAAAATATAGCCCACTATTGCTTCAAAACAGATAGACCATCTGACCTCCTTGTTTATTTACATGGCTTTCACACTACAATTACATTGTTGAGTGAATGCCATGACTACTGTCCTGCAGAGCCTGAAACATTTACTACATAGCTCTTTACAGAAAATGTTTTCTAATGCTGGACAAAAGGATGCTCTGTGGATTATATCATAGTAGAAGAAACTTGCAAGTGTGACTGAGTGGTGAGAACTGCAGTACTAAACTCTGACAGCAGACAGTACCAAGACATTCTGTTAGTGATACTACATAGTATTTGATAAATACTTGACCCACCTACTTATTTTAATGAGATGTTTCTGCAACTTGACCTAAACCGTATTCTAGACAGAACCCTGTGGAAGCTGGCTGCATTGCATACAGAAGATAAAGATCCAGTAAACACAATCAGCTTTGCCAACTCACCTGATTCTACCCCTGGGGCGCTCAGACTGCTCAGACAGAAAGCTTGTGCTGCTAAGGCGAGAGGCACTGCTGGTTCTGGAAACTGCAGACACGTCACTGACATCGCTGTCCGACGATCTGGCAGAGACGTTCTCACAGCTTCTGTACTGATCTTTATGTACATTATACTACAGATCAAAAACAAGAGAGGGTGAGCTCCATGGTCACATCACGGAAAAGGGAGACAAAGACGGGGAGGTCAAAGACACTTAACCCCTCATTAGAAAAAATGGAGCTTTGTAAAAAGTAGGTGTGGATTCCAGAATCATCCAAACATTAGCTAACGAACAGTTTCCAATATAAAACAGTTTACATACTTTCAATGATAAGCAATGGCTTAAAGAGATTAAAGGAAAATTTAAATGGTCAAGTGAAAAATTCCACAAATTATTTGACATGATTTAAATCTGAAATGGTACTATTTTTTCCAGTACATCAGTTTCTTATTTCTTGCCTTTCTTTTCACTCCTGGGTGTTTCATTCACTCAGTATTTATAGTACAGACTGAGTTCACCTTTCTAACTGTACTTGTTCATTATTTCTAAAACTATTCAATTTACGTATACATTTTCTATGTTGTAGGATATCATATGCTTTTAATTTCCTTCAAAAGACAGCTCTACACAGAAAAAGGCTGACACAGAAAAAGCCTAGGGGAGAAACTGAGACAGTGAGATCCTCTTTCCTTGCTTTCTATTAGACACCTTCAGATTTAAACTATTAATTCAGTGTCAAAAGTGAAATACAGGATTCCCATTAATATGTCAATATATACATATATTATATTTAAATATGTTTTAAATTTGCCTTTAACACTCACTTTTTAAGATTCTAGGAATTATAAGGTACAAAATTAAATTATGCCAATTTATCCTGGGAAATCCTTTCATTTTTCTGTGCTGAAGACTGCATTCAGTGTATCTATTCTTTCTAATTCACATTATACTTTGATGGGACTATATACCACTGGAGTATGTTCATGTTACACTCATAGGATGTAAAGTTATATAACTAGTAAAGTTATTGAATTATGTATAATCTAAAAAATATATAGTATGTAAGGAGTTTTATATCAGGTACTAAAAGTTAAGGTACTGTAACTTCTTACACAAATGAAACTCACCTAACTTTTAAGTATTTAGGTCCCCTATCACACAATTTTAGATTTATGAACAATAAAGTTTTAAAAATATCAGATATTCACTAAACTTTCAGAGCAGTAGTCTATCCTCTGAAGCTCTATATTAGAGTTTTAATGAGTTGGAGCTGTATTGCCAAAATATATTATATAAACTCCTACTGAACCCTGCATTCATATATATAAAAATTATAATGTTTTAAACACATTCCTAGAGAAAGACTGATTTATTTCATGATTCTTCATATAAAATGTTTAATCCTAAAACACTCATATATTAACTCAAAATTTTCACCTCATGTACATGTTAGTCAAAAAATTTTATATCAGGAATGAAAAGAATTCACAATTAATGAATATCTATAAAAGTATTTTTTCAAACATTTTCCTAAATTTTATTTATCATTGAAAGTCATATGCTGTTAAAATGCAAAGGAAATTCACATTTGCTATTATATTTAGTTACATAATTTCATATTTGACTTAACATTAATGATTTAAAATAACTTACTGAATGTGATGTGATAACTTGGTTCACCAGAAAATTCTGTCATAGCTAATACCATGATCCTGACAGGTATCACTCCTTTCAATAAGAATTGTTTTTAATTTATAGTGCAGATATATAGCAGAACTTTAATTTAATCTCTGCTGGGTACAAATATAATTTCTAGATTATAGATTTTGAAATTACTGTGACAAAAGAGATATACTAAATACTAATCATAATGTTTCTAAATGGATTGCAATGATATCTTGTTCATGAGAAAACAGGAAATAACTGAAGACTAATGCTCTAAGAATTTATCTAGATATAGGAGATTTTCCAGCATTTTGTTTTTCCAATGTTTTCTTTATTTGATTAATTGCCAATAAGAATAATAATAAATAGCATACAGATATGTATATAAATGGAAATATTTCAACTAAAGAAATCTTCCTTTTCCATAAGCCATCTCTTCTTCAACTTGTTTGCATTTAGATCTTTGCTACTGAGAGATAAAATGAGGATGTCATAGTAAATTTTTTTTTATATTGGGATAATCTTCATTTTGACACAAGATCACATTTTGCTATGGTGATGTGAATGAAATGAAATAATGCTATGTGTGTTAGCTACTATTACACTCACTGTTTTCAGAAACACGTTAAATATTAAATAATCCCTTATTCTTTCATCAAGCATAATTTGTTAAATTTCCCATCTAACAATGCAATGTTTTAATGAAAATACTTTAAGTATAGTTTGAGGAACACAGTATCCTCAAGAGGAATTTACAGTGATCACACAGCGAGGAAATAATGGATGGAAAGCCTCTTTTTATAGGACTGCTGTTTTTAGAAGCAAGAAATCATAAACACTTAGGAGCTAACTACAAAGCCATTGCATTAGTCTTGTGTTATATTCCTGGTTTACCAGAACATAAGCACTCTTTTAAATGTGAGTGGCTAAATGTGAATTCATCCTCCAATTATCAATTTCAACCCATCACTGAAGCACGTATCTTGGAATAACAACACTGAAAAAATAGCAAGGTGACACATTTCTAAGATACCAAAGCTGTTTCAAATCTTTTTAAAGGCAAAGTTAACACTAATTTCTTACTCAGAGTAGATATTGGAGTCAACCTTTTAAAAGAAATACCAGCTTTACAAAATGCTCAAAAATGATAATCATCTCAAAGGGTTTTGCTCTGAAAAAAGTCTAGTTCTACTTGTGTTTACTAAAAAGCATTTTGAGAATGGTTAGCTAATTTCAAACTTGGCAGAATTTTCAACTATTGTATACTGCTGCATCTAAAATATCAAGTGGATAAAGGAGCTAAAAAGGATTCAATAAAACAATGAAGTCCAAATTAATCTGAATTATATTCATAACAATGCTTCCATCTAATTAGCAACAAAAAGAGGTATTTGCAAAAAAAATGTACAATGCTTGGTGTAAAAGATAAGAAGCAAAATAGATGGGATTTCAAGTATATGAGAGAATTTTAAACTGAAATGGTTATAGAAATTGTTTTCTAACATCTCAATAATGTTTATAATTTTTGTTTTTATATGTCAATTTAAACATTTAATAAAATTTAATTAAAAATTCTATTGGAAGCATTCATCCACAATATGCAGAGTAGAGTTATGGAGAGTATCTTTTATTGAGACATAAAATAAAAAATAGCTATTCATTTCTTATTTTATCTTGCATACTTCCTGTCTTATATTCTTATAAGTTATTATGACTGCAATGTCTTTGATTATATAATTATTAGTATTCTCAACTATAATTTTATTTAAGTACTACAGTCATCAATATGCTAAGCAAAAATAACAGCAATATATTTGAAATTAATGGGTATTTAAAAATATTAAAAGCAATGAAGAGGAAAAAGAAAACAGGTACTATGCAAAGGAAAAAGGAAAGACAGAATATTGAGTTATAAATTAAAAGCAACATAAGAAACTTTGAATCAAGCTGAGTAATGTGTGCATTTCAGATACAAGGAATCACTTCAGAGTGCCTTTATCAGACCCATCTGTGTAACCATCCTACCGTCTCACTAGAGTGAGAAACAGAATGAGTAAATAAGATTCACAATGTACAACAGACATTGGGAATTGAGAAGAAATTGTTCAAACAAGCAAAAGTGTGATGGGAGAAAGGAGAAAGGAAGAAAAGGAGAAAGAAAAATAATACATCTATAGACAAGACAGTTGAGATAGTTGCACAGCGTTCAATATTTCGCCCTAATTCTTTTACTTACCTCTCTCACTTCTTATCCTGGCCTATCTCCTTTGTTGCACTATTTGCTGTCATCCTCTGGCATAATGCTAAGAAATCTTTTTTTTGGTGGGGTGGAGTGCGGGTACTAGAAGTTGAACTCAGGACCTTGAGCTTGCCAGGCAGGCTCTTGTGCCACTCAGCTACATCCCCAGCCCAATGCTAAGAAATCTTTAATGAAGCATTTTACATTCAAAGAGTCTTTCAAATAAGTATACCTGACTGTGTAATAAGAAGAAATCCCTAATCATGCTGCCTTCTATTTTGTACTGTATTTATACTCAAAGAAAACAAAAGTCATGATGATATTCATTAAAAAGACAGAGAAGTAAGCTGATTCCTTGGTAATACCATAAAAAATAAGCTCCAGAGAAGATATATGGAGCTGACTCACCAACTCTACAGGAAATTTAGATACCTTGCTTCCTTTTTTTTTTTTTTAAATCTTCCTGACTTTCTATCTTTTTAAAAATTTCAGAGGTGGTATCCTTGAATCACAGTGACCCTCTGAGTGTCTCAGTTGGAAATGCTTTGCATCCAAAGTAAGGTATGAAGCAACAGATTGTACCCAACACGTATGACCCTGTGGCAGTCTAGGTGATAAATCATATTTTGTAATTACCTCTACTTTTTGTAATAGTTATTGAATTTCTGACTGTATAATGAACAACTTCCATTATTTAAAAAACAGGTTTCTCTGGACCATATTTCAAGCTCAAAATATTAATAGATGGTTTTCTAGTATCTATTTTAAGCTTTCAAAATAGTTTTCTTAGTCCATATTTCAACGTAACCATATTGATTTACTGCAGTTTTAATTTGATTTCGAAGGAGTCATTACTTCCGAAAGGGCTTCTGTATATCAAATTAAAACAAAGGATGACCAACAGCTGCCACATTTACAGTATTTTTAGAAAAGATTTTTAAATAAACCAAATGTATGCAAAATTGCTTCACGACATAAGATTCTCTTGGTTAAGCTTATAGATATTAGCTACCAGTTTATAAACCTCTTAGTGTTTCCTTAGAAAACAGTATTGAAATGTAAATTAAACACTGACAGGCACTTGAAATTGTGTGAATTTCTGCTTCTGACAGAATCAATTACTTTTCTTAGTGAAGACAATCAATAAGAAATCTCACATCATATAATTTTTGTCATTCAGGAACAAATCTCAGCAGTCAATATCAAAACCACTAGCATTTAAGATCATGATTTACACATTTAATATTTTAAATGCAATATCTAAATTATATTTAAGAAACAAAATAGTGTCTAATTTACATCTGTGAATTTGACTGACAATCACTAAGTGACTTAATAACTAAGTACATATATATATTTTTAGAAAAAATATTATATCCAAGTTTAACATTTCAGAAAGGTTATATCTTATAGAACTATCAAAAAGAGGGAAAAGTTTTTCAGGCTTTGGAAAAAAACTACTATCAAGACTATCATTTAATGGTCCCTTATCGTATGTAACTCAGTGCTTGTTACTCCTGCCTGAAACACCTACTGACACTTCTAGAAGAGTATCTATTGGTTGGAATCTACTGATTTTACCTTGGAATATTGCTCGCGATCAAGTTCTTGACTAGAACCAGACCCTGTTGTCTGCTTAAATCGATGCACTTTCATTTTCATTTGTCTTGTTCGCTCCTCCACTACTAAGCTTGCTGCAAAAACACACAATGGAAGCCTATTAAAACACGTGAGGAACCTTTAGGAACTGCATGGTTTAAGATTTCAATGCTTTGGAAATGACTTCGATTAAATAAAATTTAGAAATAACACATAATTCTTAAACTTTTTAAAATGTCAACGGTACAATACTAATAACTGTTAATCTAAAGATGAACATGGATCAAATCACACAGATGGAGAACACAAGTGTTAGTAACAAAAGATTAAGTATACTGTTTTCTCAGTTGTTGTGAAATATTTTCAATTCCCTTCACAACTTATTATGTGAAAGCAAATTTGTGAAAAATGTTTTAAATTTAATTAACAGCTACATGTACATATATGGAGAAAAATATATGCATACTTAACACATCACACATATATATGCACAAGCTTCCATGCATGCACACACATACTTAAACAGCCTCAGCTAACACGAGTGAACTAAAAACCACTTAAGTGATCACCCTCTACTTTTTGAGATATTCCTATATCACAAATTTCTACCAATACTTTATGAACATTTGCTAGTCCTAAAAATACTTACTTAGTTTCTAAAAATAAAAAAGAACTAGTTCTCTGTTTCTGACTCTGAACCACATATAAAAAGTTCCTAATTTCTGAAAACAAGATACAGTGTTTCACTTATTTAATTATAATAATCAGTGAACCTCCTAAGCAACAAGAGCCACTGCTTAGGGTGCAACATTTGCAGCTTTCGATAAAATAGGAATTATGTCTTTAGAATTCATCGTAAGTCACGTATCTTTAAAAATCTGCCTTAAATCTTCACAACAAATGCTAAAGTTTTTAAAAAATTTTTCTATGCATTTATTTATATTATGATAGGAGAACTGAACTTTGGGGCATTCTACCTCTCAGCTACTTCTCCAGTTGATTTTTATTTTTGATTCTGAGACAAGGCCTAAGTGGCCCAGGCCAAACTTGAGTTTGTGATGCAACTGACGCACCATGCCACCTAAGATTTGTGTGTGTGTGTGTGTGTGTGTACACAGCTATGTCAATGTGTCCCTTATCGGATGTAACTTCTGGGAGACTGATATAGTGGGGTTTCTGTCAAATAATACTAAAAGTTAATGAAGAGAGTGGGAGTAGAGTCACATGTCTACAATCCCAGCACCCTTGAGGCAGAGACAGGAGGATCTCTGTGAGTTAGAGACCAACCTGTGCTACAAAGTGAGTACAAGGGCAGCCTGAACTGCGTAATGAAACCTGGTTTCAAAAACGTTAAAAAAACAAGGTAATGGAAATGTTGATATATCTGATTGACTTTGTTGCTTATTTTACCTCTTATAAGGAATTCATAAGTCATTTACTGACAAATTTTTCTATTTTGATGCTTAAATGTGACCTACCATCTTTCATAAATAACACTTATATCAATTTTAAAAACTAAGCAGATTAGTAACATTTGTTGTGTGTTCAAGTACATATAAAGTCTGAAATTTGTGTCTAGGTGTTTAATTGTATTTTGGCACTAAGTTATTAAATGTTTTGCTCTGCTAAATTCAGTAAATCAGAAGGCCATCTCCATCTCTGGCATCATACTTATGTCAATCAAGCAATGACACAGGTTTGCTTTGAAAATGCTGCTTCAGAGATGACAAAAATTGACAACAAGAAGATGGTTCAATGGCAAGCTTAGGAAAATAGAAAGCCATTAATTAATTGACAAAAGGTAAGGCGTCAAAACAGTATGCTACAAGAGGGTAATTAGGAACTGAAACAAAATTACTGATAATGTGGGCTAGAGATACAGAAAGTCATACGCAATAGAAAATACGTGCAAATATAGTGATCTTCTGTCTACTGTGCAAGTACCTCTGGGTTCCTAACCACTTATTTGCTTCCAGTTTTGAGACAGACAAATGGCTATGTTTATAAATAAAGCTTAAAGCAATACAAAGAAATGGGAGTTTCTAACATAAACAACTTTCAATAACATCAGCTAAACTATCATTTTTTTGACATTTACTCTTCAATAGCTTTGAAATTGCTAGTATAGTGTAGTTCTTAGGACTGATGGTAACCAGACACTGATGACTATTTCCCAAGAGCTACTAGCCTCATGCATTTTGAATCACTTCCAATGAATGGACCTTGCCAAGACAATGTCTAATTTCTCTATAGAAGAATATTTTAGCATATGATGTGGCTGCATTTAAATCTTTATTTTGCGAAACTAAAACTGAATCAAGAGAATACCTCCCCCTCTACAGACTGTGACATCATTTTTACTATCCAGAAGTGATTACTATACTGTATTTAGTCTCAAAGAAGTTAAAGTTGACATTTTTTAAATATGTCAACGATTTAAAAAATCTCCAAATTAGTATTATAACTCAAAGTCATGAGTTGTGGAATCCCTTTATTCTCAAGAAAAATTGTAGTTGCTAAGTTATCGCCATTATTCTTGGATTCCAAGAACAGAAGCAAAATTCAAATATCTTACTGTTAATTTATTACTAATCTCAAAAAGCCAAGTAAGTATATATTATACACACTTTCACAGTACTTTTTTTTCACAGTATTTTTTATCATTTCTTAATGATGTGTTTTTAAGTGTGTAGGGCAGAAGTAATTGCTTGCACAAGAAACGGCATCTCTGTTTTCTCACAGTCACTGGAGAAAATTCAGTGTAAATGTAGAAACTGTAAATTTGCCAAAGCTTTTGATGGTTTCCATTTTACTTCTCAAATGCATATTGTGGAAAAAAATGAAATTATTTATGGATTACAGGTATAAAGACTAAACAGTAAGACAAATTTATCAACTAAAATAGAATATTTAACACAAATTTGAAACAAAATATTCTTTGACATGCATGATTTTAGAAAAATAAAAATATAGGGTAAAAGTAAATTGCATGTGATTATCCCCAATTATGTTACTGTAAGTAAAATTATCTACAGGTTACAAAACTCAAATATCTTACTTTAAAAAAAATGATTACTGATAAATTACTGACAAAAATTTTACATTTTATAAATTTAAATTCTAATAGCAAAAATATAAAATAAGATATTTTGCAATTTTCCCCAAAAACATAGCATTACATTTACACTTAAGGAATATTGTGAGTTTTGGTTGTATGGTAAACTAACAAAATTATTAAAGTTTCAGTTATTTATTTATAGAAGGACTTTAAAACGTAGGAAATTTTAAAAGATTTCATAACTGTCTCATATTACAATTATAGACAGCATAGTACTATATGAAGCAATTTATCTTATCTAACACTTAAGGTTGATTAACATTGTAATTTTATAAATATTTTTCTCAAGAAGGTCAAAGGGTCAAAATATTTGTTATAAGCTACATATTGAATGATTATGTTTCATGCCAAATATATTGTGCCTTTTAAAAAACATGTATCAATTTACCAAAATACACTTAACAAGATCCCTTTTATTTTTGTCAACTTTATATACAGTACTTTTTTGAAATGCTGGAATTTTTTTCAGATATATCTATGTATGTCAAAAATCAATTTGACATAACAAATTACAAAACTGGAATTTAGTGTATAGGGGTAAATTAAAACTGTTCTCTTATGAAATCCTTTCTTCCAAAGCCAAACAAAACAATAAAAAAAAAAAACTTGATTGGAGCAAAGAGGTTAAGAAAAAGTAGTTAAAAGTTTTAAAGAACTGTAATTTCTAATGGAAGGTATGAAATGGTATTAAAAGCTCAAAATAATCATTTTTCTTTTCTTCTCACATACTTTGTTAACAATCCTAACCTTTAAAATTCATGGGGATTTTAGTCTGTTCACAGATTTATTAAAGGATTGATGACCCAAGATGGATGACCTCTGATGAACCTATGAACAGGCTAAAATTATATACAAACTTTAAATTATACACAAATTTGTTCTAATATGTACTTTCCTACATTTGTTTCTTTCATAATATTAAGAGGCCTATGATTAAAAAGAATTTTTGTAATGGCTTAAGAGTTTTAATAAATGTTCTTTGAACTATCACTGAAAAATCTCCAAAATATCAACTTCCAAGAGAATGTGATTATCTGTGAAACTTTTGTTTATCAGACATTTGTAACATACTTAAAAATATTATAACTATTACAGTTATTGGTAATTTAGTTCCACTAGAAACATTAAACTTGTATAAATGATTCAAAACATTTTTCATGAATTTACATTCATAAAAATAAAAGAATCCTCTCTGATCTCATATTCTTTAAATCTTTCACATTTCTCTTTATATAGAAATGATTATGGAGTCAGGTGTGACGGCTCACTCCTATAATCCTAGCACTCAGGAGGCTGAGGCAGGAGGATCATTGCCAAGTTCAAGACCAGCCTGGGCTACAAAGTGAGCCTAAAGCAAGTCTGAACTGCATAGTAAGACCCTGTCTCAAAATGACCAAAAAAAAAAAAAAAAAGATTATGAATTTAAAATAACAAGTGCTTGTATTTGGATAGAAACTATATATTCATATATCATTATTCTTTCTAAAACTTTTCAAGTATTCTTGGTAAAATACATTGTAAAGAGAACAGAAACAATACAAATTTCTATATTATAAATATGTTAAAGCCAAAAAATATATTTTATTTTTAACAAGCTTAGTTAATCCAGGTTTCTAAAGTGACACTTGATGATATCGGGACAGGACAGATCTGCTCATCTGTCTTTCTATGATGCATTTCCACTCTTTGTGAATAAAAATTAACTTTCTGCTTCCTAACTGCATGGAGTATCACACAGTACAGCCGCATCCTTGCTCTAAACACATTGCTCTGGAAGACCACTACTATTGACTGAATATCTGAGTGCTGTCAGGGAGGATGAAACTGCCTCAATTATTGAAAGCTAAGAAAATAATTCATTCTTTGGAGCACTGTATTATAAGCAATAACCACTAATGATAGTAAAAAAATCAATACAGGAAGCAATATAGATATTAAAAAATAATAAAAGAGAAAAAGATTTTGATAATTGAGTAATATTCAATATGAACTCTATAAAGACCAAATACAAAGACAAAGTATAACACTATATCAAGATGGTTTGACATTTGAAAATTTAAAAAAATAATAGTGGTCTCTGCTTGCAGTATTTTAGATGTTTAGAGGAACAAGCATTGTTAATATGGCTAAATATTACTCATAAACCTAGAAGTAATGTGCCAAAATAGGAAGCCCTTAGGAATGGGAGGGAACCATGTTTAAATTACAATCCTAGGCCTGTTACTCATCAGTTTCTCAATATTCCTTCAATCAGGTCCTGATACAGTGTATCCCTCCATTCAGAGTTTTATCTATGAGGGGAACAGATGGTTCAGAGTAACTGTTGTTGTAGTTTATCTTATTTTAAAAAGGTGCTGTTAAAGTATTTAAAATACCTTTTCATTTGTAAAAAAAGGGAAAGTGCAGGGACTTTGCCTTTGGCTTTATTACCTAATTTAGAGCAATTGTAATTTGCCAACTTATCAAAACAGTATGCGTTAAGGAAAGAAAATAACAGTTGTATTTTATACCGCTATTTCTATTGTTTTTAAATGAAGAAATGACTTGTTCCTTTAATTTCCATCCTTAATTATGGGGTCAAAAGAATGTAGCAAGACACTGGTATAACACAACCACCTCCACATGACCCATTCCCATATATTCACACACACTAACCAACAGACAGATCAAAAAGTCTGAAATCTTTCGACTGTCTACAAATGATCAGGCTCTGAGTAATTTTCCAGAACAAAATGCAGTTCAATACATATGGGCAGAACGACTCCAAGACGTTTTCCTTATGTTCTTTGCTAAGTCTCTCATGCAATATTAAGACTCATGCAATACTGCAACAATAAAAAAGAAACATGTATTGCAGAAAGAAAATAACACATGCTAAACAAAAATAGAACCTTTAGAATTTTAAAGACACAACCTATGTTTGCTATAGCTAACTAAAATGGTGCACTGCTACAGGTAAATTACTACTCAAATCTCAAATCTCACTGAAGCTAAAACCATGGAATGGCTCCTTTTAGCAGGTGTATTTCCATTGAATCATCCAAAACACAGCTGCGGAATCCCCAAAGCAGGTGTCGCTTCTCATTTTCAAACCTGACAAGCTCCAGGGTAAAAATGGAATCTCTAGCTCTTGACTGATAATCTTGGGCTCCTCAGAGAGACTGCCATTGACCTCACTTTATTCTTCTGTGTTTTTCTGGGTTAATTAGCTTTTGAAAACGCTTTTTACGAGGACGACAAGCTTCCATAGGCCACATTCCTCATTTGATCTTGATGAAGAGCCCTCCATGTAATTAGGGATCTTGGGATAAAATTTAGCACTGAGGGGTTATTTCGTTTATATTATATAGCTTTGTGTATCCACTATTTTATAGTACGACACCTGTAACACTAATAATGGCAACAGAATTGATCTTGAAGGCTTCCTATAGCCTAATTTCACTAAGTGTAACTCTAAGTTTTAGAGGTATCTTCCCATGTTTTATTTTAATTGGAAGACATGTACAACAACATGAAAAACACATCAAGCCTGTCCACAATTAGACGTCTACTGCCATCTACTGCTTTCTACTGCCTTCTTTCCTCTGCATTTTCCATACAACACTCAAGAAGAAAGGGAAAGTAATACACTCTCTTAACTGGTTATATTGTGTAAGTTGAAGCTTGATATTCTGTATTGAATTTTTGGAAGCTTGAAAGCCTATGATAATATAAAAATAAACATACATGAACCAGCTGAATGGGAAAACAAAGTCAAAACTATAACTTCTGGGCCTGGGATTTAGTTCAGTGGCATAAGCGCCTGCCTGGCAAACGCGAGGTAGTGAGTTCGATCCTTGGTACCGCAAAACAAACAAACAAACAAACAAACAAAGAAAAAACTTCCCAAATCTTATGCTCAGCCTATTTCACCCTGGAGTCTCAACAGTCTAAAGAAAATGCTAGAACTGGAACTATATGAGATTGTAGCAAAAAGAAATTAACAGAGATAGAGAGAAATCAGACACATGCATTAATGGAGCTGTAAATAAATATTCATAGTAAGCGCTCAAGAACAGCAGGCCCTTAGGAAGGCCTTAGGAAGACTAAGAAATATGTGCCTTGATCTTTCTCTCATTCTCTTTCTTTCTTTCTTTCTTTCTTTCTTTCTTTCTTTCTTTCTTTCTTTCTTTCTTTCTTTCTTTCTTTCTTTCTTTCTAGCTGAGGATGAAACCCACAATCTCATAAATACTAACCAAGCACTCTGCCACTAAGCTGTATTCCTCACCCCTAAATCTTTTCAAATCTACTATGACAGAAAATGTCTCACCTGACCCAAGATGTTAGTGAGTAAATAATAACAAAACATAAATCAAACTGAAATATTTGTCTATTATAGAGTTAATGTTGATTCTGAAAAATGCACAGGTTAACGTACTTACTTTAGCACAGATCAAGCACATCACTTGTTCCTACATGCTTCACCATCATAATATACTATTAAAATAAGTATTGGCACATGATTTCTCACACAAACTAAAACTAGTAAAACTTTTATTTTTCAATATTTATAGGATTTGCACCTAATTAAGATTAATGGTCATATTTATATGAAAATTATTCTGAACAACTTAGCATCAAAACTGTTTTGCCAATATTAAGTTGAAAATCATGGGTAATTTATTTGAGCTTTTATTACAGGAACATAGTACTTAAAAATATAGTTGACTAGAGACAAGCCTTCAATAGCTTCCGTGATCTGATTGTAATAATTATTGCACATTCCATTAGTGAACAGAAAACAAAAAGCAACAAAATGATACTTATTCATTATTCCTGTTGAAAAAAATCCTTGCATTCTAATTGCCTTTGATTACCCATGTGCACAAGTTACACATATTTTATAGTAAAAGGGGTTCATACTGGTAGAATAGCTTTGTGTTATGATTCAAATTAGCTTTCAAGAGTCAAAGAGCTAATGCAATTAAGAAATACTGTCCAAAAGGCATGTAAATTAGAAACTTATTATGACAATAACATTTTTTCTCACCTTGAAGTCATTTAATTTCTGGTTCAGTTTTGATCTTCTTATATCATTATTTCGATGCCCCCAAACTACATTCATGGGCTCTTTAAAACTGTCCAAGAAATGTAGCAGAGAGGGAAAAATTGGCTTACTTTTAGAATGAATAATTTAAAATAGGCCTAAAAGCAGTCTGTGAAACCTAGAATTATATGGTCTCTTAGCTTTCAACATAAAAGGAGTTAAAAGGGTAAATAAAGTTGTATGAACATTAGAGTTCCGAAGTTAACTACTCAAGTCTGAATATGTGTTATCTGTTCAGATATACTAAATTTATTTTCACATGCTGCACAATAAAGAGCAATCCAAGTATAGATTTAATGAAGTGGTGTAAAACTGGGTGACCAGGAGAAAAGAACAGTCAGTGGACTTCTCCAACAACCTTAGAGCTAGAGGGGGCCTCCACCTGTTAGCAGCCCTGCTCCCTTAGGCATTCCACTTAATCCGCTGGATTCTATGTCTACAAAACACAGGGATTATGCTATAGTGTATGTACAGTAGATACTCCATGAATGTTGCTTTAAATGCTGGACAGCCTATAGATCAAAGGAGTTTATGAAGTCTTTGTAGATAGATTAGTGTCTTGTCTATCTAACCACTCACCAAATGAATGAATGGTAAGGGTCATGTTTTAATCTTTTTAAAGTTTTAGACTTCTCAGGTGGAAAAAAAGGATGTTAATAGCTATGTCTTAGATTACTGTGAAAATAAAATGTGAGAAATCTGTGACACACTTTGCTGAGTTATCACCATTTAAAAAGTATTCAATAAATTCTATCTGCCATTAATGATGTCAATAGCATTGTATACTTCTCTTTAATGTAGACATATCCTTTATGCAGGGATATTAATGGATTGGTCCCCCATACTTAGAGTGACCAACTGTCCTACTTTGTCCAGAACTAGTACCTCAAATAGTGGGACTTGGCTTTCTGACAATTCACCTATAATCCAACAATAACAATAACCCCTGACTAATGTGAACCTCAGCATGCATGGTCGGCTAAATATGGAGTGTCCTAGTCTTCCTTTTTCCTGGGAGGGAGCACTCAGGTTAACCTAAATTTTTCAGTACTGGTGATTCCAGGGGGGAAAAAGACTGTGGCTCAGAGCAGTGCGATTCTATGCTGTGAACCTTGTTTTTGGGGCATAGAAACCTAAAATTTAACTTTAAAGACAAAACTTGAATTTGCTTTAGTCTTTATTGGGTTGTGAGACCCACACGGGCAGCTGAACTGTGCTCCCTTAAGTCCTGGAGGTGAAGCATTACATTGCCCCCCCCCCATGTCTGGCCAAAAACACTCTGGGTCCTGCCTCTTCAACTGTCTCCAAGCATAAGATCTGCTCTACAAGGTGTTTCTGCACTCTGTCCCCAAGGAAGGCTTGGCAGGTGACAGCACCTCTCAGCCAGGAATCCAAACTTATAGACACAGTACCTTGGGGTGTGTTCTGTAGCAGGATCACAAGCATGCACATTTCATGCAGACTTTATGGTGTATCATGCAAACATTTTTGTTCTAATTATCTAATTAGGGTTTGTGGCCAGTAATGATAATTTATATGAAGAAGCTTTGGATGAAGAATTCTTGTGTTTGTCTTTCTTTCAGCTAAGTGAATTAAGTCATGATCCATTTCCAAAAGAAAATTTTAAGAATTTCATTACATTAAAATTTGGCTTTCAAATCTAACCAAATTCTTCTGAATCTAAGAATAAATACACTTGCCATTTTTATGCTTCTGAACATAAAGTTGTTCCTGATACTGGAATTAACAAAGCAAGATGGTCACAGATCAGAGATCGGGTGTGATCAGAACATCATGATCACATTGAATATTTTCTATTAAAATCTATTTCTACCTAGTATATTAGACACAATTCCAGAATATGTAAATAATGTGCATAAATATAATTCTATTTTTATAAATTCAGACTAAAATAAATTCTCAAATATTTTATTAAATATTATCTCCCATTTTCTCTGTAACATTGAGATATACAACACACATCTAAATATACTAAGAGTTAACGATAATCTATTTGGGAGTTATTGCTCACTAAAATAAACTACATTCAAAATTAAGAGATCTCCATGGTCATGTACTATACATCAATGTTGTAAATGGGAAAACTTCTTAATCTGGATAAGGTCCAGTTTCCTCAACCGTAAAACAGGTAAACTGCTGTCCTCAAAGCCAAATTGGAGGATTACAATGGGTCACAGATTAACTGGATCAATCTACCTTCAAATATTATGAAAATGTACTTTCACTGAAGTCTTACATAACTTTAAATATTATAATAGCATTATTACAATAAGCTGAAAACTCATTCAAATATTTAATTACTAAGCCACTTAGTGCAGGAAGCACAATGTGTTGGTGGCTTGCAATCTACCTGAAACTCAAGTGTGAAGACCAAAAATAAAATAAGACAATAAGAAGGAGGCCAGTAAAGTGTCACCACAGCAGGATGAATATTTTCCTTCCCTATATCTCTCACAAGCATAGAATTAGATTGAAACCAAGAGAAACAACACTTAGGTAGCTGCTGTCAAGATGGACAGTGGAAAAGGGGGTCAGAACACTCAGTAAGCTGTCTTCAAAGTAAAAACCAAGCACTTTCTGCTACATTGAAGCAAGTAATATCTTGAGTAAAATGTAAGAATTAAATCCCTAGCACACAGCCGGAGAATGCAAATAGAAACCAAGAATATGCTACATAGTCTTACCATATAACATTAATACCTAACAATACATTTTTCAAAGAGAACTGTTTTCTAGCTGTTAGTGTGTATAAATAAATTTTAAGGCAAAAACTCGCCTTAGTTTTAAAGTAATGTTTTTCTCTCTGATGTGAATTATGCATAATGTGAAGGAATTAAAACTGAGTACCCTACAAAAATAATTTCAGGAAGCTATCTGTCAAATAACTATGCTCATTCTTTCAATAAATAGTTATATTATGCTTGTATATTATAAAAGAAGAGTAATAATATTAAATGTTAGAAAATTACATTAATATTTACCTTTTGTGGAAGAGTTATATTTTTCTTGTTCTTCAATGAATTAAATGCACATAATGATGGAAACAAAAGAAAGAAATCAGCAAATTTATAGTTAGACATGGAAATATGAAATAACACAATGGTATGAATAATAAATGCATAACACATAATGTGACATGGTAAATTGCAATGACAAATCAAGTCTCAAATATGGTACTAAAATTAGTCAAAGAAAGAATGGATACAGTAATTTAAAGATTTAAAACGAACAAAAACATTGGATATCAGTATTTTTGGCACTTAAAAAGTATATTCCACAATAGTTTTTCTTGTCTTTTAAGGATTATACATTTTAGTACCAATTTTACCCCCAAAATTTTAACTTAAATTCATTGTGATTTTGTAATTGTAAATGTATTTAAAATCATTCTTACTATTCATAACAAAAATTTTATCATAAAAGTATTATTTCATATGATTTAAAATTCATCTAATACATACAAGACCCTTTTTTTTACTAGTATATATTTTAACATTTTCTACATGGGAAAACATAATTTCAAGATATAACTACCTGTCAAGTAATTTAAGTACACTTTTTTGTCTTTCTCAAATTAATTATATTAAAATACTCCAAAGTGAAATTACTGTCATTAAAGATGTCTTACACATTTCATAAAGATCTATATCTATCTCCTTATTGGCATATTATTTACTGAAAAAACTTGCCAACCTAGGCACTTCTGAAGGGGAATACTGTTAAGAGTTTTAGCTACCAGATATAATAATGGGACATATACAGCAATTGGGACAATAGTTTTTAATTTATGAGTGATATTGAAGTATTTCTGTAAAGACATCCTTTTGAGCACATGTACATGTACACAAATCAGGTGGTAGGTTTCAGTAACTCACACTATTTTGGTTTTTGTTTTTAGATGGGATTTAACTTTATTGCCCAGGCTGGCCTTGAACTCTTGGGTTCAAGTGATCACCCTGTCTCAGCCCCTAAAGGTGGGTTGGAGCATCAGTACACAACACCGTGCCTGGCTAAAATATCATACGTTTTATACAAGCAATTATGTTGGATTCAGCCTTGCTCTACATAAGAACTAGGCTGGAATGCAATATTGAAAGACAATCGAAGAGACTTTCTGGAAATCTTTGCTCTCAGGTTCCACATACTGTTTAAGTTACATGAATTGTAGTCTACTTTTTCAGCTACTGTATCTCAAAATCTGATTTCAGTCATCTCTTTGTTTTTTGTATAAATCTACTCTAACATAACCAGACTTTGTGCATAAAATAGACGAACATTCTCAATATTTAAAAGAAAGTTCCAAATAATTTTTAAAAAAAATTTTTTTTATCGGTACTGGGGATCGAACTCATAACCACTGCTTGCAAGGCAGGCACTTATGCCACTGAGCTAAATCTCCAGCCCCCTAAAAAATTTTTTTTCAGAAATTAAGTAAATATATCCTCTCAAATGCTAAATTCGCCTTTAAGATAGGAGACACATACTACTTTTATGATACAGAATATAGAAAATCTCATTTATAAGAGCAACCACATAATCAGTTAAACAATCAAAATGTCCCGGCATACATTTTAAAAACAAGAAAGTAAGTAACTGTATGTGGCAGATACTTGAATAAAATTAATTTATATATGTATCAAGAAGCTGTACCACCATGTGAAATACCTGCCTTCACCAGTCAGCTACGAACCCAATTATTTTCCAGTAAACAGAAAACTACCCTTGTTAAACATAAAAATCAGACAACACAACCAGAAGGAAGTCCAGTGCAGTAGAGACTTAAATAAATAATTGTGAGTAAACTGCAGTCAGTATTAATCTTCAGAGGAGATACATGTGAATTTTAATAAAATTATATCAAAATAAATAACTTTTTTCTATATCCTTAAGAACAAATGTGAATAATGTCTCTTGATTCAAACTAGAAATCAACTTTTAAAAACATATTTTAATAAATACGACTGTCACCTGAGCAGTTCTGTGTCAAAGAGATGCACAATAAGGTGAGGGCCAACACTTCACCATTTACCAAAAGTCCCCAAGTGCATATTAATCTCATAAATTATATACTGCATCATTTTATTTCTAGGAAAACCCACAGCACAGTCGTCCATGCTGGTGGTCACATTTTTAAAAAGCTGTATCTCTTTAACTTTTAAGATTAGGTGTTTATTTCAGGAACTTCAAATATCCAAAAGAATTTACTAATATATTTGTGATATTAAAATAACACCATTAATGCCATTCTCAGTCAATCCCTTTTTCCCACCTCAATTCAATCCTTACACATTGATGATTTCTCTGAAAGACAACTGTGAACAGGAACATTGTAAACAGTTACATTGATATCAACAGTAGAGCATGATTTTTAAAAAACAAAAATTAAAATCCAAATACAATTCAAGTGATTTTGCAGAAGCAATTTTTACTTCTCAAGAAGTAATTTTAACACAATTATAATCCCACACTGTGAGAGTTATATGCAGTGCTATTGTATGCTTTTGAACCTGTATAGGGCTTTACTTGCAACTGTAGGAAATGCAAAGAATTTTATGAACATAGGACTTTCAAGTATCAGGATGACCAGATAATATTGAATTTTTAAATAAACACCAAAATTTGTGGTTCTTTCAGTTGTGCAACAGGAGTTCATGAATGAATAACTCAAATACACACCATCTTTTTTTATAAAAGAAATTCATCTGAGTTATTGATACTTTCAATGACATTATGAATAATCTTCTCAAAATGTTCCCAGAAAAAAGTTTGTTAAAGTTTGATATCCCCCAAATTAACTGTTTTAGAAAAGAGAGTCAGAGTTTCACAAAGGATCATGGTCTCCTAATAACTAAATGAGATGAACTGAATGGGTACGTCGGTTTTTCTATAATCAAATATTCCACAAGGCAAACTATTCCACATGGCTCTTTGAAACAATGCATTTATCTTCTCATTCTCCCATATTACATTCAGAAAAGCATTTCAATTATGTGAGAAAAATGTTCCCAGTACCCTCAGTATGGAATGAAATGCAAGTTTTATACCAGTAACAATGAACACTGTTGGAAAAAAAAATAGTCAATATGTTAATTTTCAAGTAGCTTCTTAAAGGTAAAGATTTTCAATACATATTGTAAGTATAATTAGTCCACTGCATTTATAATAAAATCTGAAACTAGACCCTGTTTTAAGATTTGTAAAAATCCCCCAAAAAGAAATATTTGATAACAAATACTAAGTCATTTTACCTCTTGGAAAGTGGGTCATAGGAACAGCAGAGTATTTAGATAATCTAGCTCAGGTAGTTTAGAAATACTGTTTTTTTAGTTTCTACTGTCAAGTCACACACACACACACACACACTCACACTCACACACACAATGTCTCTTTCTACAGAAAAATAAAATATATATATAAATATGTATGTTCACAGTAAGCAAATCTCTAGGCAATATGAAATATTAACTACATTAAATATGTGCTCAAACTCATCTTCATCATTGAACTTACATAAAAATACAAAATACTGTCAATCAAGCTAAAATAAAAACATGATTGAAGCACAGATTTTGAAACTGCATTTAATTTTTAAAATAGGATAAAGTAAGTCTTTTAAGGCACCCAAATCCATACTTCGCCAAGGCTTTTATGTCTTCCCCTCTTGTATCTCTGATGAATGCCGCTAGTAGGCTCCACCTGCTCTTTTCAATGACCCATCTAAAACGCATCCATTCACTCATTCAGTAACTGTATCTGCCATGAAAAACTAGGTACTGAGGATACAATTCTTTGAAGTTTAGATTCTTAAGGTCCAACAAACTATATAAAATGAAAATGCTATTCCTTCACTACAGGCTTGTTATGAAACAAGGAGGTTTTCCAACCCCAGAGTTTTGGACAATGATCTCTCTGAAGGGATACCTTGTTCTATACTGCCGCTTCGCACTGGCACTTGTG
Source organism: Hydrochoerus hydrochaeris (assembly GCA_004027455.1). Classification (NCBI taxonomy): domain Eukaryota; kingdom Metazoa; phylum Chordata; class Mammalia; order Rodentia; family Hydrochaeridae; genus Hydrochoerus; species Hydrochoerus hydrochaeris. The sequence continues at coordinate 357,287 of PVLA01000528.1, read as the reverse complement.
GGAGCTGTCTTCCCCGGCGGCTGCTGAAAAGCGCCTCTGCTGGAGGGGACTGCGCTGGGCTTCCTTGTCGGTGCATTCTGCAGGCAAAGAGCAAAGCAAGGGATAAAGTTCCAGTGCAGCAAGACAAAACCCTTTTCTCTTTCCTGCCACTACTGCGATAGGTAAAGAAGCCCTAATGGGGCCACAGAAGCAAAATCAAATACTTTTCTTAACTTTCTAATGCTATGTGTAAACTGAAATGGCCAGGGTGACGTATACCACACTTTCTGCTTAATGACTTCCTGAACTGAGCTGAATCAGACTCACTTCCCATTAGTTTCCTACGAAATGGTGGTTTCTGGAAAGTTAGTCTTTTTCAATCATGCTGAGCAAAACATCTAATTATAGCCTCTGGGACTTAAAATGTAGGAAAAAATAGTCATGAGAGGCTGTTACTTGAGTCATTACTAGAATTCAATACATATTCTAGGGTCACTTACATTGGTCAGAATAATTCTAGCTGCAGATGCTAACACATTACTATCCCATGTACTTTATTTTTAAATAGGAAAAATGTAGAAAAGTATTTAAAATAACCCTGGATGCATGCTACAAAATAAGAGAGTAGAGGACTGAAAATTATGAATGGGAATTTGGGAAGCATGCACACACATCATCACTGCCCAGGACTAAGCTGACTGCTATCTGCTGACCTTCAAGCACTTTCTTTTAACTGAAGAACTAAAATACTCTAGGACTCCTCTGAACACATGTGAAAGGTTATCTCTGAATTCTTACTTTTTTTAAAAAAAAGCAAATACATACTTAACTTCAAGTAATTCATCATGAAGAATTTAACATATTTAGTAAATTATATATGAATATGCCACAAACAGATGAAAGACATAACATAGCCAGATTTAATTTTCGATGATAGCTAATTGGCAGGAAGTAGAGGCTCCCACCAGCACAGTGAAGATAGATGCAGGTAATAGAGGAGGTGGGAGAGGTTTCAGTACCACAAAGAGAGGATTAAAGATTATGGTGTCATAATGAGTGAAAGCTTCGAGTGCTCGGGAAGGCACAACGCACACCAGGACCCGGAGGCAGGACATGAATGCTGGGCTGGACATGGAATAGCAACCTTGTCAGGAGCGGAGAAGGTGGCGCCGACCCTCCAGGGGCAAGGTGGTGCATAGAACACAGTGTTCTGACACTAGAGTGCTCGCTCGACCGGGAGCGAGCAGGTTTGCCCCTAAGGACTGGCTGATCAGTTGCTCTTGGGGCTGCGTGTCCCCTTCTAGAAAGACATGGTGGGAGAACCCTAAAACATTAGGGCCAAAAAAGATCTTCAGTCAACAGGTACATATTAACTTTCATACCAACACATCTGTCTAAGGAACACCTGGTTACTCTCACAAGACAATGATTTCTCTAGAAGCAGAAGAAAACCCAGCACACAATTACTAAACTGGAATTCAAATAAATTAGATACTTATTATCACACACATAAATGTTATATAATTTTTAAAGAACGAACCTAGGCTGCTGTAATGTAATAAACTTCCGTAAGTCCCACACAGCAGAAATCTCTGTCTCCTTTTGCTGAGCTCCATATCAAGCGCCTAAAACAACTATATCAAGAGCAGCTCGGTAAAGAGACGGTGATGGAATGAGTATAATTAGAATGCTGAGTAATGAGATTTCAAGTACCTGCCTTCCAGAAGAAATAACATACTGGAGAACTCTATATACATTTTTACAATATTCATGATTTTATTTTTCAATAAGCAAGTCACTGGCAAATAGCAAAAGGAGGATGCCTTTTGAGGTTAATCTAAGCAGACTTTATTAAAAAAATAAAAATAAATGAATGCTTAATTAACTTACATAACTGACCTAAGTGCTAATGGCTAATGTGAATAAAATATAGTCTTTCTTATATAACATTTGATATTTTCTTTTCTCTCTCTCTTTTTTTTTTTTTTTTTGTTACTAGGGATTGAACTCACAACCTTACAATTGCTAGGCAGGCACTTATGCCACTGAGCTAAATCCCCAGCCCCTATGACAGTATCTGAAAAGATATCTTTTAACTTATTGCATATAGTGTTCAAAATTATTATAAAGGCAATTTCTTAAGGCTTAAGAATTAAAAACTGATGTTTACACATACATACTCTTGTATATGGATAGATACATTTTATTTGTGTGTATGTATTTGTTTATAATAGATACATGCTTTTAATTGTTTCAGTATATATTTTACTGAAATGCATGATCATCATACCTATTATATATTATCTCAATACAATGAATGAAATAACATCTCACTCTTTTAAAGCAATGCTATAAAATTTACTTAATATTACTTAATGTGTGGGGAAATAATGCATATTGGTTATCAAAAGTATATTTAATGAGTACTTTATTAAACTTATTTTTAGAGTGATAATATTTCTTTTAGGTAAAATACAGCTGTGCTTTTGATTTAGTATATTCCATCTCAAAACAATAAAATAGGGAGAATATCAAGTTGTAGAGAATAAAAAGGTCTACCTTATGTCTTTAATAAAGGCGTTTTTTTATCATCTTGAGCTATAGATTATTGTTTGACCAGACCCTAATTCATATCCCAAAACCTGGACAGTCACCCCCGCATTCAAATTAAAATGAAAAGCAAGTGACACTATTCTATGTATCAAAATGGTTCATTTATTCTGAATTGACTGTCATACTAACACATTTGTATAAAATTATGGATATGGGAATAATTACATGACCAAGGCATTTCTAATGATAAGGAGTTTGGTCTACTACACTTTAAAAACCATTGCCATGAAAATAAACTTCAAGCAATCTTTACTCAAAATATACATTCCGAGTGTTGCTGAAAAATTAAAGTGGTTTCACTACACTACTATGAAATGTTATGGATATTTTCACTAAAATCTTGCTTTATTCCTTAACATGACTTGTAAGCAAAAGAAAAACTTGAATGTGAGCTGAAATGTGAATAATTTAGGAGGCTTTAAGTGGCTAAATGTCAAAAGTATACAAAGCAAAATCAGGAGCAAATAATTGGCTTCTGGGGTGAACACAGCTCCAGAATATGTGTCTTAAGGGTTCATTTGTGGAGCCAGAAGGAGATTTGGGGGCCTAAAAACAGCCTGTGGAGTTTGAACTTAATTATGTAGTATAACAATCTGTTTTTCCTTTGATATGAACTAAAAGCTCCTCAGTATCAAAAGAGTTCCTGCCACTAGCCAATCTGTCTGTAACAAGTACGGGTGCAGAGACCAAAGGAGCATAAAAAGTTGCCTTGCTGGAGGAAGACAGGAATGCGGCTGTGAAGCTGTGATAGGAAGGAAATTGGACAGGAGGAAAAGGCAGAGCTGTAAGAGAGATGAGCAAGCTTTGGCAGAGAAGTGATAATAGAACTGGGTGTGGTTTGTTTGCAGCACAAGGAAGGAGAATTAAATGCTTAGCTACAGGAGTATGAAGCTGAGAGAATATGGGCTCTTGCATCTTGAACTTTTCAATGAAGTGGGATGTGGAAAACCGTGAATGAGATTAAGAACAACCATGTTAGAGATTGGGCAGGTAGTCAATGATGGATAGGAAAAATGATAGAAACTATTTTGTCCTGATCATCAATACAGGGCTCTATGTGCTAGACACTAGATATGTATGTGTGACTAAGTATGCACACATGTATACATATATATACACATATGCTAATCTACATGTACTTTTTGTATCCTCACCCATTAGAGGTATAAATATTACTACTTTATCAATGCAAAAATGGAGGGTCATAATAACTTACAGAGAGTCAAAAGTATAAAATGGAATAGGGAAAGAATCCACACAGGCTATGGAATTTTACCACTTGATTTTTCTGTATGGTTAAGATGGAACTGGCTTCTATACCACTAGGTTAAAAGTAAGCACTAATTTCCTACCATAGGATTTACTCCTCATAACACAAAACAAAATATGAATCTTAGTATCAAATCAAAAGAACTAACAGAAGCGTTACTGGAATTTACAAAATCTGTATGTATGGAAAATGGCACTTAATGCAAACTTCCTCTGCCATATATACATATATCTATATAGTTCAGCTCTCCATCTGCAAATGAATAGCTAACTATTTGCCACAGAGTGTATTTCATGGCTTTCTCCACCTAAGCTTACTCTTTTGACTTAGATTTAAACACATGTCTCACAGAAATCTTACATCTGTAGTCAGCCATTTCTATTGTTACAAGTGGACTTGCAGAACACTGCTTCTACTGAAGCTTAAAAATATGGTGCTGGAGCTTTTTTCAATGACTTGGTACTGGACAGACAAGTATAGGTTATCTAAAGTCAAGTCTTTGAAATGGGTCCTCCTGTGATGGCCTGGTACAGGCAACACATCCACTTTGCAGTAGCAACAGTACAACATAACTGCATATTTGAGCAATTCTAAATTGTACAGTAAACAAAGCAGTCCACAGTAAGGAGGCAAAATGTAGCTTCCATAGGAAGAAAAGTCACTGGCCCAGAATCCAGAAATGAAAGTAGTAGTACTCTAGCTGACTTCACAAGAAGGGGGAAAAAAAAACTTGTTTTCTATCCTATTAAGGAGTTTCCCAAAGGAATATGAAGAAATGATTTAAAAGGCTAGGCAGAGAAAACATAAATCAGCTTTGTCTATCTTCTGTCTACAACTGGTCATCAGAACTTTCAAAATAATTTCTCATGAGTCTATTCCTCATGATTCAAGTATGTTGAGAGCAACAATCAACCTTCAAAATCATAATCTCACAGAAAATTTTGTCAGAAGCCAATGTATGAGTGAGTGGCATGATTCCTTTTAAGAAGCTTCTAACTCACACAAGTCAAGAATCAATGTCCAAGTTGGGGTGTAGTGAAGTGATAAAATGCTTGACTAACATGATGTAGGTGCTGGGTTTCATCCCCAACATCACACACACACTCACACACACATGCACGCATGCACACACACACACACAGAGAAATCAATGGGCAAATATTCATATTGAATCCTTGCTTTACTTGTAGCTAGATGTCAACTCAAAGTATCTCCTAGAGGAATAAGAGATAATGCAATTTAGAAAATACAGGTGCATTCTTTTCTATTAAATAACCCACTTGAATATATAATTATATATATACATATATATGTATATATAGTCTACAGAGTATATAATTTAAAAAACCAATGAAGAGTTTTCATAATAATCAGACCTACACATATGAAAGAATTTTGTTAGTTGAGATTAGATAACATAAAAACAAAAACACAATTGTTATCCTTTTATTCCTATCCATCTATCTCTATCTCCTGCTAGAATTCTGTGCTTCATTTCCTTCCTAAATTTCCAATCATGTTTCTATGCAATACTTTTTTGAATACTTTGGATCCTTATTCTGTTGAAAATTAAATTTTGTAAATAGTATTTCCATGGACCATTAGCTAGGGGTAGATTTCACCTCCCTTTTACCCATGTTGTTTGACATGTCTCACGTCTACTCATTTTTCACGATGTAACTCAGTGGCTACTTTCTTATGGGAATATTTACTTTATTGCCACTCACCATTCAGCTTCTTAAACTCAGCACACAATTTGCCATATATTTGTTAATTTAATGAACTCATTGAATTATATAGATTCTGCTTTGATCAAGCCTATGGTGACAGCCTCACTAGCACCTACCATCTGCCCCTGAATCTTTCAATGCATGTTCCAAAAGTTAAAATGCCCCATAATTCTAGGATTCAGAACCAATCATATTTGAAGCGCATCAATGGCTCATAAAGAAGCTGAGATTCATTATCAGAGCATTAACACAACATAGTCATGTCTTTCCTTTAACCTCTCAGCCATCTCCAACATTTATTTTTAACGTCCTTCCCCATCCCTTAAATTCTACTTCCCATGGTCTCTTCAAACTCAAGAAGTTACATCAAGTCTCTGTGTTTCCGCACACTGTTCTGTCTAGTGGAATACGGTCTCTACTCCTCACATCTACTTTTCTCTCTCCGGCTTTAGTTCACGTCTGACCTGTTTCTAAACTATTTTCTAATTCCATCATTATACCCTCATTCCTTTGTTTTCGATGTACCTGTGCACACCACTATGACATTCATTCATTTGTACCTGTGTCCTCAAACATACTCTTAGCAGTTGTCACATAAAAGAGTGAATAGTATGTGGGAACTGAACTTTTTTGAACTTTTTGCAGCTCTGTTTAAAAAAGTCTTAATATCATGGACCTAAAAATACTCAAAAACTCTGTGGAAATGGATGAACTGAAAAAAAAAGGTCAGTAATGCCATTTAAATTTTACATTAACTCAGGATATAAGGATGGCGGTCAAACACAAGAAGAAGCCTCAAAATACTCAATTGAAGAACACAGAATTTTTAAAGATGACATTATTCAGCAAATGCCTGCCTCTCAAAATACTTGCATACTCCAGGGACTATATGCATTGGGAACATTTCATATGACATCAGAAATAAAGTATTAAAATTCTAACAGTTATATATAATATAAATGTTGATTTAATCCTCATTGGTAATCAAAATTATTGTAAAGAGAAACATATAAAATTTTTTACCCCTAAGATTCAAGGGCCGCCTCCAAACTGCCCTGCTCTTATTTCTTCAATGACACTTTCTCCCACATAGGGTAAGATTATTCACATAGAATTATTTCAACAGTGCACCCTGGCTGTATCAGTACAGGGAGATGGTAGCACAGCACAACACCAAGCCTACCTTTCTGCATCAGAGGTAGTGCCTTTTCTAGTCTGTTTTTGGATGCTAGATCTTTCAGACTTTCTGGAGTGCCTGTGGAATGAAATGTTAAAGAAATACAAAATATATGATGAATAAAGCTACAGAAACAGCCATACAATGATAAAAACAACAGACATGAAAAATGACAACTACTTTACTTAAATGATGTCAATCCATATTTTTCAAAATGTTTAAAAAAATTCAGAATTGATGCTGGTAGAAGACATGAGTTGCCCATAGGAGACAGAAGCAATGGCAATTGATTACCCTGCACAAATGTGTCCACAGCAAGCTCTAAGACCACTCCTTCTGAGTAACTCTGCCTCTCCCGATGAACAGACAGACTCAGTGGTGAAAGGCAATGTGATGCAGGTAATGGGTTTGTGCTAAAGACCACATCAAGGGAAATGTACTTTATTTATTTTTTGACAGGCTGTCAGAGACTTCTCTTTAATTGCAAAGTTTTTGTTAGTACATATCTGCAGTACATGTTTACAGTCCTTGTGTGAGCCTGGCACACGTGCATGACACCTCTTCATTCCTTTGTTCACCCCTCTTGCCCCACTCCCTCCATCTCCTGGATCCCCTTCTGCTTTAAGAAAGACTTATATCCCTACTTCCTATTTTCTGTCATTTATTTGGCTTTTTATTTATAAGTGGGGTTTCTCATGTAAGAGAAATCACAATTTTTAAACTTGTGTCTGATTTATTTCACTTAAAAGCTATGGTCTCAAGGTACACCCATTTTCCCACAAATGTTTATCCTTCTTTATTGCAGCATAAATACCACATTTTCTTTTTTTTTTGTTTGTTTTTATTTTTGTTTTTGGTACCGGGGATCAAACTCATGACCTTGCACTTGCGAGGCAGGCGCTTAGGCCACTGAGCTAAATCCCCAGCAACATTTTCTTTATCCATTCATCCATTCATGGGCAAATAGGCTGCTTCCAAGATTTAGGTATTGTGAATTGTGCTGCTATAAACATGGGTATGAATGTATCTCTACGGTAACTTCAACTTTTTTGGAAAGTTAGCTAGAATGAGAACCACTGGGTCAAATGGAATTTCTAGTTTTAGTTTTGTAAGGTATCTCCACAATTTTTCCATAGTGATTGTGTTCATCTGCATTCCCACCAACAGTGTAGCAGGCTTTGTGTTTTCTCCCATGGCCTCTCCAGCATTTGTTAATATTTGATTTCTTGATGATGGCTATTCTTTCTGAGGTAAGATAGAATCTCAGTGTTGTTTTTAACTTGCGTTTCTCTAGGGGTCACTCGTGTGTTTACTGGCCATCTACTCTACTGTGAAGTGCATATGCATTTCCCTTGTTCATTTCTCTGACTGGGTCTTTGTATTTTGAGGCAGCTAATTTTCTTCAGTTCTTTACACATAACAGATCTTAGTCCTCTAAGAAACACTCAGCAAAATATTTTTCCAATTCTGTAGGTTGTCTTTTTGCTCTGTTGGTTGTTTCTTTTGCTGTAAGAAACCGTTTAATTTGGTATAATCCCATTTTTTGATTGTTGGTACTATTTCTACTATCTCCTGTGCCAACTGGGTTTCTGTTCAGAAAGTTGCCTGTGCCTATGTCTTCAAGAGTATCATCTACCGACTGTATCTTCCACAAGTTCCACAAGATGTTTTGACATCTAGTTCTTCAATCCATTTTGATTTCAGTTTAATACATGGTGATAAATATGTGTCTAGATCCAATCTTTTCATGTGCATAGCCACTTTTCCCAGTACCATTAATTAAAGAGGTTACCATTTTTCTGTTGTATGTCAAAGATAAAAGAGTTGAATATGCTTGAGGCTGTTTCCACATCCTCTACTTCATTCCTCTAGTCTTTATGTTTGTTTCTGTGGCAGTATCATCCTATTTTTATCACTATACCTCTGTAATACCACTTCAAGTCTGGGATGATGATACTTTGTGCTTGGCTCTTATTGAAAAGGACTGTTTTTGCTATTCTGGGTTTCTTGTATTCCCATATAAATTACAGGACTGTTTTCTTCAGTTCTGTGAAGACTGGTGTCAGTATTCTGACTGGCATTGCATGAAATTTGTATATCTATTTTCATTGTATGGCTATTTTTACTATATTCATGTTGTCTATCCATGAAATGGGTATCTTTTCATTTTCTCATGTCCTCTTCAATTTCCTTTTTTAGAGTACTACAGTTTTCATTGTAGAGATCTTTCACTTCCTTAATTTCTAAGTATTATTCTTGGTGCTATTATGAATGGTAGTTTTCCTAATTTGTTTCTCAGTGGGCATATTATTAGTGAACAGGAATGCAATTGATTTTTTTCATGTTAATTTTGTATCTTAATACATTAATGAATTTGTTAGTCTTTGAGTGGTTTTTGGATCTTCTATGTACAGCATTGTGTCATGTACAAATAATGATTATCAGACTCCTTCCTTTCCTTCCTTCTCATTTTATTTCTTTTCCTTGCCTAATCGCTCTTGCTAATGTTTCAAGTATGGTGCCGAACACAAGTGGTAAGAGTGAACATCCTTGTCTTGTAGCTGATTTTTGAGGAACAACTTTCAGTGTTTTCCCCATTTAACATGATGTTGGCAGCAGTTTCGCTATAATGACTTTTATCAGATTGAAATATTCTATACCCATTTTCTTCATTGTTAGCACAAAAGAACACCGGTTTTGTCAAAAGCTTTTTCTGCATCTACTGAGATGACCGTGCAATTTTTGTCCTTTGTTCTGTTCATATGATGTATTACATTTAATGGTTTGTGTATGTTGAATCATCCTTGCATCCCTGGGATGCATGATACTTGGCCATGAAGTATCATCTTTTTCATGATTAACTGCATTTTGTTTCCTGGTGTCTTGTTGCAGATTTTTGCACCTACATTCAACAAATAGATTGTTTTAGTATTCTCTTTTTTTAGTGGGATCTTTGTCTGGTTTGGGGGTCATGGTAATGTTAGCTTCCAGGAATGACTTCAGGAGTACTGCATCTCTTTCTATTTCATTAAAGAGCATGAGGGGAACCAGGCCTTGCAGTGTAATTGAGGTTGGCGTTGAAGTCACTACATAAATCAGGCAGGTCTCAAACTCTGGAGATCTTCCTGTTTCAGCCTAATGAGTGCTGGGATTACAGACATGCACCTCCACATCCAGGTCCCTTTACTTTTAAAAGCTGAAACTTGGTGCTACAAAGGTTCTCAGCAACAAAATGTATGACAAGAAAAAAAAATGCTATGGTGAAAGATGACAACATAAATGGAAGTGTTCAAATCAACTATTAAAACTATTTTGTTAATTTTAAGGAAGAAGCTTTGGTAATGATATAGCATTTTAAAAAGCCAACCACATGTTACAAATCAAAGAATTAATAAAGACCTCAATTTACGTTCTAAAAGTACATATATACACTCAACATTAAAATGTACTTCCTCATAGAACATACATAAGTATACACATACATATATATATATATATATATATATATATATATATAGCCTATCTCTCCAAGCCACTGACATGTGCCTATTTACCCTAAATGTCATATATATGTCAAATATAGATATATTTATATATCTATATATACATATATATATATATATATAAATTGTGTCATGTACATGTCAGGTTTATAACATTGTAAGATGTGTCTATGTAGTAGAATTATTACTTAGAATAAACTGATGTATCCATCATCTCACATATTTACCCTAGAACTACTATATATTAGGAATAAATTAATATAAAATATCATGGTCTAAAAACATACACATTAAACAAAACCGTACGAACATATATTTTAAATGGATTTTGAACCTTCTACAATTTTACACTTATTTTCTTTCCTGATATCCCTTGTGACAATGCTGAGACAAATACCCACCTTTACTTATTAATGTCAAACATCCTAACCAAGTGTCCATTATATGTGAGTCCCTGCAAGGCATTAGAAACAAATCAAAATACTAAAGTCTGCTTTCACAAGCAGTACAGACTTCTAGGCCACACATCTCTTCTGTGTCATCTATTCCAGAAACTGCACTCAAGGTATTTTCCTTCTCTAATTCAGGGTGTCAGCTGTGTGTTCTTTAGCTTCCTTTGACTCTGACAACCCACTTCTGAGATAAAAGAGTGAGAAAATGAGTAATCTCTCATTACATTCTCTTGCTAGCTGGAGAAAAGGGTACTTGACATATTGAAGAATAACTCTATGCCAAGCACTGATATATTTATTCTCCATGGCAATCCACTGGGTTTTCTGTTTGTCTGTTTGCTTTTTGTTTTGTTTTTGAGATATGTGGTTCAGGCTGGTCTTGGATTCACTAGGCAGCCCAGGCTGGCCTCGAGCTCACAATGATCTTTTAATAAAGCATTATCCCACTTCACAGGTGAGGAAACAGGCTCAGGGCAAGGCCACTTAGACAGAAAGTAGCGAAGGTGGGAAGACCAGTCTGTCTGAATCCTAAGATGCTTCTGCCATACACTATCCAGAGTGGAGGAGGTAAATTCAGTGCACATCTCATGACTGTACCCTTGCTCGAGAAGGGAGGAAACCATGAAATCTAGAACCAGTTTGGAAATTCCTAGTGAAGGAAACTTATCTTACTGCTCAGGAGAGGGGATGAAGGGGTGGAAGAATAGAGAAGGATACAGCACATTATCAACATCAATGGAAGGTGGAAGCTCTGCTCCTGAAGCACAGGGAAGAATGGTATAAGCATGAAAATGTGAAAGGCAGCAAGGAGGGAGACAAGACAAGTAGGTCTGCCAGTCCATAGGCATCTGAGCTCAAATTAAAAAACAGTATGTCATTCCTGACAATTTATCCTTGGTCCCAACAGCACTCAGACAAACTGCCTAGGACAATAAATGTTCCTTTTCTCATCTTCAGTACAGGAAAGCAGGAGAGAATACAGTTTCAGAGAGACCATGCAACTCATGTTCATTAAGAATTTTTTACTCTTTCATTCAAGGAACTTGCCGAGTGAGTATATGCACCAGGCACTGTCTTCCGTGCCTGAAATATCTGTGAACAGAACAGACACAGAGTTCTGCCGGCAAACAGCTCACAGTTTATTAGCAGAAAGCAAAAAAAGCAGTCAAACAAAAAGAATCTCATTTGAGTACACTGTAGAATATGGGAAGTGATGAATGGTAACACCAGAGAAACAAACCAGGGCAAAAGGAAGTGTGGAGAGTGAGGTTGGTGTATTTAGGGCTGGCAAGAAAGGACAACTGAGAGGGTGACATATTTTAGTAAAATTTAAGCTGCAGGAGTTGGCTATGTATATATCTAAGGAAAGAGTATCACAGGCGAAGAAAACAGTGAAGAAGCAAGCCCTAAGTCAGGTATACACCTGATAAATTCTGAGAATAGTAAGGAAGCCAGTTTTGCAGGAATTGAGTCCTAAATCAACTGATAAGAGTTCGGCAGAGAGGGAAGAGGTGTCCTGTGGCACATGGGGAGTCTTTGTACAAATGTTCTGCCTCTGAACAATGACACAGTTGTAAGGCTTATTTTAGAACTCACTTTCTTTTCTTTCTATCTCTGGTAAATTCTCTACACATAAATGAGATTTTGCTTCCTCCCAAATCAGTGCAAGTTTTCAAACTGTTCTTCCTCTTCTCATCTAAAAATTAATGTATTCATATGTTAGACAGACTGTGATGCTGAGGAAGATGACGCTTAAAGGCATCTGACACTGACTACACGCTGGCTGTGCTTCTTCACCTGCATTCTCTATCTTCCAAATGCTCATAGGAAACTCTCATCCTTTTTAAAAGTAAAGGACTGAGGCCTTTGCTCTTACTCACACGAGGGCTAAATAAATATCAAGCTAGGAGGTGAGAGGGGAGCATACAAACCCCACAGCACTCATCACATGGCATCTCAGCCAAACACGAAAGTGAAGCACAGGGCCACGATGAGTCTGAGTGGATTTAACTGCAATGCCGGTATGACCTGGATGGGTGGCCCTGGTGAGCACACTTAATCTCTGTGTCTCAGATTTTTTTCTTCCTCATCTACAAACTGGCAGTAATAATACTTTTGCCTCACAGGGCTTCTAATTCCAAATATTTCAGTGTTACTGAGGCAGTATTTGCAGCTTTCAGAGTGTAACATAAATCTGGATTTGTAGTAATTTCAGCATCACTTGGAACTAGCAAGTTGCACATCAAAGCAGAGTTTTACAAGATAATATATAATTTTTCTCAAATGCCAAGACTGTTATTCATCAATAAGAATATGAAACTTGCAGCCAATGCTATGTAACTGAATTGTAAACATCCATACAGAGATTCACATGTCTACCCTATTTATTTTCATTTTCAATCTGGCAGTGAAGGACACTTTTTTTTCTATTCAAATGCCATTAAAATACAGCTTCATTTAGATTCTCTGAAAGAATCCTACAAAGCATGTGTGTTCTAATGATTTAAAAGAATCCTCAAATAGAGTTAAAATAATATACACTTAGTTGTCATAATTCAGAGTGAAGAAAAAATAAATCAGAAAATTCTAACACATTTTAAAGTCTAAATCCTAAATCACAGATATGAATACACTGCATGTTTTACACACAACTAACCCTTTGGATTCAGCACATGCTCATGGTAAGTTAAAAAAGATTACAACAACTCATCTATACTCACATACTATCCTATCAAAATTAATGACCATAAAATAACAAAATTGATCACAATAATATGAACTCCCTTGTGGCTTATATTGTCTCTCCTAATTTTCTTGTGGTCTGGAATTGTGTCTATTTCAGTTGTCACTGTGAGGTCAATATTTGGACACAGTAGTTCAAAACATGCTCAGTAACAATTTGCTGGATAGTTGACAAAATTTTATTTTTCTATGGCTTAATAGTATTCCACTATGTGTATGCACTGCCACAATTTTTTTTTATCCATTTATCAGTTGATGGACACTTAAACTCTTTCCAGTTTTTGCTTTATACATAATATATTATCAGCCCTAATGGTTCCAATATGTCTTATCATAATACAACAGCACAGACTCAGCTACAGAGTCTTAGGAGATGTTAGAATTCAAGTCATCCATCCATAAAATTTACAGATAAGGAAAGTTCACCCCAGAAAAATTTATGTGATTAACCCATGGTGGTAGGCACTATTAAGTTGAAACAAGAATAACAATCAGAAAACTAAGAATATTTCTAATTATAGTGAAATCCTTTTAAAGTTCTATCTTAAGGACCATTTTCTCTATTTAAGTGTGAAGGCTTTTTAAAATGTACTAATAAAAAGAAAGATAACTTCTAAATTGTGTTTCTGTGGTACTGTCTTTTTTTCTTCAATAATTAGTGTCAGTGAAATGCCATGAAGATTTTTTTTTTAAGATGAGGTCTCACTATGTAGTTCAGGTTGGCCTTGAACTCACTATGTTGCCCAGGCTGACCTCAAAATTCATGGCAATCCTCCTGCCCAATCTCCTAAATGCTGGGATTACAGGTGTGTGCCACCACATCTGGCTTATTTCATGAAAGCCAAAGCTTTCCTGAAGACATTAAACTATAAAACTAGTATGTGAAAATGGTAAAATGATTTAAGACTGTTTTAACAAGTGAAAGTGTGTTATATTCTGGTTTAGGAAAAATGTAATAAAAATCCCCCATAGTGATTTCATGGAATTAGAAACACCAATGTAAGAGATCTCTGTGTATGCTGGATGATTACTTAGATGGCTTATATTGTCTTAATGTAAAACATTAAGACAATATAAGATTGTCATCTTATTGCCTCACATGTCTGAGAAGAAAAAAATAAATTAGAATCAATCTAAATAAAAAGAGGTTATATTCAATGAAGAAAGATTCAAAATTAAGAAACATCTTCCTCTATATTATTTATATTTTTATATATTACTATGGCCAGTAAACAGACACATTAAGTATTTTAGTATTGTACGTGAGTAGCTTTAATTCATTCAAATAAGGCATTTTTAAAAGCACAATAATAAACTCTGTTGCTTAACATATAAGTAGCTATACACAAAGCATGCATGTGTGTGGCAACTGCTATGAATTCTGAAAGTGATGAACCAGGTGGCTTTGTTTTTTCATAAATATTTTCAGTGAAGAAATAATATTAATTCACTATAAATTAAAAGAAACTACTTGCTCTTGGTGAAGGATTTTTATTTTTATTTTTTTATTTATTTATTTTTTGTCTTTTTGAGAGAGTCTCGCTATGCAGTTCAGGCTGGCCTTGAGCTCACTTTGTAGCCCAGGCTGGTCTCAAACTCACAATGATCCTCCTGTCTCAACCTCCCAAATGCTGGGATTACAGGCATGAGCCACCACGCCCAGCTGGTGAAGGATTTTTATTAACAAGATGCTACCAAGTAAAAGGTATGGAAAACTATACAACTTTGTGTCAAGAATTAATCTGAACACCTGTGGGTGTGTCATGTACTTGAATAAAGTCTTGACATTTTTTCAAATATTTTCAACATCTGAATTATGACATTAATTGGCACTCTTAGAAATATGTATATTGATGCAAAACTGTTATCAATCAAAATGTTGGAGTTAGTAACTTGGCATGTGAAAATACATTTCAAAATGAATCTAGAGTAAATGCATTTTGAACAAAGTATTTATGAAAATTGCTTAAAATTGAATTAGATAAAAAATAGTAAATTAAAATAGCTTTTCATACTTACATATGAACACAATTAACTGAGCACCAAACTAAATGTCTTGATCATTCAGTGGCAGCAAACTCAACTACATTTTTCTTCAGAATGGTTATTGCAAATTTTGGTTAATTTCAACTCAAAAGTAGACATGTTTCATTAAAATTCACAGAATTTCATGCACACAGGCTCATAAAAGTTATTTTTATATATCAAAATAATGGCATTGCAAAGAGAAATTTTGTTGTTGGAATGAAGTTTTTAAAAGTTTATTTATCACTGTTAATAAAAAATACTGTAAGAACATTATTGTGATTTTTAAAGTCAGAAATATTCCTGAGGGGTCAATATTATATACTTTGCAGCATTGTTTTAAAAATCCTAAAACTTTGTCCAGTGGTTGACACGGCTACCTAGAAATTCAGCATTAGTTTACACTAATTTCTCATCTTTGAGAACACATTCTTATAGCTTGATAAAAGTTAACTGTAAACTTTTTCTACTTTTACAATAATAAATCATAGTAACAAGCCATTTAAAGATATTTCTATTGTTTAACCATAAGACTTGTTTACAAGTAAGTTATTATAAAAGTGCCATACACATACTCTAAAAATTTTATGTAATGTTTCCCTTAATAATTTCATCTTAAAAGAATCATTTCTGCTTCTAAAATCTAACTTTGCAAGCATGTGTGTGTATATGTGTTTGAATGTGCCAAAACTAGGAATTCAACATAACTCACATGGCATGAAATAAAACTAACTGACATTCTATTCTTATGTATATAAGAACTAAATCCACTATTTGGTTTGGTTTAACCGGTGCCAAGATAAACTTACACTTATATTCACTACAAAGATGATCTTCCAGTCAGTCATTACATTCAATTAAATCATTGCTTTATTTTATTCAGAATAAATCCAAACATTCTAGAATCATCTTTTCTAAAGGGAAATTCTAAGATCCTTCATGGCCATGATTTTGACATTAGTCATTTTAATAATGTACACAGCCGGGGTACAAAAAAGTATTTATTGGTGAACGACCAGCAGTGTAGAGCTAAAAAGTTTACTTAACAATTATGTTAAGTCACTTTACACTTATAATATGTAAAACTTACTTTATACTTATAATAATTTTTGGATTAGAGATTTTACTAATTCATTTAGACCTAAGAATTCTAATCTAGAAATCAAATATAGAGAGGAAATTAATTTTAAATTCCAAATATAAAACTAAAAGTCTTATTAAGAAATATTTTGCAAATTACAGTAAAATATCAAAAGCCTGTTATATAATATGCATTATGTAAAATGTATGTTTGAGCATTTTATAAATATAAAAGGCCATAGTTCATGATCTTTCCCAACATTTATAAAATCACTTTAAAATTTTCTTAGTGACGGTGTTTAGCTTTTCTATAAATTTGAAATCTTGATTGTGTATAGATACAGGAAATAAATTCTGCAATCTTCACAAAGACAATAATTATTCTGTTGTGTACACAGACACCTAACAGAATTTGTATACTCACACAACTAATTCTCAGCTAGTTATTCTATTACAGACTAACCCTGTTTATGTAATAAGTACTACCAATGTGTTCATTGAATTTCTGCTAGAAAAAGGCATTTTAGACACCTAAAAGCATTCTGTGACCAGTCAATAAATAAATTTAAAGACAAGAACAATATATAACAAACAGTATATAACAGGAGAACTGAATTTAAGTATAAAATGATTAGAGTAATAAAGCAATGAAGAATATATATTGTGGCAACTTATAGATCATTATGAAGTGGATTTAAAGTTCTGCTCCTATTTGTAAAAACCTACCTTGCAGAATGACCTCAACACTTGACAATATTTAGTTTAAAACCTCAATACACACAGAGTATACTCAGAGAAGAACTACACGCCTGATTTTACAGCAGGCATTTTTTTACATACTGCAAAAATCTAAACTGCATTACTGAGAAGCTTACACAGTAACAAAGCAAGACATCTGAAATTAAATCATCAAATACAGTATAACCAAGAAAATGCTCTGTGACAGATGTTAATATACTCTAAAGCACCTAATAATTTTTTTACGTATTCACCTGTAAACAAAAACAATATATGAATATGTTTCTAGAGGTTCAAAACACTGAAATAAGTGCGTAACAAAACAAAACTCACAAGATATCAACTCTAGAATTTCCTATGCTACTTTCACCCCAGTAAATATTCTGAGGTGCTTGTAGAGCTGGGTGTGATTACTGACGGAATCACAGCACACTTGGCTCTAGCTCCTGACAGGAGGCACGTCATAACCAACATTTCCCCTGATTATCCTTCACGAGGTGGCCTACCAGCTTTTCTAGAAGCCACTTGTCTGAGAGGAAGGGACTAGTACCTGTCATTCTCCGGAGATGCATGCTGGATTTGAATCCTGGGACTAGGAGGTCGTCTCCTATCTAGGGAAGGGGACCATCTACCCCTGTTTGCCCAGTGAACAAGACAGGAAAAAACAGGACATTTAGTAACTCCTAAAATAAAAGACTATATGGAACAATAGGACTGGAATAATGCCGCCGAAAGGCAAAGTGTTAATGCTTTGCTCTATAATTCAATCTTTATTTCACAAGCTTAGAAAGATAAGCCATATTGAAAGGAAACAAAACCTGTAAACTCCCAAGTAGATAGAGAAAAACTTATTTGGAAAGATGTTTTCAATTTATTAGGTATTAGTTAGTCTTTTAAAATGTACCTGTCTGTATATGTATCTGTAGAAATACTAATATAACTAAATAATGAAGATGCATGCTTATAAATCTCACTTATCTTTGAATAAATTAAGTTTAAGAAGTTAGCAGTGCTTATCTGATATTAGGTATTCAAACTCCTGGGGTCATGGTGAGGTTGTGAACTGAATACCAATCAGGAACAGTGGAAGAAATAAAAATTCTCCTTCGTGTGGAAATAATAACGTGAAGAAATAATTTTGGGAAGGGCTACCACTGAAGTCTTAACAAGTTTTCCTACAGAAAATTGTGGGGCAAATTACTTGTCAATGAATTAAATTAGCAAATATAGATAGAAGAAATGGCAAGTTAGCATTAGGTTTAAAAAGTTCTGCCAATCTTTAAAGACAAAAGTGTCTCTCCATTGGTTAAACAGGTCGAGTTTTGTTTCATTTGGAACAATACTTCTTTGTACCTAATAGTCAAACAAGGTTTGAAACGTGGCTCAATAGTTCATTAAACTATCTTGATAAATTACAAACATCTAGCTGAAAAATTGGAACTGAGCAGGCCAGACTTAGAAATTTGTATTTATTGGATGTGGCTATATTAACAAGGAACTCTCTCTACTGCCTTTCTCATAGGTGACAAAAATTTATTTACATTAAAAAAAAAACCCCGCAATTTCCAGGCATGATGGCACACACCTGTAATCTCAGCACTTAGAAGGCTGAGGCAGGAAGATTGCTACAAGTTCCAGGCAAGCCTGGACTAGAAAGTGAATTCAAGGCCAGCCTGAATTGCATAGTAAAACAAACAAAAAAAACAAAAAATTGTAATTAACATAAAAAGGTATAGTTTTTAATATTTCAAATTTTAAGTCATCTTTCTTGCCACAATATCTTAGCTTACTAGGTTTATTCCATCACCTGGACAAAGTAGAATAGAACTGATAACAGGTTGTCTCGAGTCACCAAGTACTAACTTCTGAACATACTTATTCAGTCAGTGTTATAACTCATAATTCAGACTAGATTTCCAGAAAGACATGAAGCAAAAGAAGATATCCAATAACAGAAATGGAGCAAAAGAGGAAATTACGTGGCATGGACTCTTAAATGTATCCTATGTTAAATTACAAAACATTATTCATTAATTTTAAATTAATTATTTTAAGTATTTAAGTTGTTTCAATGTGAACACCTTAAAATGTTTCAACTTAATGGCTTTGTTCCATGGATGCAGTAAAATATTTCTAAAGTAACTGAAATATAATAACAACTACAGTGTGTTCTCCAAGTTATACTCAGATATGTTAAAATCTCTTAAAGGTATTTGAAAACATAAAAGTAGATTTATTTTTTTCCATGAAATAATTTTAATTTGACAGGATTATTAGTAACCTTGCTTCCTGTGGCAAAATTCCAGTCCTTGTTTATTTTTAAACGTAGAAATAAAGAAAAAAAGTTAAAGAAAAAAAGCTATAATTATAAAACATGCAAAGAAAGCTATGAAGAAGAAAGGTGTACATTTAGGAACAAGCAATTGTGAATGCAAAATACAATATTTTTAAACAAATGTTTAGCATGTATATTTTTACACTCAAGTCCTTCTAAATATGCTGATATGAAGCATCAAGAAATTCATTTTTTTCTATCATAAATTCTGAGTATGATGAGAGCAAGATCAATTTGCACCCTATTTTTTGACCTTAAAATTGGTATAACCAAGCTTTTACATATTTGTAAATTTCAAATATACTAGAATTATTTTTATGCTTTAAAAATGTGTGCAACTCTTTCTCCTACCACACAGAAGGACCCAAATCAGGATTTTTGTCTCCTTTTCCCTCTTCTCTCCAGTCACTAAGAAACAGAAAATGTTTCTTCCTCAACTTCAACTTTTATATTATAAGGTAACGTGACAGGTTATGTGAGGGATTTTAATCATGAAGTTGAAATAAACTAGTCTTGTCTTTATTACCAGACTACCTATAGCTTCCATTACCTACACTCTTAGTAATCTTGCAGGACTATCAAGCATTCTAAATACATTAATACTAGACATATCTACTTGCTGAATACATATTTGAAAATGTTTAAGTAGACAGTCAAGTAGAGAAGATCTAAGCTTTGTGGGCATACAGCTAAGAAATACTAAGAATCTTAAATATGAAACTCACAGTGAGGGAACCAATGATGAGAAATAAAATAATGAGAATTCATAGGTTTCTGTAATCAGTTTAATGACATATGTTGTGGTTTTCCTTGTTAACACTGATAAACCTTAAAGAAAACATGTGTGCCAGATATGTAATTAACACCTGTATATAAACACATCTTTTATTGGTGAATGCCTCTTGACAGTACATAGCTAATAGTTTAATTAACTAAAAGAAGTCATCTATTCTATAAATATCATGACTCAAAATATTAGGTATTATAACAGAAGCCAAACTAACTTATCTAACTGTTTAGGTATGTATATACTTTGTGTATTCTCTTTACTCAAATTAATCCTTCATTATCATATTTCTCAATATTGTTTTATACAAATTTCATTTATTTTTATTAATACTGATGCTTGCACTTTGAAACAGGATGTATGATATTCATTTCAGGTCAATTTATATTTGATTTTTAGGTAGGAACTTCTCCCTTGGGCCGTGTTTCCATGTGGAAGGAAGCTTATTCAAGTAACGCTACCCTTCAATGCACCACAGCAAGGAGTGGCTCAGGTAATAACAGGTGACTTTATGTTAAAGAACCAGGCAGAGATGGCTTGGCCCATTCTGGATTTCTCTTTCAAATCAAGCTGTCTAATGAAAGCAAATACCACATCAAGCAAACCTGAAAAGTATAACTGAGGTCTGGCCTTGTGCTGGAAGCATCTTGTGCTTCAGTGAACTGGCTGATCTGGGGGTAGTTATTAGAAAATTTGCAGACCCAAAGCCACAGATTCAAAACATGTTCACTGTGTTTATGGTGACAATTAGCTCTCCTGTCTTTCTGGCACCTGGCTCTAGCTCACCATCACGTCCAAATTTGGTAATTGTTTAAACCAACAGTTTTTAAATCCATCGTATCACAAATTAAACATTTACTAAGTGATAACGCTGTCATCAGAGACAAAACATAAATATGATATAATGGCTGCCTTCAATAGGTCTACAATATGCTGCAAGAAACAATTTAAATAAATTTTGTATTGACAGAAAAATATAAAATTATATGCAACCTGGCAAAGAAAAATATTTTTAATTGGTAAAAGAAAAAAAGGAGTGGAGGGGACAGGGGGAAAAGGCCTTATAAATAAATGATAGGGTATTTGAGCAGAAAATTTTAAGTATAATTTTTAATAAGCTTAATTTTTAACAGTGAAGGAACCCACTGATGAGATATAAAAGAATTAGAATGTATACATCTCACAGTCCCCAAAGAATAAAGATACTTTAATTTTAATGGAAAGAAAATTTGAGGTAAGCATAAAGTTATAAAGACTATTGCTTGAGTTTATAAAAATATTAAACGACAGGAATGGCACTGGAACTGGAAAAGGGCAAAAGTCAAAGTGAGGGATCTGTTTTGGAGATGAAACTCACTGAATTTGAAACAGAAGCAGAAGGAGAAGTATTTTCAGATTATGTGTCTACTTATGTGTCAAAGTCATCAAACAAGAGAAAAATGTAAAAAGAGGAAGTCTTTTGTTATAAAGGGTTTGAATAAGAGATAATGAAATCTAGCTGGATATTTTCATAGATTCAATTTCTGGCAAAAATTTAGAAATCTGGATCTGTTACTCAGGAAAGATGGTCTGATCTGGCCAATCACAGTGCAGATTAATCTTCACGTAAATTAAAGTGGAATCTTTGATAGAAATATAATTTAAAGTACAGCTTGGGTGGGACAAAAGGAGGGAAATGTCATTGAGCTAAGAAAAATATCTATCTTTATGGCATAGGGGAAAAAGAGAATCCTGCAAGACAGACTGTGTTACATCAGAGGCATAAGAAAAAGAAGTATTTTGATAAGCTGGTTAATATAAAATGTTTCAAGATGGTGCTGAACAAGTTAAGAGAGCCAATGCAAAACACAGAGGAACTTTACAAGAGCAATAATATAATGACATGAAGTAGAATTTGGAGTACAGCATTTACTGGAGGGTAGAAAAAAAAAAGAGGTAGTAAGTATAGACTGCCCTTTCAACAGCTTTCATTAAGGCTATGACTGCTGTGAGAGTCATGGGAGAATACAAAACATCCAAAGAAAGAATTCTCTGGGGGCTCTAAAAAATCAACCATCTAAGCAGTAACTTGGAAAAAGCCAGGCATGATGGTGCACCTCTGTAATCTTAGTGATCAAGGAAGCTCGGGTAGGAGCATCAGCAGGAGTGTGGCAGGTGGCCAGCTTGGGCAACTTAGACCCTGTCTCAAAATGAAATTTTAAAATAGGACTGGGATTGTAGTTCAGTGATTGAGCACTTGTCTAGTGTGTGTGAGGCCCTGGGTCCAATTCCCAGCAGCATAAAAGTAAAAAACAACCTGGAAAAGGAAAAGTTAATAGTAGCTCTGTAGATTCCTCCTAGTCAGAGAAACAAGGGAAAGTTTGAGTTATTATTGACAAATTATGTTTTATGATAAAGCCCTAATATTTTTACTTGAGAGGCATGCCTATTAAAATAATGCTCCTATTCTAAGAATATGAAATTAAATTTTTCTTTAACATTGTATGTACTCTGTGCTATATTGGGCATTAATATAATAAACTAAATAGTCAACCAGAGAGATTGAGTGCTGGAAAATCTAAGCCTCGCTTTCCCTACTCTTCATATTAAGCCTGGGCTCTCAGACATATTCTCCAAAATAGAACCAGCCACCGCTTTTAACACTGCTTCAGAGCGCCCCACAGCTGCACGCACAAAAGGGTATCTACAGGCCCTGTCGCCAAAACCAATTAACACCTACAACTTTCATAAATTACTTGATGAAAATTTAACTTGCATTGTTTTATTCTTGGCAACAAAGTGATCTTATTAAATTACAGGTCATTGATAATATCAATCCTTGCTACCTTGATATTTTTAATGGAAAATTTATTTTAATTTAATATGCAGTGTGAATAGAGGTTTGCAATGCATTTTTTTTGCCTTACATGAAAGGTAAATCCACTCACTCGTGATAATCTGTGAGGTAACTGTGAGTACTTTACCTTGTAGGCTGACCTGTTTTAAAGTGATTATTTGAGAGATTAAATTCACCAATGCAAATATTTGTAAGTTCTGCAGCTTTAATGCTAGCTCCACTTCACCATAAAGGATAGGTCTGCAGTATGGTAGTCATAAGAATGTGGCTATTCCAAAATAAAACTTCTGTGATCACAAAATATATTTAGTATAGTTTACTATGAAAACTTGATGTGTTAAAATGAAAATATTTTGATATACTAAAGTATTACAATTAATTTTAACTTTTTAACATGGTTACTAGAAAACCAAAAAGTATACATGTGGTTTCTTTTTATTTCTAACGGATATCACTAGTCTAGACGCTGTTAAACATGTTGGGATAGTATCTTAATAAGAAGATTCACAGACTTAGCAATTCTCTACTTGTTTTAATACTAACCAGAAACATATAAATAAGTAATAATACTAATTATAATAATAATAATTGCTAAAAATCTTTCTTGATGCTATTTGTGTAATTATTGGGCATTAAAATATGGCAAAACAGAACAGCATTCCTATTATGATTTTAGAAGAGTCCACAACTATTTGAGCTAAAATTTCTATGAAAAATGTAAGGAATGCAAAATGTAATTTTATCTTTTCTAAATTGTACAAATACAGGAATACAATTGACATGATGTTTGTACCTACTGCACAAATCCAAAAAGAAACATCTCATTGGCTAGAAAGATTGCTATAAAGCAAAAGCTTTAAGTAGCCTCTCAAGTGAGTTACAGTAGTACAACTACATATTTTTCTTTGGGATTTGTAAAGCGGTAGTAGGAAGATTTCCTCTGAGTGACTTCAAAACAAAAAAAGATAGCAATTATAACTAAGACTATCAATTAGAATTGTTTGCCCAAACAAAAGCAACAACATCATGAGAAAATTAGATGCTTAAGATTACAAGACATAATTATTGAATGCATCTGAAAATCAGAATTGTTTATTCAAAATCTAATTTAATGCAAAACAATTTATATCAAGGAGTATGCTGATTAAAAAGTGAATATAGATGCATAAGAGAAGTAACTCATCTAAAGAGAATCCTTTCTTTGTTTATGGAAACTTGCTGTTAAACTATTGAGTTTATGGAAGACTGCTATTAGCAGTAGATCTAATAGGAAAATGATCTTTTCTCTTTAGGTAACTCCCTAGACCTTGTAATATTATCAGCATACTGAAGGTTCACTGAGTAGTATGCAAATAAAAGGACAGAACAGCAAACAAAAGGGAAAAGCAGCAGCCTGAAGCAAGTACAAAGCACATCACACCATTTGCAACAACATTCATAGAAATATGTGTACATGTGCTCTTGGGCATATCCACATACACATATCTCTACACAGACATGTATAATGGCATGGTATGTGTAGACAATTAGCAAAGTGAACATGAAAGAATAACCCTGTGAGACTCACATGAAATAAAACAAAGTGACTGAAAAAAATATTAGTACAAATGATAAGAAATTAAGAAAGTCTTTATTTTATACCTTTCTCGTTCTGGTGAATGCAAACTAGTATCTGGTCTCAAGCAGTTGGTACTAGCACTCCTAGCCCTGTCAAGGGAGGGTTGTAGTTCACTAGTGCCAGTGCATTGCATCCAGTGGTAGAAGAGAAAGACAGAGGAAACAAAGAAAGGAAGACCATGTTAGAGAGTAAAGCATAAAATAATGTCCTCTTTACATAAAATGCAGAATCACTGTGATTCAGTTCATAAGGGTGTGAGAGAGCCGATAGATGACAGTGCAAAATTTTGTTTAGAAAATGAAACTAAACAAAGATTATGCTTAAATTGCTTTGCATAATTTTTAGAAAAGGATCTCAGACTGAAATGTGACATTAAATCACACCTACTTATGAAAAAACTGGATATAGGAAACACTAAAACAAAATGCCTAGAACTTCATTATCAAGAACAGATGCCACACCAAAACAAAATGAAGGACATTGGCGGAGAAATAATTTCACAGTTCAACTCTTTCAGTTCACAACACTAGACAAGGGAGGGGGAAGATGCCACTTCCAGATGGTCTTACCTAACCAATACCTGATCAGTAAATCTCAGTGCTCTTGCGTAAAAGCATTCATATTGAAGGGCAATGTCCTGTCTAGTCACTGATTTGTTCTCTGTATGTGCAGGCAGAAGTGAGCTTTGCAAATTAAAATTACACACACATAAACAAATAAATCATCATGATATCAACAAATAAGGCAAGAAATAAATGACAAAGAAAACACCTAGAATTCTGACAGATGAGTTAGTAGGTTTCACTTAAGAATTATTGTAAAATTAAGTTTTATAATTTAAACAATTTTTAAGAATCAATAATTTACTGTTTTTTCACTGTATAATTTCAAGGATGTTAATGCATTATAAGAATGTAAATGTTCTATTTTTATTAGGCAAGGAATAGGGGATTACTCTCTTAATTAAATTTCACTACCATGGCTCTTACCTGTAAAGATTCCAGTGAGAGCCATTCTGCAATAAAGGCATCTTGGGTGGTAATGTTTTATAGTATCTAAAAAGTTGTCTTGAATGTGGTGACACAAACATACAGGAAACAGGAAAATATACAGAAAGCAAATTTTACTTAGATATTAAGAAAGGAGGAGGTCTATAAAGCTAGGTTGATGGATGCTTAGATTTTTTTTTCCTCAGAAAAATATAATTATTTGAAGCAGCATTAGAATGAAAAATGAAATTTCATTTGTTGGACTTCTTAACAAATACTCAAAATTATAATTATATTAAAGAAAAAAACAGCTTCTGACCAAATTCTATAATTTATTAACCCATGTTTAAATTTACTACTGAATACCTGATTTAATATTATGCTTCTTTTATGGAAGTAAACAACTCAGAGCTAAAAGTACACATCAAGTCATATACAAAACAGGCAAAATGCTGATCAGCATTATGAGGCAAAGGGTGGTCCTGAGCCTGGACTGTGGTAAGAAAGAAAAGATAAAACGTGCCAGAATCCATTGGCTAGGAGCAAGCACTTTCTGTTGATCAGCTTCTGGATTCACATTTAATCATGGGTAAAATTTACCATCGGAAACTAGATGAGAGGTGGCATTAGATGGGAACCAGAATGTGAATTCTGAATTGTCATACAATGGCAGAAATAAGGCTGGACTTGGCCTGAACTCTTTTAAAAACTATCAGGGCTTCTGGACTTCCCCCACTGTATACATATACTTACACAGAAATACATACACTTTCATTTGTTTTCTCTGTCTCCTTAATTTTAGAATTATGCATTTCAGAATGATGGGGAAGTTTTTGAAAATTCAAAAATAAAATGATAGTTGCTACAATTATAGTTGTGATAAAAATACAATTGGCAGTTGTGGAGGAGTCAGTTGAGATCCTTACTGCTACTATAAAAATATCAGGCAAGGAAGGGAAACAGAAGACATTAGTGACACGTGTTTGGAGCTACACATTTGGCTAGTTCTAGTTCCACATCTCATCCTTCTTGTAGTAGCATCAGTTATAGGGCTTGAGCTAATTCAGCTGAAGATTCATCGACTTTTATTATACATACATGTATACATACATATATGGCTGTTAACCTAAAGGAGGACATGTAAATTCAACATACTGTTTCTATTAAACAGATAAAATACATGGAACTGAGAATTATTAGCAAAGCATCAATAATAAGAATGAGTTTGTAGGAAATGATGCAACTATTAGTATGCAATCGTGATATTTCACTTTTACAAGTACAGAATAAGGAAAAGAAAAAATTATCTTGAGTTAGTGTATTTATAGTTAGTGTATCCCCAGTGCTACCATGACACACACTGGGAATCAGACACTGACCAGGTACCTTAATAAATATATAGCATTTGTAAATGTCTGCTGTTTTTTTTTTTTCTTTTCACAGACCAGGTATATTGACAAACATTAAGTTTGAGTTTTTCTGTTTTCTTTTTCTCTGCAGGTGTAGCCATATCAAGAAAAATAAAAGAAAACTTCTAGAATTAGTAAACAAACTGTTCGATTTAAAAACTATTTGTTTAGAAGAACAGCTAGTCAGAGCCTGGGCCGCTTAATATTATCGTGAATGAGGGGATTTTTATAATATTTATGTTTTTTCCTCAGTTATTACTATTTTCTCACTTTTTCCTGTGGCACTCCAAATACACAAGGCAGCACCTGTCAGCAGGATAATTACAGACATATAAAAGATTGAAATAATTCTCCCTAGCCCAATCATGTTTTAATGATAGAGTGGAACCACAAATTCCACAAAGAAGACAAATCTTCATTTGTTTTTGTAGCCCAAGTGTCAGTCACACTTCCTCTTATCTTTTTATCAATTAAAATATTTGAAAGGTTTTGTCTGCATATTGGTTTGCTTCCCTGACTTACTACTTCCACGTCACCTGCTAGCTTCATTCAAAATGCCGATAAATATTAACATACTGTAATCTACTAGTAACCTGTAGGAAGTTTTTCTTTGAATGTGAAATTCAAGACATAATGAAATGAGTACAAAGCAGTAAGGTTTGTGCTCCAATATAAAGGTTGGCGTTATGTACTATTTCTCCTAATTGCTTAAGAGGTGTTTTATGGTTATGCACCTTTACAGCAAAGTTTTTGTAATGCCACATTTCTGAACTAGTAGGGGTTGAGGAGTGAACAGGTCAAACATCCTCACTCTTTCTTTATCAAGAATGAAGCTAAAGTTCACTAATTAAAAATGAGTTAATGAAAATTTTAATAAAAGCAAACAGAAGATAAACAAAGATTACAAAAGGAAATAAAAAAGGCTGAAACAGGGCAAAATTACATGAAAACAGTAACACTGCCATGCAGAGAAGGTCAGAACTCTTGTGACTAGACAGGTATGCGTGTGTATGCGGCTGTAGACAGGCGCCCAGGATGAGCACTTGGAATTCTAATTGCAGAACCTGGTTCTTCAATTTTATGAAAACAGTTCCCCAGAGGCCCATGCAGAGTGGATTTTTTTTGAATATTCAGGGAACAAAGTGGTCTGCTTGGATTAGAATCGAAACATATTTAGGGAGTTTTATCGTAGCGTCTATACGAGACAAAATAATTTTTGAGTACTTGGGATATTTATTATATTTATTTGCAACAATTCCACTAAGGGAGAGACGGAGAAGAGCAGAATGGAAAAAGAGTCACCACACACAGTCACCGTTACCAAATCCCTGTATTTACCTGGTAGTATGCAGGCATTCTGCACTTCGTCCTCGTTTTGCTCTGGGCAGCATAAGAAGCTCACTGCACAGACAGGATGAGTGGTGAGTGAAACAGATAAATTATGAAGCATCAAATGACATGGGTTATGCCAATGGTATGCCAATGAAAACATGAAAAGGGAAGAAACCAGATTGTCTGCACTAGCATCTTTGCTTGAGAGGTTAAACAAAAATAAACATGACAGCATTTAAAAAATTTAAACAATAAAGTACAAACATTATGGTAGAAGTCCTAGCAGTTGCTGATTTGCTACTGTATTTCAAAATGACTTCATAGAATATAAAAATGAACAAAAATAGACTTTCTCAAAATAAGATACAGAAATGTATTTCCACGTACAGACACCTGAATATTTAAAACATGAATTTGGCCTTTCTGATACGAATGGGAACCTTAGAAGTTTTCATTTCTTTTTTGGTACCAGGAATTAAACTTAAAGCCTTGCGCTTGCCAGGCAGGCACTTGGGCCACTGAACTATACCCCTGACCCCTTTGTTCCCTCCCCTCTTTCTTTCTTTCTCAGCAATGGAAAACATGGTAGTTTTCTTGGCCTTTATAGACACTGAAAATGTAGTATCACATTTTGTTTTTCTTAACCAACTAGAAATACATTTGATGAGAATTTTTTATGTTAAATCTCATTTTTTTCTGTATATGAATTATTTTCACGACACTGATTGCCTTGGTGAAGCAGTCCCTTCTTGTCCCTCGTCACTCAAATTCATGGAGGCCCAAATGAATGCTGATAAAGTGCCCCTTGGTCAGCTCAGCTCAAGCTGAACCGTCTAAAATCTAGTCCTCCAAACAGCGCCTTGCCAGGTACCCAGTGTAGCCCCCTGTTAAAGGTCACAGTGATACTTCCCACAATAGGGTGACATGTAGTAGGTAAGAAGCTCAACTCAGCCCTTGTGTCATTGACATGTGCCAAAAATCATTCAGCACCATCATCATTTCCTTACTGCTCAACTAAAGCTCTCCATTTCCAAAAATCAGAAGAGAATATTTAAGAAGGTGGGTTTTGTAAAGCTTTGAATCAGATCCTGATAAGACTGATAAAATAAATACTGTGCATAAGTACTTGAAAAAGAAAATCTGCAGGCATGTAGTATAGCAAACTAGGAATGGAGATTTACAGCAATTGTTTCCATGAAATGTTAGTTAATAAACAAGCACAGAACTAAATTTAAGTACATAGCAATACAAATAGAACCCATGGTAGTATATTACACTTTACCAACATTTATGAAAAATAGAGATTAACAAAAAATTATTGACGTTCTCACTGGCAAGTTGCAATATTAACTGCCTTTCAGATGACGTACAGCCAAATTAATTTACATATAACATAATTTTTATAATTACAAAAATAGCATCCCAAACAGTGCAACCCATAAAAGATGAAGGTATGGAAAATTGTTCATATAGGCTTACCTTTATATTGAAATCAAATTTAAGTCAATGACATGCTATGCCTTTTACAACTAATTAAACATTAACTGTGACTTAGCAAAAAAAAAAAAAAAACCACATACATAACAGTGTTGGCCAAATACTTCCTAGAGCTGCATTTCTAGAGAATTATTTAATAATTGTTTCTAAGAGAAGTTCGGTTTTGATTGATAAATCAGTTTTCCTCTGTACTATTTCATAATACTTGTACATATTAAAAAAGAATACAGAAGTATTCCTTGTGTTGGCATCATAATTTGGACAAGTACCTGTCTTGTTCTGATAAATACTGACTATCCACATCTCTGGATCTGTGGTCAACTGGACTTCGGGAGGCATCATGGTGTCTGGTTGGAGAACGTGACCTTCTTGTTGGATGAATTTCATCTAAGCTCCTGAAATGATTGCAAAAATTCCTATGTCAAAATGTTTCATCTTCTCCAAAGAGGCAGATGGGCTAAGGAGAAGGAATTGAAAGTAACTGGCAAATATGTTATGTGGCTTAAGAAGTATCATCACACCAAAACCTATTTTAATCACTGAGGAAGGAGTTGTTTATTCCCTAGGTCTTGCCTGTTCTGCATTTCTCCAAGCTTTTTGCATCCCTATCTATAAAGGACCATGATTTTCACATGCATTAACCTGGAAAAGTTTATTTCAGGGTAAGATGCAAGAACACTATAATACATGTTTTATTTACCCTTTTTTTGTAGATTTAAAGTGCTTCAAAGAGATAATATTAGAGCCTTAAAAATATATCCTGCCTCTTTATCTCCTCTTCGCCAATTCACCCCATAATTCTGATTCATTACTATTCAATTTATCCTAAATGGGAGAGAAAACTTGCACATACAAGACAGTAGTTACTCAAAAGCTATGCTTGGGACACAGACTTTTTCCACTCTTTGAGGAATTTATTAAGATTAAATACAGGGATTGTAGGGAAAACGATAAATCATTTTGTCTACAAATAAGTCTGAAAAAAACTTGATTGAGCAAGGATTATTTCATTTCAGTAAAACAGTGTAGCCATTTATACTGTATGACATTATAAGGTCCTGCAGAGGAAGTAGAACCCGTCTCAAAGCCTACCTCTGTAATGGCACATTTGGTAAACGTGAACGCGGCCTTCCCTGATCATCGCCGCGATGAGGAGATACTGAACGTGAGCGGTGATGAGTTGTTCTTTGCTGTTCCGGCACAGTTAATGTCGTTGATTTACTTTCTCTAGCACTAGACCTATAGCCCACTGGTAAGAGAACACACACAAAAAATGTTAGTCTTCTTCTATGATGCAAATATTAACATGGAGAAATGGAATTGTATGAAATGCAGCCCTCAGCTAAGTAAAATTAAATGCCATGCAACCAACATTATTGAACTTATTTTCAACAGTATCAAGTATTAATACACAGGAGGTAACAAGGACATACATAAGAATATATTACAGTTGGGCTCAAAGCTACCATAGAGACACTGAGTGTGAACGTGACAGCCAATGCCTCACATGTCATAAGCAGATGAAATGCTATTTGAATGTAAAGTATTAAATGACTCTGGCAATATAAGTCAAGTACTTGATGGTGAAGAATAGTTAATACACTAGTCAATGCTTAGAAACTCAATACCTCTTTAGAATTAAATACATTTTTATATAATTTTTTTCCTTCTGAAGGATAAATTATTTTGGTTGTATTACTGATGGATCACTAATTAGAAAACAGAAACATCATATCAATTTTAAGTAACTTTAAATATACTAATTTTAACTAACAAATAAGAATTATATATATTCCCAATTACAAAGACTAGTATTTTGGTCTTTGTAGAATTTTGGAAATCACAGATAATTCTCTAATTATTAAATGTATATATTATATGAGTGGAGAAAATTATGGTACTAATGCAGAGAAAATCAAATGCATGCAAGTATCAAATCTCTGGACATCTAAAATAATTTTATAATTTGGTTGATTATTACTATGACTAAATTCACACGTGTCATACAACTGCAATATAGAAATAAACTTGAAAGGTCATCTCTTCCTTAAAGTAAAAAAAATATATAATCTCTGATATGGTTAAGATAAAATACTAATAATCTCAAATTCATAATTACAGTTGAGTCTGATTTTTTTTAACAGGGGTCCCTGCTCTGGATTAGAACAAGAAAAAGTTTCAAAAATATGTAAAAGCAAACTAATATTTATAATTAAAATGACACAAAATATATATAAAGCATGAAATACTAATCTGAGCAACTCAAACTTTTGTTCATTTTTATATCATAATTGCAATATTATCTTTAAAATATGCCATGAAATAGCATTTCAAAAGACAGACTAACTCCTCAACATCTTATTTGTTGTAACTGTGTTGTCTTCTAAGCTTAAAGTATGAAGTCCTTAAACATTTCTTAAAGGGAAATCTGTACTGACATTGAAGTAGTCAACTATTTCATCACTATAAAAACATCAGTACAATCTTCAAAAATATTAACAATAAGTGAAAAAAATTAATGGCTGCATGTATATTACTTTTAGTCTCTTTTCAAACAATATCAAATAAGCTTTTAGTTTCAGTTTTGCATAGAAAAGGTTTTGTTGTTCAAACATGTAAGTTGTAATATTAAGGTGAGAAAAAGTCAAACTATATATATTTCATAACTCTTTCATTTTAAAAATGTTGATTATATAGATAATTAATCCCATAATTGGATTAAACATTTTAAACTACCATTTTTTATCAATTAGGCAATAATCTTAGAGTGTTAATATTTTATTTGGAGCATTATAAAGTTTAGCATTTCAATGAATTTTGAAGGCAAATAAGACTTTGTATAATTAACTGTTATTAAATTTTAAAGAATTTCAGCATTTTTTGGTGTTAAAAGTATATGATGGATTTTTTTCCTTGGGTTTTTTTGGTCTTTATATAGAAATTAATGCCTCTTTTATCCCATTATCAAGGAGGATTTTAGGGAAACAAATATTATCCTAAAATATTTAACTATTAAAAAATTTCTTGAAATTCACCAAGAAGTTCTGAATTTACAAAGTATACTCAAGCCAATGTACACTATTTTATACTATAATTTTCAAATATTTAACATCTGACTATACTAGTGATGAATCTGTTTTCTCATTATGTCTAATTTGCGGCTGACAAAATGTATTCTGCCTTCAGAACTGTGAGCGGGCAAGAGCTGCCACTCAGTGTCCATCTTAATGTTTTGGTTGCGTTAGACTAATAAACTAGAAACTGTTTTCCATTTTCTGAATTTGTAGTAATGTCTCAAAATGCGGAGGTTGTCAGATGCCTCATTTCAAATGAGACCATTTTGTGTAGGTTTTCATTATTTTTAAGCAGCTAAAATAATTTATTTTTAAGAACAATGAAGCTCTAACTAAAAATGTTTAATAAAATATCTCTCCAGAGGTCTCAACTGTGTCCAGTACACTATGCACTCCTTTATGTGGTTAAAGGTGGGAGACAGAGGGAGCAGGTGTTAGAAAAGCTAGGTTATTATGAAGCTTAAAGTCTGGCTGATGTATAAAATTCTGAACTAAGCTTTAAAGCTTCTTCACCAGGGAACTTCTCTGAGTAACTGCACTTGTGCAGTTAGCTTCCCCATCCAGATCAATCTGCTCCCTGCCCTGGATGCTAGAAACATAGGAGGCAAATCTGTACTCAGTCTCTAAAACAACATGCAGATGCACTGTGTTTGTGAAGTGACTTCGTTTTAACCTCCTCCCATTTTACCAATGCCTCTTCTTTCCTCTTTATTTAAAATGTATTATATATTACACTGGGACTTACTATATTGTATTTTCCACCTATATCTTTAGAAGTTACCATATATCCAAACAGAGGATCAATGAAGAGTATCTCAAAATATAAATTGTATAATCATCCCTATTAATTTATGAAGTACCTGATTAACTGCCAAGAATTTTGCTGTTTGATGACTTCCCTACCAAAAATAATCTGATTCCTACTTGACTATGTCAACAAATTTAAATGCACAATTCGTTTTATCCTTTCACTTTCTTAAAGAAACATTACTTTGTATTTTGTGGAACAGCTTCTGTCAAGAATATGCATGATTATGGAGGCCTTTTAAGAAATAAAAAAGGAAAGTGAATAGTAACTGTTATCCACTATTACTCAAAACATACTCTGATATTAGACAGGCACAGCACTTGGTTTACTGTTTTAATGACATCGGCTATTTTCATATATAATAACTTACTTAGAGAGCAAACAAAACCTGAGTTTTGAGCATTCTCTGTAGTTTTCTCCACGCCTAATGAAGTTGCAATGAAATCTATCAACTTTATCAACTTCTGTACTCTCAACTGAATTGTAACTTCATTTCAGAAATTACAAAATTAAGAGCTACTGTCTGAATAAACTGCCTATAGGAATTCATATGTTACAGGATGTCTTCTTAATTTATCATTATTTGAATATTTACTTTCATTAGTATATCAAGGAAATGGTATAGGACCAGTGCCAATAACGTAAAACATGACTACATGATTCTGGGTACATTCCTGGCCAAAGTCAGATAGGAAATACAAATTTGAAACTACAGTGTGACAAAGTATTACTAATTTAACACAATAACAAATGAGATTTTTACTCCAAATGAATGCTAAAATTTTCTAAATCATTTTCTATTTTAAAACACATACACACTCACACCAAAGTATAATACTGGCAAAGATATCACAAAACAATTAGCCATGCCACATGCAATTTTAAATTCCACCAGGCACTTTTCTGAGTATATTTTGTGGAACACTACATCATTTTTGGAAATCAAAGAAGGAAAAATCATAGAAGCCCAACATAAAACACAAGAAAATGGAATTTTATGTAATAAAATTAATTGCACACTTTCCAAATGACTTCATCTTTTCAATTATGCTCACAGCACTGTGAAATAAACATCTTGTTCCACCTAACTAATCATGCTTTTAAGGAACCTGATTTAATTAAATAAATAGGGATGCTAATTAACAGACACAGTCTTAAGGTTTCTTAAGAATCTGAAGCACAAGTCACTGTAGACCATATGGTACTGATTTTTCCATGCTACAGATCTCCACCTCTGCTTGGATGGAGAAGCAGCCTGAAGGCTGAGGGCAGGCAAGCAGAGCCCCAGACCTGCTCTTCACCCATGTACCTGGGGGGACCACTCCGATGCCATCATCAACCTCGTAATCAGAGATGTCACTGTCACTGATCCGCTGAGACCCTGCACAAGAGTAAAGCAAACAAGATACCTCCAGTCTGGTTGGTTCATGATATGTAAAGTACATGGTCAGTTTGTGTTTTACAAAAAGAAGCTAATCATATCGCTACTTTTGAATAAGAATAGTAACTCCAAGCCAATCTTTTAAAAAAAAGTTTTTCTTGCCTAAGGGGATAATATTTTCTCATAATTTAATCCTTACACTATTACACTGAGGATGTGTAAGAGCAAGCAGACTTTTAAGAATAAGACTGAATTTTCCGATTATTCTTTAATGAAAATTCTGCATTAAAGCCTATAGCAAGGTGAATCCACTGTCCTGTGTATATTCGATCGCCCAATCTCTGCAGTTCAGAAGGGCAGGGCTAAGGCTTCTTTTGACTGGAGCATTCAGTAGTTCCAACTACTGAAGGGGCAACAGGCTCTTTACAAAACATTTTTGGCTACCTTCCAGAATGTTCAACTGAACATTAATGGTGAGGAAATGATCATCCAGACAAACACTAACACGAAATATACAGCTATTTAGAAAAAATCTGGTTCTAGATTACCAAATTAGGCTTTTAAATTCCAGCTGTTGACCAGAGATTTACTTGTAAGTCACAATCAATGAATTTCTACAGAAAAGATAAGTTTTCTGATCATCAGATGAATAACAAGAAGCTCACTTTCCTTTGTTTTAAAAAAATGTATTTCTTATAAATAATGATATAAAAATAACCATGAACTCTAAAATTATTTAGACCTCACATGCAGCAGTAATGACATAAATTATCAGAACAGACAACTAATTAACAACTTAATTGTCTTACACAAACACTGTAATTCAGAGCTTTTTTTAGTTTTTAGTTCTAAAATTACTCTACTATGCTACATATTTTATTGTAAAAATACAGAAAACAGTTTTGCTGAGTTTCCTTATATGAATCAAACAATTTTCTTACAGTTTTTTTCTCTAAGGAAACATATAAAAATATTTTGAGAGCTAATGCCTAATTAGATCATTACAGCATAATTACTTTCTGGTAACCTACTTTGCAGCTTTTTGCTAGAGCTTTCTCCATGAATGTGTCGCCTTGGCATGAAAGGTGATGGATGAGGCAGAGGTAGTGAAGATTCATCATGTGTCTGAAGTTTGTACCAATGGGGTTCATCATCTAAAAGTGCTGTCTCCAACTCTATGAGGATCTGGAAGAACAGGTTTCAAATTAAACCAAGCACCTTTACCAAAACACAATGTAAAACTAATCACTATTACTATGTGCCTCAAAAAACAGTCATGAAACATTTGGCTTGAATCGCTATAATATACGTCACCTCTCCAAGAAATTCACTTTCTTCTTCTTGTACTCTTGGTTGATCCCATACAGTTATTTCTAACATTCGCTCTCTAAAATCTCTACGATGTACATGTGAATAGACAAAGGTTTGATTCCATTTGGGTTCTAGTACTTTCTTTACTGTCTTGGTTCTCCTTTTACTCTTGTCACTGAAAAATAAAGATGTTTTATAAATGAATAAACAAAAACAAGAATATACCACCATCTACTGTAGTCACGTGTAATACTGCCATTGGTATTTGTACAATTTTTCACTATAAATTAAAAATCTCAAGAGACTGAAGAGTTGAATACCCTACTCTAATCTCTATTACTAAGTATACTTCAAAGGGAGGAGATTCTACCTTGCACATTATTACAGATTTTAGCAGATTTTTTAAAAATTGACTACCTTCTGTCCGGGAGAAAATACATTTTTACATAGGGATTCCTGGGACGCCCATCTACCCTAGAGGGTAGATCTGTTGCTTGGAGAACATTTACAATCAGCTGGTGCCCCACTTTATCGTACCACAGCTTCACCTAAAAATAACACAGAAACAAATCATCATTTATAAAATCCTGAAGTATTCCTATCATTACATAAAACAGCAGAAAATTATACTGCAAATTGCAATGTAATGGAACTGCAGCTATCATTTCAGAAAATAATACAAATTTGAAAGAATAACCTCTTAAAATTAACTTTATTCTTCAATCATTTTAAACGACTTAATTGGCAGGCCATATGCTATGAAAATAAAACTAATAAAAATACTCAGGGAAGAAGGAAATATTGAAATCATTGTCCTTTCTGAACGCTAAATATAAAAGTATGGTGATTCTAAGTGTCTTGAATGTAGGATGGCTAAACAGTGCCACAGGTGGCTGAAGTAAGTTTCTATAAAATAATACAATACATGGATGAGGTTTACTGGAGGCCTCCTGTTCAGCTGGACCCACTAAGTGCCATTTAGGTTTATGATCAGCCTAATACAGGCTAATTTTCATAACAGCATAAACAA
Source organism: Hydrochoerus hydrochaeris (assembly GCA_004027455.1). Classification (NCBI taxonomy): domain Eukaryota; kingdom Metazoa; phylum Chordata; class Mammalia; order Rodentia; family Hydrochaeridae; genus Hydrochoerus; species Hydrochoerus hydrochaeris. The sequence continues at coordinate 319,571 of PVLA01000528.1, read as the reverse complement.
AGGAGGGTTCAATACAGTGATGCCTTCAAACTATATGAAGGTCAAATACAATGTCCACTAACAAAGATATCATGACAGACTACAGAAAAATTGGGAATCAGCACACTGACACACTACTGTCGAAGTCCTCAGAGCTACATTTTAGCAGTCGGTACAATATTTGTGCACATTAAACTAACAATGACACAATAACAATGTTAACTTGAATTTTTCTCTTGCAATCTAGAAATTATGTTTGATTTTATGGTTTAATAAGAAATATAAATATACATGGCTAATGGGTATATATTAGAACATTTTTTAAGACTCATCATGATGAAATAAACTACTTTAACATGAAGTTTTTGTTTTGTTTTTGTTTTTACAGTAAAGGGAAAACCGAGCATCTGAATCCACACAAATCCACTCCTTTAGTTCTCCTTACTGCCAAAGATGTGTTTTTCACGAAACAAAAATGGGTATTCATCTTTTTTAAAATACAGGCAAAGAGTATGAGAGAACGATACTGATCCAAAGAGATGGCAGCACAGATGAAATGAACACTAGGACCTAAGCTACACTGAAAGTCGAAGTAATAACCAAGGACATTTGAAGATAAGAGTGAGTTTACATTTATCTTCTTTGACTCACTGAAACCAAAAGAGAGAAGCAAGGATCCACTACAGAGATCCACATAGTCACCAAAAAACAGCAACAGAAAACCTCAATTATTGGTAGATTCACTTACAGTAAGGTTTACTTGGAGCCATTAATACCAATGAGGTGGCACTTTGTAAGAGTCAACCAATTTCTTTACCCTACATTTCCTCAAATTGTCTATTAAGAGAATCCGGAAGGAAACAACTGCTTCTGCGGAGTGCTGTATCAGTGCTACCATCTCACCAAATATCTTAGGAAGTTAAAAACATTACTTTGTCTCAGGCTTCAGGCACATAAGGTGGTGAAGCACATGGGATATGGGTTTCTAAGCTATTATGTATAAACAAGTTTATGCCTTAGAAAGATCTCTACAGTCTAACAAAAACAGTAGGTATTTTATTTATGTCACCATTTATCAATTGATGTTAAACTATCTGGCAAATTGTGGGCATTTCCAGAGAGCAGGCTTCTAGAAAAATCAAACATTTTTCTAAGACACACTAAAAGTGTACAAAAGGACCAACATGTACAAATAACTACATACAGAAAGCTGCCCTGGTAAGACTTGTGGGGCATCTTTTAGAGCTCCAGGACTCGTTGGAGAAATAACAGAAATGGAAGGCCTTTCCATCTTCTGAGATTCAAAGGAACTTGAACCTAAAATGAGAAAAAAAAATAATATTTGAAAGTGTGAGCATATTGTTTTATAAAATTTTAAATACATCTCTTATTTGTAAAACACCACAGTTAACCTCTCTGATAATAGAATCCATTTTAATGGCACAGTTGTAGAAAGCTCTTGTGTCTTCTTTGGTTAATTTGGTGTTTTAAATGATGTAGCAAGATGTCTCATTTATTTGTTTGAACTTGGAAGCACTGGTCTATTGTGAGGCATGAGGGCGTCTCCTGCACAGGCTCCTGTATATATTTACCTACAAGCAAAGCCTTCATGCCTTAGGGATAAGGGACATAGTGCCTGCTATGTTAATTTCTGTGGCAAATGATCTTTTATATATCCTGAGGTATTAAAATGAATGCATATGAAGTATCAATTATGAACTACATCTAAATTTTTATTTCATCATTTTAAAATTAGGTTTACCATCTCTCTTACTTTTTATCTTTAAATGACTCTCTTAAAACTTCTGCAAATGCTGTTTCTTAATTCACCCTGAACTACCTGCTTCACCTTTCCATTAAACAGTCTCTCCTCTTAGCCACTTAAGCTCTTCACATTACACTGCACCCCAGCACACAGAAGTATAGACATCTGTAGAATGCAACACCCCATGAGGCCTAACCTTGAACACACAGGCACTTCAAACTGAGCAAGAGGCCCATTGAGAAATATCATTTATAAGCACTGCCTGAGGATGTGCTGCCCACACACTTTTCCCATCCTGATAAATTAAGTCACGTGTGATCATTTTGTGCCCTCCAAAGCAGACTCCTAACTAAAAGAAACAATCCTATGAAATTCCTTGTTAATAGGTCTCTTTTTATCAGATAGATTTACGATCACTCTCAGATCTCAGAACACATAACCTCTGATAGTTTGTTTCCAAATATTACAATAATCAGTTGATTTTAAAAATTTTAACAATACTATAAATTATACAACTAGCCTCCTTTATCTCTTTGTATTGTTCACCAAAAAGCTCAAAAGTCCAACGTGCACCCAGCCCTAGCAGGTGTGAGAACATGATAGTATGCATCTTTCACATGATAGCTCAGCCTCTGGTTCCTTGTTTATCCAATCAGGAATTATCTCCTTTCTTTTGTTTTCTCCTAAATCACCTTGTGTTTTATATTAATGAATGAAGGAGTCTGTAATAAGACCTAAAAATCAGTCCCAAGTATTAATAATAATCCATTGCAAAGTAAATGTTTGGCTCACTCCACCATTATCAATATAAATTTCATAGTTTGGCTGTATTTTATGCCACACAAAATCATCTTATCTCATCCTGAGTAACTTAATCCCCATGCAGTTAATTCTTTGAACCTTCCAGCTTCACAGTCTCTTGACCTTGTGTTCAGTGAATTTTCTCTCTACTCTACCGAAGTCTTCCATTATCACACCCAACACTCTAAGGGAGTGGTTTTCAAATTATTCGTTAAAGCATCTATTTGCTGCATATGTCATAAGCCTGAGCTGCTTATCAACCAAGCTGGAAAAAAAAAGTTTCACAATAAATTTTTCTATACATCTATTGCAGATACAGTGATCAAGCTTGCAGTGGGTTCTCAGTAGGACGCAGAACAGTACTGCAACAAAGATTTTTGTACAAAAAAAGCAAAACAAAACAAAACAAAAACCAGATTTTTCTCCAGTCACAAATAAATAAATAAACAGTTAAAAAAAAAAAAAAGAAAAATCTCAGAGTAACATAGAACTTCTCTGGGTTTCCAATGATTGCCAAAGTTGCCATCTTTTGGTATGGGTATTATTACAGCAATAGGTGTTAGCTTAGCAATGCCACTTCATTTATATCAAATAAATCATTACTCTTCAATTTCATTCAATATATTTTACAACGATAAAGAAACCTTATACTCACTGGACTCCAGTGGAGGATGAGAACTCTCAGGAATCCGGGGAATGTCACTAAAAGAAACAGGGTATGGTGAAAATCCCATGGGGGGAAACTACCCCACTTGGAGCAACCCCAGCTCATTTTATTTCAGTGAGATAAAAAATCCTTTTGGGTCTTTACAGATGTAGAAATGGAGAAGAGTTGCTATTTGGGTAACTGCTAATGTACATGAATGTCAAACACCACACAAGAAAATAAGTTTTTATATATTTAAGAGCAAAACATTTTAACATGACAACAATCAGACTAATATTGTGGATAAAATCACCACAATATTTCTACTACCAAAACAGCACGTTTTGGAAATAAAAAATGTTAAAGGTAATACTTTATTTCAATTTTAGAAAATCAAAATGACACAGATTTTACAAATCAGTAATATGTTTTACAAACACATCTGAAAGAGTTTACTGAATGAAAGGAATGAAAACAACTCGATGATAATAAAATGGTATGTTGATATCATGGGCAAAGTTAATAAACTGAAAAAGATGAATTGCTTTAGAACTTAAATATGATTCAAGCTTGCAACAAAAAAGCAAAATAAATTTATATATGTGGATATAGAATACATATGCACATATATATCCTTTATAGAGATTTGTATCTCTATACTGATGTTAGCTAAATATATGGCTATTTACTAGATGGTTAGAAAGTGACTTGTGAGAATACCCATTCCTGCCAAACTCACGAATTACTCCAAAGAAATGTTTAAGATAACCTCAGCTTAACCCATATCCACTGCGACTTTAAGAACTTTGAACAGCCTCGGTTTAAGTATTATATTGCCAAAAAAAACTACTGTAACTCGCCTTTTCCAAATGTATTTTAGGATCAATTTAAGGAGCTTGTCAATATGCAAATATTAACATGACATTAAAGCAGACTGGAGTTACTTAGTACTTACAGAACCATCAGGATACTATTTTTAAGAATGTCTAATCACTTACCTTGTGACCTAATTTAATTTGATTTTCTAACATTTTTGGAACAATGAAAAAATTTTTCTGATTGTTTTCTTGACATGTCATTTTCACTTTTTTATGCAAAGTAATTTTCATAACAATCTACAAATTCACAGATTTTTACAAAATGTAATAATCTTGTTGCCTATTTTAAAAAAACATTTTACCATATATTTTCATATAACAAGCAATTTATATGTCGTTTATTTAAACTGATAGCTAAAAGACTAACTTGTAATACCTAGGGCATAAACAACCATCTATTTATCCCATGTTTGTGACTTCTAAATTCACCTAAGCAAATAAAAGTAAACTGAAAGAAATTCAGGAAAAATCACTTTTTGATAATAAGTTCTTTGAAAATCATCCTCACAGTCAATTAGGAAAATTGGAATTTGAAACTCCAGAACAAGGTATGATATAGGTTTTGCATTTATGTGTCATTGAAAGAAATATGGTGAGTTGTTTAAAAAAATTTAAATAATTTTGGATTAAAATGTATTTAAAGTTAATTGCTTCAGTAATACTTTCATGCATAAAGTTTCCCTTGAAAAGGGAAACTGTGCACAGTACTTGATTTTAAATTTTATTTTTTGTACTTTTGGTTCATTTTCCAATTTACTTACCTCTTCTCCAGTCTCATATTAAACAAGCCATCTTAGTTCTACTCACAGTTATATGGTAATGTCAACAATTATAAACATAAAGGTCAAGGATATTATATTTGATGGGTTCATAAATACCTCAAGATACAGTTTTTTAGAGACTGATGTCTCAAAAAAAAATGTATATGTAAATTATGGTAGCAATGATTCTTGGAATCATTATGTTAGGGCTAGGGATATATAGTTCAGCAGCACAATGCCTCCCTGATAAGTGTGAGTTATTGAGCCTGATTCCCAGTACCAAAAAATTAATTAATTAAAATAAAAAATAATAAAATAAAATCATTATAATTGTACATCAATAGAGAAATACTTCCTGCTTTATATTAATTATACTTGGTGAACAAAAAGTATGTAAGTGCTTTAAAAATCATTAAACTTAGTCAAGTAATATATTAACTAGTAATTTAATGCCAACTTTCATTTTTATTCAAATATAGCTTTTGTATTTCATAATTCTTTAATTGCATAGTCACATGATGGTTTGGGGCATGGTTCTGCAGATGATTTTTAAGTAATTTTTATACAAAGTTAAAATAATGTTATTCCAGTCTCCTTTAATTGTCTTTTGGTTTCCTAAATCAACATAAATTAAGTCAATGAAATACTAGCTGATTACTTTGAAACCCCTCCATATATCTGAAAATATTTGGCAATGTGCACAGTACTTGATTTTAAATTTTATTTTTTGTACTTTTGGTTCATTTTCCAATTTACTTACCTCTTCTCCAGTCTCATATGTACCTCAGCACTAGAACACATGTCATGTAATGCTAGCATAAATTAGGATTATTTTTAAAATCTACAGAGAAACGTATAGTGTTTTGCAGATGTCCTCAACCTTTACCCTTAATAATCACCGCTTAATAATGTTTATAATTTTGTCTTTTAGAGTTTTATATATTAATATTGTTCTTTGGTAATGGTTATACATTTTCATTTTTTTCAAATTGGGATAACTGTATTTTTTGTATGCTTTTCATTGACACATATTCATTTGGACAACAAAAAATTATGGTTAACAGCTTTTTGACATAAAAAATTCTTAAATAATGGCTCTACAATACCTTGGAGAATAGGAAAAAGAAGAGTTATTTCCAAAAATACATTCAAACTTTAAGACAACTGTAATGAAATGCTGCAAAATGCCTTCTAAAAATTGTAAAATGGCAAAGTGAATATTCTAGAATCTGTGGATTTCCTAAAAAATAAGCTAACTGTATGGAAAATTCTATACACATATAGAAAATATTCCACTGGAATTATTGACTTCAAAAGAAAATTAACTTACGCCACAAGGATTTAAAATGTATCAGTTATTATGACCAATTCGTATGTCATAATACGTAATGATTTTTATTTGTTTTTAAATAAAAAGTTGGAACTAGTCAGATATGAAAAAGTACTCTTTGTTGAATTAATAGTCTTTGTAGACATTTGAAATCATTAATATTTTAAATAATATAGGATGACAAGTTTTCTAGAGTTTCCCTTAAAGGAAATACTAAATTAGAATTATGAAAAATATGTATTTCTGGCACTAAACATAAAGTTAATACTTCATTTGTAAAAAATAGATATACTTTTTTGATATTACAATTGTTAACCTGTGGAGCTTATAAAATGTAGTGGAGAAAATTCAGTTTTTAAATTTTGTTTAAAAAATAAGAAATTTAAAAAATTTCAAATGTATGCCCATCGTTTTTAAAAACTATCCATGTTAACATGTATTATATGAATGTATAAACTTCTTTTTAAAACTCTGCTAATACATGTAATTCACTGAACTTAAGAAGTAAGTTTTTTTAGCCTTACCCAATAGGCCTTGAAACAATAATTTCAACTTGAGGTTCTGATTTTGATTCTAAAATAATGTTGTAAACTTCTTCATTTGTAGCTCCCGGCAGGGGTTTACCATTCCATTCTAGAACTTCATCCCCTTGAATTTAAAAAAAAGGGTATTTTTTTACCTTAAATAATCTGTTTACTTTTCTTATCTTTTTCTCTTTTTTAACAAAGAAATGCAAAACATATACAAATAGTTTAATCTTGTAGGCTACACTCTCCAAAGACTGGTAGTCATACAATGTCAGCTAAATGGTTTTTCTACACATTTTTATTCTTTTGGTATTTTCTCTCAAAAAATATCACTGGTCACTAAAACAGTACAATACAAAACTGCCTTCATCCTTTGAGACACACCAGAAAAAGATATAAAAATAATTTCATGCCATGGGATGGAATTAGCACAGCCTAGCTGGAAACACTGAAAAGTAAATACTTAGCAGCATGCCCTCTGCATCATAAATGTAGATGGCTCTTTATATGCAAAAGATTCTTATTAAGTTGTATAAAACTCCTGTTTTATTTTTGGTAAAATCAGCAGTTAATGTTTGCTAGCATGAACTTTTTAATTATAAATCATGCTTCACTGTCTTTGCCTGATGCACAACAGAATAAAAATGCATGAACGGATTTGAATTCACACCCATAGGGTAACACAGGTAGCTATGGCAAAGTTACAAAGCAAGCAGATGTGAAACTGTTGCATGACAGTTAACCCACTTCCAGATGTTCAAAACACTTACAGTCTACATAGACTATATAGCGAGTATTAAAAATGTAAGTAGAAAATAATTAAAATAGTGAAAACAACATAGCACTAATTACTTTGTTAAACAGTCCAAGATAGTAGTGTGACGCCTGCATTTAAAAATATAGGCTAACAAGTAGTAGTTATTTTACCTAGAATTTTTATGATAGATCATTTGGAAAGTAAGATTTATTCTCATAAATATTTAGACTCCCATCAAGTCCCAAACAATTCTCTGCATGGGACCCTTCCATGCTCAACGTCAGACTCAGCTGAAATATTCCGGGCATGGTACACATTGATGTGTCTTGACTTTGGATGCCTGTGTTTATTTTCTTGTTCTTAGTATCTACAACATGACTGGAGGTAAGTGAACACGTATTGAAATAATGGTCTAACAATTGTGGACTTCAAAGTTACCGTTTTAACATAAAAACATAAAGCTAAGCCTTTTATAATCTTTTAGTTTTGCTGAAGTCATTTTCATGAAATAGAAAAAAAGTTGTGTTAGAACTACTTCAATTCTCGTTTTTTTCCAAAGTGCTTCTTTACTCAAAAGTAAAAAATAAATATCATAAAGTACATGTGCTGCTTTGGTTTGGTAAAGAGTATGGTTTTTAGCAATACTTAAATGACTTTAATTTGCCTTAAGCAGTTAACTAGAAAAGCTTTTCAAATAGGCACTGAATATACTTCACTGTTTAAAAAAAAAAAGGAAAAAGAGAAAAATGAACACAAATTCACAATATATTAGGAGTGTTTTCAATTTTCTTACCAAAAAAGGAAAAAGTTACATCACCTCGGTATACATATATAACATTTGCTTGTATATATGTATGTATGTGTACATACACATACATATACACTGGAAAATATTTTATGAAACAGTACTTACCCTGGTAATTCCTATTCTATTATGCTCTATGTCAATTTTTAAAATAATCAATACAAGCAATTAAATTGGTTTTACTACCCATCAAGGAGCTGAAACAACACTTTGCAAGAGCAGTGCATTAAAAATTCTCCTCTTTATAGACAGCAACCTGAAAGTATAACTTTTAAATCAAATCAAATTAATACATATTTTTAATCTATTTTTCAGATCAACAATTCTTAAATCATAGGTGGCATCTTCAACACTATTTGTGTATGGATAATCTCTTTAGGCAGAGATGTAGGCCAAGGTAGTTCAAACACGGAAATCACATGGGCTATGTCTTTATATTTGATGGTGCAGAAATAATATGGAAATGACTTTAATAAAATACCTTATGTGAAATGATATGGGTTCATTTCAGGAACAGAAGTAGGGCCAGTTTATGACATGGAGTTAGTAATTATTATTCAAGTTGGGACATCAAGAAATATTATCTTAACTAAGAAAATTTTAGATGAGACTGGAAGGGTGGAAAAGACTTCCATAGGCAGAGCACAAGGAAATCAGTAGACAATGTCTTGTAGGTGGAAAACACCTTACTTACAGGTGGTAACTCTGCAGAGGGAGAGAGCTGGAAGAGTTACGGAACAAAGCCACAGAGCTCTGATTTGAGTGAAAGATGACTAGGAGACCTAGAATGATCTTAATGTGTGTGAGTGATAATTTTATATCTTAGTTAAATGAACCAGTACTCAGGTGTATGACTTGAAAAACAGCAAGACTGCAAAAAGGTATAGCAAGATAAAAGGTTGAAATGTTGAATAAAGGTACACAGACCAATAACACCAGACTGTGGTTTTTAAATAGGTCAATGCTGTTTATATGCAAATAAAAAGAAAATCAGTTTCTCTATTATACCATAAATCAAAGAGACTACATGGCCACATCTAGAAAAACCACAAAGACAAAATGAAAAGCCACTATGTTTATATCCAATCTGCAAATTCAAGTTTCTGCAGGAAAAGTTATCTTACGTATGCCAATTAAGGACTCTCATGCTTTTCTGAAGTTTATTATTGAGACATTAAAGGAAGAATCAATTTAATGACATGGTCCCTTCTGACTGAGTTACTCTGTTGTTGAGTCATTAGCTTGTCGCTGGCAAAAAACAACAGAGTAGCATATCTCTGCGTATCTTTAATGCTCTATAGTAAATGCGAAATACCATGATTATAATATATTCCCTATAAAATACATGTATAGAAAGTCTCTGACAGAGAAAAAAGTTGAAATGATCTTGAACTATATCCTAGTAATCAATAAGATCAAAATATGATACATGAAAACATAAATATACCATAACAAAATCCACTATTTTGTATAAGTAATTTAAAAGAGGGGCAGAGTATCTTTCTATTGAAGAATTTTAAATCTTCAGTTTTATGAATTTAAACTATAGGCTAGGAATGGTCTCTTTGTGTTACAGATTCTTAATACTCAATTCTACAACTCAGCCAATTCTGTTTTCTTTGTAAAGGCATGGCAAAAGCATAAGTAAACACTCTAACCAAATCTTAGCAATAAGCTCTGAAGTGAAGTCAAATGCAAAAAGAATGTTAATATGATTTTAAGGAAAATGAAGAGAAAAATTTACCACAAATAGATTTTACAAAATGCTGCTGCAGAAATTATGGTACATTTGGATATATAAGTAACTGTATGATTACATAAGTGTTTGACTGGTAAATTTTCAAACGTTAAAGATGTAGTATTTCTGCATGAGTACAATATATGTCTCATTTAAATTAAGTATTTTATAATGTAATCTGTATAGAAAATGTGATTATAATTATGCTTTATGAAAATACCTGCTCCTAAATAAGTGTTAATGGGATGAATGTAAAAAGGTTTAGTATTTACTATAGTTTAAAATTAATGGAAATATTTTACACATGGCTAAATTGTTTTAGATTTGAAGTCTTGTAGCATTATGAAACCATCTACACAAATAAATAATCCTTCAATATTTTTCATCGATGTGATTTTTGCACACACACAAAAAAAGATTTTTACTCTTATTTGCTCCAAATTGCTGCTTATGTATAACTACCTATTGCTATAATTGGTAATTATTTCTATTTGGAAGAAAATTTTATTCCTACATTAAAATTAATTAACAACTTAACTGACATAAAAAACTGACCCCAAATTGAAACCCCCCAGCTCATGACTAGAGGACACATTGTTTAACTGTTAAAAAAGAATTTGTACCTGCTCTGAGGTGTCCGACCACATCTGCCAGGCTACCCTTCTTTACTTTGGTGATGAAAGCGCCAAGGCGTCCTAAGTCTGTCATTTTTCCTCCAACAACCTGGATAATTGCAGATTTGTAAGTTTCCAAGACTCATAAGGAATTATAAATGTGTTAGTTTCACCAGGTAAATAACACATTTACTATCAAGGACAGGGTCATTAACAAGATACACTTTTGATTAAAGACACCGGCAATATAGCACTGAAAGGAAAACATTCTGTTGTATTGAAATGACCATTATCCTAAAGAAATTGTATGCTGATCCTTACACTCACCTAATGAACAAAGGTCACCACAAAAATGTACACAAAAACACCGTGTCTCTCTCATTTACTGTCAAACATTATGTGTTTTACACTGTAATATTAGAGTTCAGTTTTTAAAATCTTCTAAATGTATGCCTTCCATTTGAATTGTTGCTTCTACATACACATAATGCCCCACTGCCATATCAGATTCTGACCTCATTGGTATAGTTGTGGTATAGTGCATTGGGTCTATGACCATAAAGACTAAAATTTAAAACAGACTATTTGGGAGAAGCAATTTAATCACAGTGCAAAGTACAAGCCTATGTATATCTTCGCAAATGGCCATCTGAAACACATATCAGTATCCGCCTAAGTTTCAAAAGTCTGAATTATACTCCTAAATATGTAATACTTTCACCTCACTTTTCCACTACATCTGTGTGTTATGGGTCATTAATACTCAATTCCACAGCTTTGCCCACTCTGTTTACTTTATAACTGCATGGCAAATGCATAAGTAAATATTTTAACTATGTAGTAATGCTAAGTTTTGAAGTGACATAAAATGCAAGAAGTATGTTGCTGATTTTAAGGAAAATGAAAAGAATTACCAAAATAAACTTTACAAAGTGCTACTGCTAAAATTATGCTGTATCCAGATATATATGATGTCACATTAAGGTTACAGAGCAACATAAATTTCCAAATATTAAAAGAAAGTGGTACTTCTATATTAAATTTAGAGTTTAATTTCTCCCAAATGCAGGGCTCAAATACTTATAATTAAAAGCAGAAGAAATACTAGCAAAGGCTAAGCTCGATCCACATTTATGAAGAACATAACCATTAATGAAAATGATCATAAGTATTTTATAGCAAGAATAATTAATTACAATAATCACTAAGATACCATTAAGTATATGAATTGAATTGGGATGGGGGATTTTCTGGGGATTGAATCCAGCACAGTGTGTGTGCTCGCTGTCTTTGCTCTACAACTAAATTAAATGCCAAGTTCTGAACAGTTTTTAGTTGTGTTAATGGCTAATGGTTTTGAAAAAGACATCTTACCACAGAACTGTAATACAATCTGTTGTTAAATAATAGTTTGAAAGCAACAGTTTTGAATAATAGTTTGAAAGCAACAGTCTTTAAGTGACTGAAATCAAGACAATGTGGCTTAAATATGCCCACTCTTTTAGTACTACTACAGATATTTTTGTTATTAGAAAAAAATAATCTTTATTGATGTTTTATATTGCTGCTCAACATGTAATATAAGTTCTATAGGCCAGGCATTCAGCTTAGTGACATAGCACCCATCTGATAAGCATGAGATCCTGAGTTCAATTCCTAGTGCCAAAATAAATAAACAAATGCATTCATATATACATAAAATAAAATAAAATGTCTACATTATCTAACTTTACTACATTTCATTAAAATGTTTCTAATGGAAAAATCATCCTTAAATTTTGTATTCAGAGAAGCACATTTTAGTTCTCCTATATTCTTAATTTTCCTAACACATTTGTAGGCTATATTAATAAAAAATTTAAAATATTATTAAAATAAAAATACCACATATATGACAAGTTATATTCACTATAGGAATTTTATTATTGAGAAGAGATGAAGATATTTAAAAATCACTGTCCAAAATCCTGTTGAGTGAAGCAAGTACTATAAGACAACATTAGTTTAGGGCTGGTGATATAGCTGAATGACAGAGTATCTGTTTTTTCATTTGCAAGGACCTGGGTTCAATCCTTAAAACTTAATAAAAAATATTTTTTAAAAGTATACTTACTTTTAGGCCCAACAATGCACCTGATTCTTTGGGCATGGTTGTTCTTTTGTTAAGAATAACACGTCCAATTAATCGGTCTCCTTCTTTAGATGGCTGCCACGTCACAGGATGCTATTAAAACATTTAAAGTTTAAACAGGTAAATGAATTGCTTTCATTCCTGTAGACACATACCTATCAGCTGTAGTAAGACATGAATACCCCAGGTAAAAGACACTCTAGAGGAAATTATTCTGGTGGACACTATCTTATGAAAAATTTTATGTAGAACTGTATTTTATATGCAATAAACACTTACAATAAAGGATCCTAAAAGTAGTTAGCAACTAAGTACCTCTCTTAATTCTGAAATACAACTAAACATTTGAAAGATATCTGCTTGCATAGAGAAAACTGAGTCTGTAGTTTTGGGTGTTAATGGTGATACCATCATTTGCCTCATACAGTCAGTTCTTGAATTATGACAATTCACTTGAGAATTTTTCAACTCTCCGACGACATTGTGATACTAGGATTTCCTGGGTTGATGCTCCATGGGACACCATCAGAAGCTGAGGAGTGACAGCAAGTGCGGCTCTCAGGGTCACTCACTGTTGATGAGGGAGTAAATCCACACCCTGCAGGTGATGCACTGTTCCACAATGACATTCATAGGTTGCATAGAGTAGGTGCATTTTTAAATTACCATATTTTCAGTGTTGTTTATCAGGATGAAAGCCCATGATAAACTGAGGATTATCTGTAATATCTCAGTCTTACTTACATCCATTACATTCATTATTTAATAAACACTTTACTTAATTTAAAATGTGTTATAATTATTCAGTCATAACTGCTTTTTCTTCAAAACAGTCCTCTCAAACAAAATTAATATTTGTTCTCCAAAAATGCGTAAGATGTGTTAAATGAGAAAGCAGAATAAGACTGATAACAGTTACTGATCAGTCAAAGGACGGCACATAGAACGTGGAATCCTTGAATTATATTCACTCCCTTCCCAGAAAGCTTACCGAACTAATAGGTGAGGTTTCCCGGCTGTGCCACGTGGCAGGATCCAACCAATAATAATCCAAGTCACCTGCAAAAGAGGAAAAGAACAAAGAGAGCAGTGGTGTTAGAGAACACATCACTGTGCACATCACTGGATCTCTTGATCTATAAAATGCTAAGAATAGTATCATTTTGAGTATGTACATCCCAGAATTATAGACGCCTGTGTTGAAAAGATGTGAACTAAATCACTTAAATGAATTCATGCTACAAGTATACTTCATACAGGAAAGGGGCTACCTTTTCCTCTTATAAATTAGACTTGAAACACTAACAGATAAATATTCAGGAAAGAACAGGGTTCACCTGCCCTTCCCACCTTCAATACTTTCCAGACTGTGCTATTGGCTGCCATCTAGTGGTCTTGGCTAAGATTATATTCACTGAACTGAGAGGTAAGTTAAAACTTAGTGTCGCTAATTTTCTAAACTTCATCATATCATTAAAAATTGTTCTCTAGTCTCAATCCTTCCTAATTAACTGGAAAACATTACATATTTTAATAACTTAGAACTAGATAATTCTTACATAAAGTGTATGCAAATGCCATTGTATTTGCTAATTTTGCTAAAGCCATTAAAATTGAGAGTTCTTTGTACACATTCATTCATGAAACTGTATTTTTGTATTAAAATCTAATTTCAAAGAAAAATTGAACCAAAAATAAACATTTCAAAGGAAACATCAGTGCTTCCAAGATTTTCATGGAATAAAAAGCTACAGAAAACTAGGTCACCTTTGAAAGAATAGTGTGCTGGGAAAAGTGGGGAAATAAATGCCCTTTCAAAGTTTAAATATCAGATTAACTCAATGGGAATGTTTTTCTCCATAGATTTCCAAAGAGGAAAGAAAGTACAGGATGCAGCAAATGGTAAGATACACAGGTAAGTAGCTTTTGGGATGATGTGTTTGGCTTATATATGTGCAGGTCATATTTTTCATAGGTAAGAAATATGATAGATACAGGTACTGCAAAAAATTCAATAGGAAGTAAGTTTTTATCTAAAATCTGCAGGGCACAAAAATCCCATGCAGTTCAGTTTATTAGTAATTATAGTACTCATAGTAATTATATATAGTACTTATATATTATTATATATAGTACTTGTAGAAATTATATTTTACATTAACATATTATAGAATAATAATGTTAATTATTAAGGTGAATGACGGTAACTGTTACACATATTACAATATATATTGAAAGTCATGTGGCTAGAAGTAATATATTGTATACAAGGGTTAGTATTAAAGATTACTGTAGCAAAAACTGTTCTCTTAAAAATTATGTCACATGTAGTCATTATCTCTCTCTCAGAATCACACCTTTTAAAACATATCTACAGCTTAACATCAAAGATTATAGGTTTCTAGACTGCTGAACCAATTCGATGAGTGGAATGCAATGAAATATTCACTGTTTGCAAAGCACTATGGGATAATTCTTGAAACAGCTCTACCTAGTTCTTCCCAAAAGAAAAAACACAGTAATATTAAAACTGAAACATTACTAACACAAATGTTATTCTTAAAAAAACTGATTCTTGCAATTTGTAAAAGACTGTTCCTAAAATTTAATATATTTAATATACCCAGTAATAAGGTTTGGTAACTTCTCAAATGTTGACTCATTTTGGTACACTATGATGTTAAAAGAACCACTGATACTTGACAGGAGGATTCTATTTCATTGCAGAAAACTGTCCTTGAAGTGAAAGCTGTTTCAGCAGCTCTTAAAAGCAAATACATACAGACAGACAGACATACATTACATACATTCTATTTCTACAATGCCAAGATAGCAACAATTCACTGTTTCCCTCAATAATGTGCCTTAGATCTGAAAACCTGTGCTCTTTGGGGTCCTCTGTGTCGTGTACCCCTCCCCAAACAGTGACTCCAACTCCATGCTTCACTCACTTTGTCCTCTCTATGCATACACAACTGGTGAACATCTTTCTGTGCAAAAAGCGCTCTTCATCGGCAAAGAACCAAGAGCTGATGCTACTGGTGGACTGTGCACACTTTCTCTATGCAAACAATGAATGCAAGCCCTGGGATCCTCTCCTCTAGAAGATTAGCAGGGCCATCATCTTGAGTGGAGAGTGCAATTTAACTTATTTGCTACTGGATAGATAAACAGAAATAAGCATACACCTACAGCTAATGATACATATATTTAATAAAGATTTCAGTGTGCAGCCAATACTCACCCTCACGCTATACAGTGACAATTCAAATTATACAGATTTTTCAGTAAAAGTTTTTTTGACAAATTTTGATCACATAGAGCATTTTTCATAGCTATCAAATACGGCTAAGAAGCCTAAATGTAAAACATTCAATATTCTACTATACAGTACTTGAACTTGTTTTAGTAACAATTATACCTCATTTATATTCTAAAGAGTTTCTAATAGTTTTCTTATTAATTTTGTTATCAATCACTAAAATGAAACAATAGCACTTAAAGACAAAAATAAATACTAAAATTTAAATTGTTTTTAAAACTACATTTGTCTCCTCTAACCATGTAATTACTAACTTTGAAAGATAACTGAATTTTTAAGTACTGCAATTTGTCTTTGTAATTTACACTTCTTTATTATTAATGGAAGAAGTACCACTCAATAAAACTTGCTTTAAAATACTTCTAATGAAGTATACCATTAATACAAAACATTTCCATTATTCTTTTTCTAATAGATGATTAAACATATCGACTTCCAGATGGCACAGTTTCAAAATGATAAACATACGGTATTTTCACATGGGATCAATACAAATATTGCCTAAAATATTCAACATAACTGTACAGGCAGCAATTTATTATTGCCATTAATTTAAAATCTGAAAGTGTATCACAAGACTGGGTCTACTAAAATGACTCAAATCTATAACCAGCCTTGTTATAAAAGTATAATACCTTCGAGCTTTGTTTTTGTGAAGAGTTTAAAAACAGACTTCGCCCCTGCACCTTGTGAAAAAGTAGGTAAATTAAACTTAAGCAGCAGAGAACTTGCAAAGCACCAATTTCCAAGCAACATGTACTTTCTGTGCACAAATAAAGTAAAACACGTGTCAGGTAAACAACACAAGGGTCTTCTGTAAAGAAAATCAGTTTTACCTAAACCCAGGTCATTATAAAGTATTCAGTAATGCCTAAGGATATATTTGTATGATTTAAATTTTGTATCTGTTGAGGTCTAGTGTCAAAGCACAGGAGAGTGCAATAAGACCAATCAAGTAAGACAACCATACATCTAACTTCATATGTTAACTACTTAATTTATCTGGGAGCTACATTTGGCCAAGTGCAGCACACCCAATGTGCATGTAGCAATGGCTGAGCTGCCCACACCAAAATCTGAACTTCTTACCCATCTCCAAAAGAAAAACACAGCATATCTGAATATCATTACCACGGATGATGATAAAAGAGGGAATTCATACTATTCTAAGGTTGACTCTGAGCAACTCTAAAAAATTTCTAATACATATCAGTAATCACATTACTTGTTGTCTCAAAAAAAAACTATTCTTCCTACATAGAACAAGTTGTTCTCAGCCAAAAATATAAATTTCACAGACTAACACACAGGAGACTCATCCTTCCCAGATATTTCCTAAACTTCTTCCTTTTTTCTCTTTTATTATTTTTTTCAGTCCTCTATAATAGGATGTGTATTGGTATTAAGTAAAATTAGGTAAACCTTGTACTACTTGATTATAGTGTAGCACATACACAAATAAAAATACTAGACATAAATATGTCCAATATTTTTGAGTGTTTGCAGTACATATACACAAAAATCAATTCAGTACTAAAAATACGTTTTTAAATTGAGATAAAGTATTTTCAACACCAAGTTCCAAGGTCAGGACAATAGAATTAAATATCATTTTGAACATTTTGTGATAAAAAATAAACATTTTGATTCATTTTTACATGTTATGGGGACATGTATTTGAACAGACATTTCATACACAGTAATCAAATATTAATCTAAAAACTGAGATACAATCTTAACTCTGGATTACATGTGAAAAAACACCACCTTAAGCAGTTTCCTCATTTTTAGGACTCTCTTTAAGAAAGTTCTATGATTGCAAAGGGAAAATGTGTCCCTTTGTAATCATATATAATAATGGAACTAACTTTTGAATAAGTAATAATTTGCCACACTGCAAAATTCTAAAAATCCAAATTTCATCTAAATTGAATACTTATTTTATATAATTTGGTTTCTAGGTATCAAAACAAAATGGAAGCTAAATATCTAATTTAATCATTTATCTAATAATCTATAAAATGTTAGGCTTTTTATGAATTAAATACCATGCATACTGCTGAAAAATTAGTAAACTGTCTTTCATAATTGAATTATCTTTCATAATTGACTATCGAAGTCCCATCACAATAAAATTATTATTACTCAAATACTTTTTAGTGATTTTGTTCAAAATCTGTGCCAAATGTCACTCCTCAAGTACAACTGAAGCCAAACACTGTATAAAATCCAGCAACAGATTTGTGGCCTCTGAGCTCAAGGCATAAAGGAAGGGAAAAGGCCTTTCCAAGCCATTGATCTTCAGCAATCACCGCTTTACCAACTGTAAGTAACTTAAAATCTAATTTCTGGTTTTGGTCTTGGACAACAGCAACAATAACAAAGCCAAAAACCAAAAGATACCATTACCTGGAAAAAGTGTATTATCTTTAAATTTTGTATGAAACAAAAGGCATTATAGATTAGCTAAAGTGGTTGTTCTCCAAGTGCACATTAAAAAGTTTTCTTTGCATGACAGCTACCCTCCCCACTAACGGTGCTCAACATCACTCATTATAGGGAAATGCATAGCAAATTCAAGCCATGATATTACCTCTCATCTGTTAGAACAACAATAGCTACAAAGATGTGTGCTGGTGAAAACAGGGATAGACTGGAACCTTTGAATATTGTTGGATGGGAACGTAAATTTGTAAAGTTCTTTCAGGAAGTTCCTTAAAATATTAAAACTAAAACTACTATACCATTTCTCATTGCTACTCTGGGGTGGGTGTCCCCAAAGCAACTGAACTCTATCTCAAGGAAGTAACCACATGCCCATGTTCACTGAAGCACTAGTAAATACAGCCAAGTTATAAAGGCAACCCACATGATCGCTGATAAGGGAATGGGCAAAAAAATTGCAGCGTACATGTTAAAGGGGGAATGTTATACGCGTGCCAAAAAGAAGAAAACTGCAACTGTGACAACACTGATACATCTACAGATTACTAAGCTAGCTAAGGAAAATAAGCCAGACACAGGAAAGGGACTATGTGTCCGACAGGAAGACTCTAACTGAGTTACCCCTAGGGAACCACACAGTAACGTGATGATTTCCAGGGACTGCGGGAGAGGGAAATGCAGCATTATTACTCAAAGGTATAACGTTTCATTTATAAAAGTTGAACCGATGCTAGAGATCTACTGCATAACATAATATCTAGAATTAGTAAGTATTTCAATTTTCTAAGAGGAAATTTAAGTGTTCTTATCACAAAAAGGAAAACAATAAAGAGAACAGGAAGTGACAGATAAATTTATGGCATGAATTGTGGCAATGGTTTCATGGATGGATACTTATCTCCACACACTTTAAATTGTATACAAAAGTATATACTAATTTCTCTGCATATAAATGATAACCCAATAAAGTGGTTTAAAAAAGAAATTTCATTTTTAAATCCTCCTTTGTTCCTAATAATCAATCACAGATCCAACATCACCATTCTTTTTCTTTGGTATATATCTTTAATGATTCAAGTAAACTGAATTATCATTTATTGAGTTGAATGAAATGAATGTATTAACTAGTCTGTGCCATGTTAATGAGTCATAAAAAAATGTTTAACTTCAGAAATTGTTTATAGTCAACAGAATCACCAGAGCTGAACAATCTGTAGAAAGTGCCGGAGTATTTGCTCGGAGTACTGTGGTGTGATCTTTGACAGCAGAGGAAAGGAGTGTCAGTAGCTGCTGACAAAAGGGACAGTTGAGTAGCACCTTTTGCAGAGATGGTGTTTTTCTGGTGACGTGTCTTGTTTGATGAATTTGGATATTAATTTTTCAGAAGCAAACACCACCACCATACAGCTCTCTGAAGAGCGTACATGAGATTCAGAAGAAAATTTCCGGGTAAACTCAGAGCTCAGCCCATCAGTTGACCCCCAACTCTAGAGCTAATACTATAGCATCCATTTGCTCTTTCATGGGCAGAGTGATAAGGATGTGAAAGTACCTTGGAGTCTATAAGGTACCACAGAAATTCAAACTTTTCATTACAGAATAAAAATATACACATTAGCTTGTAAAAAATACAAAAAATATTTTTCCACCCCAGAGTTTATATTTTCAAAACATTAGTCTCAGTATATCTTAATTTCTCTATTAACACTGTTATATTTTATGATACTCAGAAGTGTTATTTCTTATAAAACCTAGAAAAGTAGCTATTACATAATAAAAAAAAAACGTACCTATAGTTAGGGACTCAGGAATCTAAAGCTAACTCTAAATATCAGGTACATTATCTTGATAATCTTTCATTATCTCCATAAACCTTGCATTCTTCTATAAAATGGGAATAAGGCCCCTTCCCTCACAAAAGTTTCACAGAAATTAAATGAGATATATCACTTTTTAAACTTTAAGGACTTTAGAAATAAAGTTTTATTTATAACTAGTTATATAATTGGGATGAACAATAAGAAATAATAGTGTTAAAGACCATATTTGCAATTCCATAGCTATCATTACTAGAAAAAAAGCTTTGAAATTCTTTAGAAAAAATAGTGAAGACTTCCCATTTATAAGTAGTATTAATTACTATCTTGATTTCTCAAGATATCCCGACAATGGTTCGCTAGCTTGCATTATATCTTAAAAAATTACTTGGTACACATATTAATTGCTTGATATGTTTGGTATTTATGCTCTAACAAGTTACAGCATAACAACTTCTTGAGATTCACTTTTTTAGTTTAAACTCCTAACAAAATAGCCTACATTACCTAAATCCTATGATTTAGGACTGAATGTCAAACAGACAACCACTGTAAATTGAAATACGTAACAGTTAACCTTGATGGTGAGGCTTGGACCAAACACAGGAAACTTTTTTGTAGTTACTTTAAATAAACTACTACACATTGAGGAATTAAAATGTATTTGTGATAGTAAGGATTAGTTATCAATTTAACTTTCCCTAGCTTAAAAAGTGCTATAAATTTTCATAGACTTGAGACTATAAGAAGGCTCAGTGTCTGGAAATATTTCACAGCACCACGAAGCTCACTGTCTTCCTTATCCTTTACCTCTATGCAGCCCTAATTCTCTGGGCCTCAGAGGAAGTTTTTAAATAAAAATTCCTGAAAGCTCTGAACACCAAGAAAATGCATACACATACACATGCACACACACACATAACACTATAGCTTAGAACTATAAAATAAGGATGTTCACGGTGTCCAGGAAATCTAGAACGCTGTATTATTTGAATTAAATGACAATAAAAATGTATATTTAAAAAGTCTCTAAGGCCATTGATTACTTGATGAAAAATTTTTCACATATACTACTTTGGAGAGGAACAAATTTCACATGTAATAACAGCCTTAGGCTTACTACTAAGAAAGTTCTCCCCCAGAATCAACATACGGGTTTGAAGTTGCCTTGGATAACAAATTACAAAACTGACAGTATTAGGGAAACTTTTTTTCCAACACAATGCATCTTCATAAATAACAATTCTTATTCAGAAATAAGAATTTGGGAAGTGCTGCACACATGAGGGAAATATTTTACTGCAACTTTCCAACTGACCAGGCTTCCACATTGACACTGAGTATTCCATTCACGTGGAGAACAGGCTGTCACGTGCAAAGCCTCGGAATAACCAGCCAGGAAACCCTGTGGAAAAAATTGGGGTTTATTTGCTTTCATTGTTTGGGGACTAGATGCTAACCACAGGTTTAAGAAATTGTAGTGTCGGGTATGTTTACAGTAGAGACATTAAAAGAATGCATTTTAGATGAAATATCTCTGTAAAGGAAAATGTTAGTCTTTATCTGGACCCAGGTAACTCTAGCAAAACAGCATTCATTTGCAGTGATTTCTAAATGTCAAATCAATTTCTATTTGCCTCTGACTCCTAAAGATATGGAAATGAAAACTATGCAGATCTGTACATCATCATAACTTTAGTGATATAAATAACAAGAATAGTCAGATGATAATGAAGATGAATTTCAAGGTACATAGGACAAAACAAAATACATTATGAGATACTGAAACTGATCATTTAAAAATATATTCTTAACACATAAAAAGTAGAAAATAGGTTTACATTCTAGAAAACAGTTTTGATAAATAAATATTTTGAAAGCAGAGCTTCTTCAAAGCAAATGTTTTTGTAAAGTACTTTTGTTTTCCTTTTTCATGTTACCATGTTTTATCTTTAGTTCTTGGTTTTCCTTTTTCTAATCTGCACTATGCAAACAAATAATTTTTAGATATATAACAAGACTTCCTATTTAAACTGGAAACTTCTTTAACTGGCAGTGGGAAATTACTAGGCATTGAAATTTGAAGAATTTTTATTTTATGCCTCATCATTGTTCTTAAGAAGACTGTGAAGTGTCCATATTCACAAACTTTTAAAACTACAGCTCTAAAATACTAAGTTGCAAAACACTGCCTGGTCACAGGTCTAAACTTCTGCAAAGGTGTAAAAGTAGTCAGGCTTTATAAATGATCTTTTCCACTGTGCTCCAACACTGTATGACAGAAGCCAACTCCTTAAGTAAGTGTCGAAGCACGAAAGCAAAGAGATAAAGAAGTAATGTTCACAAATGCATGTAGATAGTACAGTATACATACATTTCTTATGAAGCCATTCAAGTTAAAGGTTGGTCAAAAAATAACCTCCAGACTCTAAGAGTTCAGAAATATTTAAGGTTTGGATGAACAGGTCTAAAAAAAAATTCAAATATAATAATTTCAAATTATCTTCATCTTAGATTAAATTTTCAGAAAAAAAAAACTGTTACTTTAAAAAATCAGGATGCTTCACTGAGCTGGACTTAAAATATCCAACACTGGTCAGCCTGCTTTGCCATAGGTGTGGTCCTAGCTGCCCTGGACTCCTAGGCTGCAGGAAGTCCAGGTAATCTTATCCCTACCCCACCTGGCTATTTAACCTGTGAACAGTCAACCCAGAACTACCACCAAGAACACACCAGAGATCACATCCTTCCTTACAATGCCCCTCGATAGTTCTAAAATGCTCTGTCATATGTAGAGAGGTCTTCATGAGGAATATACAGTAAACCAACTTAGATTTTCTAAAATATCCACTCCATCAGACAACCATGTATCTTAAGTACACTATCTCTGGGTGGACTCCTACCCTGGCAGCTGTCACATTTATTTTCATTGTGCTGCCCCTTACCATCACTACTTCAAACTGTTTTAGCATAGGGACATGGCAGTGATGCTGCTCATATTGTACAGGTCATGATGTTGCTGCTGATATCCTCCTTCTGAAATGGCACTGAAGACATTAGTCTCTGCTGATTACCAGAAAGATCTGATGTGCACCTGAACTGCTGTGGATACTGCACGCTTCTGAATCAGTGTCACTTTTCTCAGAGCACAGCAATTAAAATGTTCATGATTAAATCTGTGGTCTAATTTTCTACCTTGCATTTTCTTCATCAATCTTTTTGATGTATTTATTTCAGTGGGCCAAATCTTTACATTTTGGTAACTACCTTAAATCACTATTGGTATTAAGGCAAGTTTTAAAGTAAGAATTAAAATGATATTGAATAAATACATAAAAACACACTTGAGTACATTTATTGGAATTTCATTTAAATTACAATCTATATTATTCTCATCTAAGTCAAAGTATCGTTAATGCAATGGGAAATAATTATAATGGAATTGATGCACAGAGCATTAGTATATAGATTAAATAGCAGAATTTGGTAAGCAGCAAGTTATTTTAACCTGTTTGGGAATATTGCCATGGGATAAAAAACAAATAAAAAACTCTGATCTGGCAAATAAATAACAAAATATATGCTCTTGGACTTTATTCCTACAAAAATACTGGATTCTCATTCCTAATTTTACAGTTAATAGCATAAATGAGTTTCTCTGGTATTCAACCCAAGATGGCTATTGAAAATGCACCTGTGCAAGACCAAAGGATTGGGGCAGACAAGATTCTCACTAATAATGGGAATTCACAAGGGATAAGGAAAATTAAGTCAAAAATATACAGAAACAAATCAAAGTAATTGCTTACTGGTCTACCTGCCTTCTACACTGAGATAAGCATACATGTAACAAAAGTCTCTAAACAACTATGTTTACACACAACTAGATGCAAGGACAACATGTTGTCAGAATAATACCCATTAGACAAATATAAATGATGATACATAAAATTTTACAAATACAAATAAAATCTCCATTGCAGCTTTCCTGAAATGAAAGCAAATGAGCAGATAAATGTAGAATCCAGATGAGAAAGTTTAATTTAAAAAATGTTAACTATATCAATAATAACTAGCAGCTATTCAGCAAGCAGTACATCAGAAAATTCAGCCATCCAAAATGAGGGGATTTGCAACTAATTTTTTACAATGCTAAAATTAAAATCCATCTTCATCAATGCAACAAAACTTGAAAACATAAGCATCTGTTTAATAAAGATTTATCTCAGATTCATTATGTGTTATAGATTAAATGTCCTGGAAGGGCTCATCCTTATTCTCTCTTTGTATGCTCTATTCTGGCCTTTTGAAAATGAAGTACCAGAAAATGGGAAACACAGGGTTAAGTGTTCCATGCATAATGTCCTATACAGAGAAGCCAAACTTTCTTCTGAAGATCCTTCATCAAAATTAATATCACTTATGTAAAAGCAGAACAAGTGAACAAAACTATCTTTCCTAGAGAATTATGTAACTGCAACCAGATGTGAAATTAGGAAAGAATTTGCATATGATTTGTATTGGTATTTAATATAATGTGAAAAGTTAAATTGTCCTGGAAGATTAAATTGAATGTTATTTCAGTGCTATTAAAATAATTTTAATGTTCATTTTCTAATATGAATTTTATAAATTCACAAAACATCTTTCCAAATTGAAATATAACAACCATAAACACAGTAATATCTTTAACTCATGTGTGTAAGATTGATTTAATAATTCCACCATTCTTAACAACATATTATCATTATACTGCATCTGATTACCATGTAAACTAATCTAAACTTTAGCTAAAATACCTTACTTATCTTAGGGAGGTTTGTCTTGAGACATGGAGAACCCACAAGAAATACCAAATTATGATAGTATTGTAATTCTTCAAATATTAAAAAAAACTTTAGTTTTCCTTCAGGGATCTACATCTATATGTGCATACATCTGTATCTGTATCTGTATCTGTATCTGTATCTGTATCTGTATCTGTATCTATATGAATGGTCTCCACTTTCAAATAAAAGGGCCAGCCAATAGCACCTTGTAAACTCAACTTCATTTTCATTTTAACTCTCAAGAATGCAAGCAGCAGTACTTACTTTTAAGCCTAAAACATTTGGTATTCATATTTAAAACATATTGGTAAGGAATCTGAATTAAGGTCATGTTTCAACTGAAATCTTATGCCTAAATACTAAATTTTAAAGTGAGAAACTCAGTATCATCTTCACCTGAACATTCTGCATTACTCATGTTGAAAGGGTAAAAACACTGAAACTTGCTAGCTTTTATAATTTCAAAAACTCCCAAGAAGGTAGAGTTCTATTTGTTTTCCAAAGTGATGCACTAATAACTTTGATAACACACATACACACACTCCAGACCATTTCTGCCCCACCACAATCTCCATATATAATCCACATGTGCACTCAGTTCACAAGCCTGAAAACTGTGCCCATTGCAGTGTGGCTCTCTTAGCCAGAGCAAAATCTGGAGAATAAAGATAACAGTCTCCAAAATCTTGTTTAGAAAACTCCAAAGAGGCAGTTTCACAGAAAGCTATCAGCCATATTCTTCTCAACAATATTCTAGATTCTCACCCACCCCCCGCCAAAAAAAAAACCAATACTCTAAAGGTCCTTTCACATTAAAGAGATTTCGGAGGACTCTTAGCATACACTCCATGTTTCCATCACTCTCATGTTGTCACTGAATAGCTCAGGTTACAGTAAAATCTCATAGAATACAACAAATTTCTCAGAGAGACATCTATTACTAAGTACCTGCTCTCAACCAAGACTAGCTTCTAAAGTGGGGGCATGAAACACATTATCAAAGAGGCCCATTGGCAGAAGAAACCTAGTCCCTTCAAGCCATTCTGAGGAGAAAACATGTCCATATTAGTCCTTTAGGTATCTCTGTAGCAAAGCTGGTCCATGTAAAGTACAATCTCCCATTTTCTCCAAAGCATTTTTATGTGGCTGCCGAAATTCAATCATTCCCAATCCCTTTGCTTATGACAATGTGTCTAATTATCATTTATCTGTTAGAGATTTCAGCTTCAGATATTTTTTTACTATGCTACAAAGTGTCATAACCCATGAAGATACAAAATGTCAAAAGTATTTTTAAAACAAAAGCACATGGAGGCTGGCCTTGAGCTTAGTCATTAAGCATGGGTGAGACCTGCCTTTTCCCACAGGGGCAGGACTGTCACCACCAGGGAATATTAATACTTTGCTGTTGTGACCTTTTGGGTAAATAATACAACCTGAGTTGTGAGAGCCCTTTTACATGGTGCATTAAATTAAGGGGATCCATGCATTCTTTAATACTGTTGGTAAAACTGTGTGTATGTATTTTTCTGCCAAAATTCTACTACTGCCATTATTTCTGAGAAAAACTCATGAACTCTCTCCAGATTAAGAACAAACAGTTAAAGGGTCTGGATGAATGGGTGAGTTCTACTGAGAAATTACTACATTGGCTTAGTGTTTTCCCTTTGCATCCAGAATTATCCTCTCTTGCAGATTCTCAGCTTCAGCATTATGCTTTCATCATGATCCCTATTTAAGCCAAGCACTTAGGAGATCATGAAACCATACCCGGAGAAAATGAGCCTTGTGAATATAAACTGAGAAGAAGGGAATTCACCTCAGAAAACACCTTCAGGAACTCTCAATACTCTAATAAGTCGTATTTGTAAAAATAATATAGAATGAGGAAGAGCAATACTATATACAGATATGCTAGCATGTCTTCTCTGATGAGTGCCACCAGCAATTTCAAAGGTGTATGCTAAAAAAGGAAAATACAGAAAAAACAGAATTTTCCATAATCTAAGGTAAAATCATCATCCTGAAATAAAAGTGAGAATCTTAAGTCAATAAAACCAGATTATCCAATCTGGATCTACTTAGCAGTAAAGAACAAGCTTCGTGGGCTAAGCATTCTGTAGAGGGTAAGAAAACCTTCCAATCATGGAGAATCATTTTGTTAAGGAAGTTTCTGACTTCATACATTTATGTGCAGCATTTATAAATTGGGCTGGCTCCTCAGAGCTCAACAGAAAAATCAACCCCACTGTGTTTCTTTGATCTCCCAAGTGCACATGTGTGTAAGCATGACCAAAACTACCTCAATCTTGTTCTTATAGCAGTGCGTTTGTAGTTAAGACCCTGCGCGTGTAACCATGAACACAAGACTGCTGACTGTCACCACAGGGCAGTCATTAGCCATGCTGCAAGTGCATACTTCAGCATAGGACAGATACTTTATTCTCACTAAAGGGCACACTTAAGCAGTCTAAACTTCATGATGCTAACTAGCCTTTGACAGTAAGCAATCAGATTCTTATTTGTGACTATGAAGGACATGGCTCCTTTCCTTGTCTCAGGTCCCCTGGATTCTGGGCTCATCCTTGGGAAGCAATGGACCTCTTGGAAGGGATGTGCTAAGAAGAGAAGGCAGGAGCTCTCTTTGGCTCAGCTGCTTCAGCAGCACTCGCCGAGCATAAGAAGGAGCAAGGGAACAGTCACTAAGCTCCTGGACCTGGCAGGCACTCAAAGGGCCCGGGTGCCTCTGCACCCAGGCCCTGGTGGACTGCAGCGCAGCCTGGGATGTGCCTTCCCTCCAGGGGAATGCAGCCAGGACACAGCAAACATTCAGTGCTTGTACGGCAAAAGAATTACAAAGTTACAATGGGGTCAAGAGATTTACCAGTGTAATTTTTAAAAAACCATAATCTTTCCAAAGATCCTCAGCTGCTAAGACACTATAACCAAGGGAGGAGGGCAGCTCTATTCCTCCCTTTACTAAGGAAACTGTATTCCTCTGCACTATGATCAGATGACCTGCAGCACCTTAAAAATGTCATGCCATGCCTACTAAGGAGAACAGGACTTTCTCTTCCAAACTGGTAGAATGAAAGCAAGGAATAAAAGGCCAGAAGAGGTCAGTTATTCTTTCACTCAAGGTCAACACACCAAAGTCTCTGACCCCAAAGACTATGCCTTGTCTCCTCTTGGTCTGGTCTCACTCATCCCTGAGTGCCTGGCTTCACATCACATGCAACCACAGGCATTTCCACAGATACGCTCTGTAATCCGGACTGCTGACTGCAAGAAAATAGGCCTCAGCATCCTTTATCTAAATGGTGGAAAAGAATAGTCTATAGAAACCTGTATCTTTTTATTTTCAACATTAAAACTGTGAAACATTCTAATTTCAGGGAAATGCAGTAAACAGGGAAAATACTCTCTGGTCACTCAGAGAAAAATACATACTTTCTGAATTAATTGTGTAGTTAAAGAGACCAAGATGAGAGTTAATATTAAAATGTATATAATTTAATATGCACTTTAGATACACATTTAAAACACCAGAATAAGCTTCATATAATGCAACTACATAATTACTGTATTTTAAAAATAATATACTTATGCAATTCCTATTTTCAAAGTAAAAATATTCCTTATACTGATAGATTCTCAATTATACATTTTAATATCTTATCCTTTGGATAAATAATAAATTGTAGTATTTTTACATTTATCTGTAAGATTAGCATTAAAGTACAATTTACCTCTTTCTGACAGTCGGGAATGCAGCGTACGTAGTAGTAGAAACTGCAGAAACCCAGCAAACATAATACCAGCAGCATTGGAATGGTTAAATAAATGCTACTTGCATCAAGTCATTAAAATCCCAGCTAGAAAAGGCAGCAAATCGAGTAAGTGGCACAGGAAAGTTAAAAAAAATTCCACTAAAATACAAAATATTCAATATAATTTCCAGTGGTCCTTGCATTCTACATCAAAGCCAGATAAGCCTTCAGTGTCCAACATTATACAACAGTGGCACTAAACAAGGCCATAAGTGCTGCTGTCATCAAATCAGATCTCTGCAGTACAGAGACTCTCATTAACTACAGCATTAATCTATAGTGCTTTATGCTACACTAAAGTGATTCTCCCCATGATGAACGCCTAGCTCAGAAAGACCCGCAAATTTACCATTTCCTAAAACAATGCAGATACTGCTACCTTCCTGCTGCCAGAGACATGAACACTGTAGTCCTTGAAGCTAGCACAGAAAAGACTCAGGCAAACGCTCGGAGCTCCTCCTGCTATTCCCCCAGGGACATTTCACTGCTATATCCATGGGCTAAGATGACACTGCTGAGAAAACCCCTGCTGCCTTGCAGACCCCAGATGACTCACCTGAAATAATTAGGTTCCATTATCAAACACTAGTAATGGTCCTGACTGACATCTTGTGACAGGTCATTTTCTCTGCAGCTTCCTTAACTGAGGAGTCTCATTCGTCCAATGGCAACAAACTGCACCCAGGAAGCTTCAACCAGAAGTACAGGAGTGATTGTTGGGAAAATGGCAAAAGTGCCTCTTCAGGCTATTCCAGTATGGCCAGCCTAGTACTAATGGTGGCTCACCTCCAGGGGGCAAAAGGACAACCCCAAAGAGGCTCTGCCAAGAAGTTGGGGGAAGGGAGTAGCTCATATTTATAATAGTCTTAAAGATGCCTGGTTTTAATGGCTATAAATGCAGAATTCATACAGCAGAACACTTTTCTCACTAAGGCATAGAATAATCATCCTCTCACTAAGTCATCTATATCTACTCCATACCTTGTATTAGCGAACAACAGTAACCAAATTAAAAAATGAGTTGGTTTGAAACTTTATTTCCCCAATTACATTTTATTGTGGTGGATCCCTCAGTTTCTGGAAATAGCAAGCCACAATGACATTCTATTCTAATCTACCAGGGATTACTTACTGAGAAACATAGCTAGAGGGCTTCCAGTTCCAGGGAGTGGTCAATGGTAATAGATTCAAAATTAGCAATATCTTTAATTAACTTAAAATAAATACAGTGTGTTTACATAAATTACATATATTTGTCAAAAATAATTATCCAATAAAAATTACTAAACACATCTCATAATCATCATGAAACAAATTGCAAAATATCATTAATCTCCAGTAAGTGGACTTACTTTCAACATTTTCCTCTCCAAAAAGAATTTCTTTTTAGCCTCTATTTAGAATCCCTTTTTCTTTCCCCAAACTTCCCAGTATACTTTAAACTGCTTTTAGTTGAAAACTATCCAAACTACTGCTAGATAAACAGAAAGAAAAATAAACATTTAACTGAAAACTTGTTATGTGTCAAACACTATAAATTTACTTGTTTTGTTTAATCAATTTATTTTTCATAGGTATATGGCACAATTGATACCATTTGCAACAAATTACAGATGAATCTCAGAAAAGTTACAAAATTTACTTAGGATTACATGATTTCTAAGTAGTGAAGTTGGATTTCAACTTGGGTTTATGTTACTTAAAAGACCACACATTAGTTCTTCACTATATCACAGTAGTTATGTGATTACTTTTGTGACACAGACCTTCAAGTGGTGCCCTTTTTGCTAAAATGCCACTGACTATTGGTGAGGAAACCTATGGTGGTATAGGTGAAGCCTCTAATCATAAATGTCTGTTCACACATTTGGAATCAGTGGTTATCTTCTAGAACAGTTAATGAAGCAGAGGTCTTATGTTTACTAAATTTACCTTTCTTTCTTTACTGTCATAAAGAAAGTATACAAAAAGAATGTTCTACAGGTAGACTTGGTGGCCCAGTAAGTACTCAACAGAATGAACAGAAAGAATCAAAGCTTTCAACCAATTTATTCATTTCCCCTTCTGAAACCAGTACCACAAAATGTTCTGTGACTGAAATTTAAAAATGCATGGAGTTTACAGAACTCTGCAGCCTCATGTCAACTAAGTTAAAAACATTTTAAACACTGCATGTGACCATTATTATGCCTGTGCTTTGAAACTTTCTTTTTTATATTTCCCTGTATCTTTTTCTCACTTATCATTGGTCTGAAGTATAAAATCAGATTGAAATCTATTAGTTTAGTATTTATCCTGCATTCCATCTCATCAATCTAAATCAACTTAGTATAAGTACCTTGAATTCTCTAAATGCCTTCAGAGAAGGACATTTATCAACTGGTAACAAATTGTATTTCTTACAGAAACTCTTAATAAACCAAGCAGGGTCTCTGAAATGTATTCAGCTTTAAAAACTACAGAATAAAAACAAAGGATCAATATTAGAAGAAGTCATTACAGACTTTATTCTACAACATCCTTTCACTCATGTCCAGATACCACATACTGTGACATCTCATACAGAATGGCCAACGTCATTCACTTAAGCCATTGCCAACACAAGTTAAAAAAAAAAAATCCTCCCATTTCAATTTTAAAAACTCAAAATGAATGTTACCAATATTTACCTATGTCAAATACTTCATATTTAAAATAACTCTGTATCTTGGCCACTCCAGTGACCAGCAGACTGTCTTCCCCCAGGAAAAAACACATAAACCCTAGCGTGGGCTGCAAGTCTTGAGCCTGCTTCACCCAAACCATTGGACCTTGTGACACTATAGCCTGGCTCAAGGCCTATGCTGGTGAAAAGTGGCAGTCCTTTCACTGGAACTCACAAGATCTGATTTTGATAAAGGTAAAGAGTATCTTATTTTTACTTATTTCTAGTAATGAAACACTGATTTGTTTTGTCATGTGTTTCTCATTCTTTGTATTAACATGAGATAATAGAGCATTGAATATGCTGACTACAAAACTAAACCCATGCACAATTAAGCAATCTATGATTGTTTTTCTTTTTCTACAGAATGTTGGCTTTCTGATCTTTTTCTTGATTTGGCTACTGTACAAGGACATAAATCATGAACATGATTAATCATCTGGCAATATTAAGGGCTATACTGCAACCCCCACCATCTCGTTTTACAGAAACAGATTAAAGATAATGTTGGTAACTAGATACTTCGCTGAGACAAATGAAACAAAGTAATTCCACACCTGACTGAAAGAATGGAGAATGGTTAAGCTGGAAAAATAGCTTCAGAGGAAGTATTAGGTACAGGTTCCGGTACAACTAAAAAGAAAACTGCAACAGGATGACCATGCCCCAAATGCATTATCTTACCAGCACCTGCTCGGCCAGCCTCAACTGCTCTCACTTCCGAGTCAATGGACCTCACTTCTTCCCACCCTTCCGAAGAGACAGGAATCCTTGGTGCACACATGACAGCGATCTTGCAACAAAACAAAATCTAGTCTGCCTATTTTCAGAGTTGCTGTATAAGTCACTCTCTGTGGCTCAAGAACTTATCAAAGGAGAGGGTGAAGTGTCTCCTTCGTCACTCTGCTCGTACCATTGAACAACAGGAGGAGCAGAAAATGGAAACTGAAAGAGAACATTGATGTGAGCACAAGAAAATCTCCTTGTGTGACTGACTTGGGTCACTGCAGGCGCTGTGAATCCACCCCAAGGATTGCTGGGATGAAATGCCATGCGCAGGACTCAAGTGGGCCTGGTGGTGTGAAGACTGGTAGCATTTACTGAGGAGAAGCATATTGGCATCTCTGCTGGGTTTTCACCAGATCCACAGGATTCAGGAAATAAGCTGCCTGCCAGATGACACTATGCTCCCAGCCATTCCTTCTGTTTGCCTATCGCCCAAATTACTCCTAACCAGTGTCCTTTCTCCTGCTGCGAGCTTATCTGTGGAGAGGGATAAATAAAGGATTCTTATGACAATAAAATGGCCTTTAGCCCATAGGATAATTTCCATAAATGCAATTATTCTGCTTTTGTTAAATGCTGTTAAAACTGATTAAATGGTGGCATTTCTTATATCTTTGCTTCATGAAGGAAAATACTTTTCTATCTATTCCTGAACAAATACATAAAATTAGGCTGAATTCCATTATACGTATTTTTATAAAGTACTTTTTTCTATGACATAACTTTTTAAACATAGTTTCCTTCTTGCTTTTGCTTCCTGGATTCTCCTGTCAGAAGTTCATATTTTTTAATGAATTGTTGTGGGAGTTTCACTTATGATAAATAATAGGTGTGACATTTCCTGAATATGAAGATCTGTACTTTCTGATAGATGGTATGCATAGTCCTACTTTACGAAAAAAATATATTTTAAATCCTTCTCTACAATAACTGTGATCTTTTTCAGTAAGGGTGACTTTAAGCATTTTTTTGGAGAGTTAATACAACTTTTTGGATTTTAATACAGAAAATACTGTAAATAATAAAATTTCATGGGAATGCATTTTATACTTCCAAAATCATATATATGTGCTTCAAAAAATAAATCTGAAAGGTAACCAAGAAGGAGATAAGTAACAAGAGAATCAACAATTTACAAACATATGAAGTATACTCCAACAGTGTCTTATGCAGGAAACTAAATTCCCAAGTAATTATCTATGGCTTCTACTTAGATAAGTATTCTCAAATTAAATTTTAGTTCTAATATGACAGCCAGAAAATACACATAAAATATAATCAATGCCAGTATATTTAATGTTGAAATAATATTCACCTATCCCTTAGAAATTCTTGTTCCTTCACATCCACAACACAAATCTGATTTCCAAATCACAAACCAGTCATACACATTTTGAGGTAATTATTAACACTGCATTGATTATCTAAGGTCCATATACTACCAACACACTAAGGAAAGTGCTAATAGCGCCAAACCACTTTAATCTACATATTCACTTCTCAATTCCTCCTACTTTTTTTTCCTAAGTTCTTTAAAAGCTGGAAAACATCTATCATTGACTCACTTAGGTGACGCTCTCTATGTGGTCCACTGATTACAATTGTATCTTGTGTAAAAATGTTACTTCCATATAAATAAACATGCCAAGCAATTTAAATAATGTGGATATCTAGACAATATACTCTTGATGGACTACAGATCCAGAATGAGATTCGTTATTGTGCTACAAAATGAGAAATGTTCAGGTGGGGATAACATATTGCTACTGTATTAACTGGCTCTATCTGTTTCATAAGTCCTGCTGTGTTTATGTGTTGGCATTTAAGCTACAGTAGGACAAATTCCAAGCAAAGAGGGTAAATATATTGTCTCTTCATATGTATATGCATAAGATCCAGATCCTCTTAGTAGTATCTGTATTATTTATCTTTATACCTAGTAGTAGAAATTAACATCTATGAAATATTATGGCCATTAGAATAAGTTCAAGTGCAAGACACCATCTCTAAAACATTTTTATTGATTAAACCCAGTGCACATGGATCTTTTCATTGTTTTGCCTGTCCTTACAGGCCTTCAAAAACAGTTGCGAATTGGACATCATCTTGTTATTCTTTTCAAGTTTAGCAAGTCTGTGATTCTTTTCAACTATCCTTATGTACATACATTCATAATATCTTTCAAAGCACGGGAGTAAAGAGCAGAAATATCTAGACAAAGTCTGTGCCTTGAAATTTTAAATAGTATTTTATTTCCATAATACAGATGAGGAAGCTGGGGCTTAGATTTGTGTGGCAGCTAATCTTAATATCAGCAAGACTGGAGTAAGAGACGGCTGGAGAGGTTAATGAATCATGAGTGTTATACTCATCTATAGATTCATTTACTACCTTTGAGGGTGCTGTTCGCCTGTGCTCTGCTTCCTGGCCACCGTCAGGTGAGTGGCTTTGCTCCATCCTGCCCTTTCATACTGGTCTCTCTGCTTTGGACACAGCTGGTCTAGTCTGCAACCTCTGAAACTGTGAGCTAAAACAAACCTCTCCTCATTTTAACTCTGAGTATCCCATCAATGGAAAAGCTGATCAATAGAGTATGACAAGTGATATATTCTATTATGTAGCACAAGTAGCACAACCCAGTACACAACCCAGAATGTGAGTTCAACTTTAACAATTATAACCTAAATGAGAATGGTTAAAAAAAGATCAACGGTTTCTTAAATTTGAAGAGTAATTTTTACTTAGTATCTAACATAGGGCTGTACTTTTGATGGCTCATAAAGCAATGGATCTGCAAGATACACAACATATACTATGCTACCAGCTTAGTCCTCTTATTTAGACTCCAGTGTACACAACTCTCCCATGTCTGTACCTCAGAATAATGTTTTACGGAGATTTTAAAGGACAGTGTAAAATAAAAGACTCCCTAATTAAGTATAATCAAACTATGTTGCATATTCTACTCCTTTCTTGAATAATAACAATGCATATTACCATCAAAAGTGATGAGAAGCTCTGTCACAAAAAATACAAAACCAAAGTTAGCACTGGTCAAACTTTCTGAACATAAAATCTATATTATTCTTTTGCATTAATATGAGATAGAGAAATGTAGAAGTATTGATACCATTTACTCTGAGTTGTTAACATATCCTAAATAAAAGGAAGAGATAGGTATTGTTTTCCATGTTACAGACTTAGAGTTGATATTCAAGACCCTGTTCCTTTAATTAATCTCTAGATAGCAGGCACTGCTGCATGTCCAGCAGTTTCATTAGGATAGCTGTGATTCTGCTCCCCAAAAACAGCCAGCTCAGTTATTTCCCTCCCAACTCACACAGATCGGCTTCTTTATCAAGGTTTTCATTTATCTGACTCTGTATGATCACAGAGGCAACTGTCTTGAAATATTCTAAGCTATGGTGAAATATATTTCAAACAAACAAAAAAAAACAACTAAGCAAAATATTACAGGAGATTCTAATTTTATAAATCCAGACACAGAGTAAATCAATGTTCAAAAAACAATTTTATAGAGAAATAATAGCAAGAAAGATGGCAATACGTTATTAAGATATAAGGATGAATGAAATATTAGAATTTGTACATTTAGTTCAATTTTTCCAAGATTGAGAGCTTCATTTATATCTGCAGCATCCAGAATCATATAGTTTCAACTCTTCTGTACTAGTCATTTTTTTCACTGCTGATGCAAATGCTTAACACCCATAAATTGAACAATAACAATTTTATTTTGGCTCAAAGTTTCAAAGGGTTAAGTCCATGATCAGCTGGTTCCAAGGCATGAACATAGGGCACAGCAAAGCAAAGCTGTTTAGTTCATGATGTCTGCATAGCAGGGAACAGTACCAGACAGGAAGGGGCCAGGAACCAGATAAAGGTCCCAGGACTATAGCTCCTTGACCCAGAAACACCCAGAAGTGTGCCTTACTAATCCCCTAGGCAGCTCCTAAACCAATCAAGATGACAACCAGCTTCACTGTCCCAATCAAACTCTTGTCAACCTGACACCCAAACATGTCTTAAGCATACTTAATCCCCAAATAAACATGAAGTTATAATTCTGCCAAAAATGATATAACCATTCCACATAAAACCACAAAGGAAATTAATTTATTCTCCCAAAGTCTCAACAGTTCTAGCATTACTCAAAAGTTCAAGTCCAAAGTCTCTTTTGAGACTCCAGTTTATCCATTAGTTGTGAGCCCCTGTAAAATCAAACAGCAAGTTACATAACCCCAAGATTCAATGACACATGGTAAACCCTCCTATTCCAAATAAGAAGTAAGGAAATAGAAGAAAACTGAAGCAAAGCAATAATAAAGCTCCCCAGGGCAAATAATAAAACTTGTAGCTCCATATCCAGCACCCAGGGCATGTGGCAGTTAAGCTGTGAGTTCAGGAGGCTTTGGATAGCTCCACTCTTGTGGCCTTATTGACATACAGTCTTTTTCTGGGACTGGTTCTGCTCACTACCTGTGGATTTCCTCATATGTTTCATGTTCTTGGTATCTGAAATTTTCTGTGTTTTTCACTGTACCTTTGACTTCATCCCCACAGCTTTATGCATTTATCTCTCAGAAGCACATTTTCTCTGAAATCTGAGTGGAAGCTTCTATGATCCTACAACTCCTGCATTCTTGTACTATTGAATGCTCAGCATCACAAGGATAATGCTGAAGTCTGTCACCAGCTAGAGCTGTTTCTGGGCTCTTTTGACCATGGCTGCAGCAGCCAAATGGCTAACAATGAAAAGAATCCCAGAGAACCATTCCCTAGGTGGTACTTTCAGGGCTTAGGGGCTCTCTTCTCAAATGAAACCTTTATGCTTTTTTATCCCTGAGCCTGTGATCAGTGAAGTTTTCCTGACTCCTGAGATGCCTCAAGGAACCTTTTTTTAAAATTCTGGTTCAAAGTACTGGTTTTCTTTTTTATAGTACTAATCTTTTCGGCAGCTTTGAACTCAACTGTATGCACTTGTTTTCTGTCCAAGATTTTAATTTTCAAATCTTTCTGTTCTTCTTTTTACTTAAAGTTTTCAGTGTAAATATGTCTGAAAGCAGCCAGCAGTACCTATGCCACAACCTGGGATGCCTCAAAACTTCTTCCATCAGATCTACTGGTCCACCATCCTAAACTCAGCTATCCACATAGTCTTAGGACATAAGTAAAACATAGACAAACTCTGGGTTTTTTGTTTGTTTGTTTTGCTTTTGTTTTGCGATGGTGTAACACACATGGTCTCTAGTCCAATTCCCAACACTCTGTATTTCCACCTGAAACTTGCTGAGTCTGGTCTTTACTGTGCACATTCCTATAAACATTCTGGTCTTCTAAACTCTGACTGGAATTACCCATCAAGTTCTGCTAACAGCATTCAAGGTTTCTCTAGTCTGCACATCCAAACGCTTCCAGCCACAAACCAGTTCCAAAGACTTCTGAACCACATAGCCAGGTGCCTCACTTCTCTGCTACCAATTTTCTGTATTAGTTAGTTTTCCTGTTTCTGGTATAAAATATCTGACAGTCACAATTTAAAGGAAGAGGTTTACTTTGGCTCACTGTTTCAGAAGTCATTCAAGTCCATGGCAGAGGGGAACAGGGAAGCAAAGCCGCTTAGTTCATGTTGACCAGCAAACAGATCAGAGTAACAGTGCTAGATAAGAAGGGGCTAGAAAACAGATATAACCCCAAGGTCATGGCTTCATAACTCACTTAGACACACCCAGGAGGGTGCTTCATTAATTTCCTACATGGCTCTCAAGCCAATCAAGTTCATAATCCAGCTTACCTGTCATATTATCTTATGTCATTATGTCAGGATTTAAACAGTTCTTTGATTTAAGAAAGGAATATATATATATATATATATATATATATATATATATAAATTTGATGCTAGAGCTATAAAATGTCCAGTGTGGAAAAATTTGAAAAGGTAAAAAATTTAACACTATCTAAGGGCTCTGGATCTCAAATCACTCTGAAATTCAAATGAACTCACAAGTAGGTGAACTGTTTTCAAATCATACTATTAGTTATTCACAATGTACATGAATATGGGCATACTATAAATTCTTCTGTTATTTGTTGTACAGTGTGAAAGACAAGAAGCATAACAGAAAATAATCTTCAAAAATTTGGTCAGAACATTTTGCCTCAGTTGGCACTGTGTTGAAGCTAAGGAGTCCTGAAATTTCCATATCCTGACAGAAAATGTGTGGAAAGTATGGTCTAAAAATGAAAATGTGTAATAATGTCCAATACTAAAAGGCTGTAGCCCAGGAAGGATACTTGTAGGAGATTAAGAGAAAATAAATACTAATAAAGAAGATGAAGAAAAAGCAAAAAGTAAGTCACTACTTACTATATTTACTTTATAAACTCAACTCACTATAATGTATTTGCCTCCAAAATAAAACTTTTATTCTCCTGTTTTCTCTAAGAAACCTGGTGAAGTATCATAATTTGAAATTGAGTGCTTTGCATGGTTATAAAGTTTTTAAAGGAAAAATGATAGTTCATCATTTTAGCACAAAGACAAGTACAAATGCACTATCCATTACTTCATTTGTGCAAAAGACAGAAAACGTCAAAAAAAAAAAAAGTAGTTAAGTTGATAAAATCAAAATATTGGCTCTCTAAGCAGCATGTCTTAGTATTTTTCTGTTTTTTTTTTAAATTAGTTGCTTCTGAGAAGTATAAAAGCTCAAACTATACAGGAAAGGTACTATACCATGAGGTATCGCCGACCAAAGATTAAGTTTAATGTTCCTTTCTTAGTGAGGGATAATGCTATAATTAACATAAATTCAGTTTAAAAAATATAATTAAGGAATAGGATGAGATTTCAATGCCTTATAAGAGATTTATGGTTGTCTAACAGTTCAAACACTTATTTGAACTGTGGGTTTTATATTCATCTTCCTTTCATTACAGAAGCAGCACTCTTAGGGTCCTAGCATTACACAAAGATGTCAGTTCCAGTTTCCAGGGTTTCATGAAGATGAACCTGGACAGGTATCATCTGAAAACCCCAGACCCCAGACAACACACATCTGGGTTCATCCTGAGACTATGTTGAAAATTCACCCCAGACTTAGGGACTGATTTCCTCATTTCATTTTTGGCATTTAGGGATTTCTCTTTCATACAAACAACTATGCATTTTTAAATGTTCTTTTTATCCATTATTTATCAGTTTTTACAAAAGAATTTTGTTTTTCTTGTTTTTTAATTTCTTTACTTAGGCAGCCATATCACTGCAAACTAGAAGGACTTTCAAATGATAGTCCTTTAGCCTTTTCAATTAGCAATAATCATGCCTCAGATAAACCTCACTGGTTATGGTACTGTCACTGTGCAAAGCTTGGTTAGTCTTTTCACTTTGATATGTTAATAGCTTTAAATGTGATTTATAAGTTCAAAAGTCTTAAAGGGATATATTTACTTGCCTTTATGGGGCTGCAATTCAAGTGACCCTATCCAGAACAATGGTTCTTATTTTATTACTCTGTCATCCAAATGTCTAGCTTTGTAATACTGTCATAGACATGAGCACATAAGCTACTTTGCCACTAAGAAAACAACAGACTCAAAAAGCTATGCACAAATATTAGGAAAATGTAACAAGAATCCAAACAGTAAGTTACTAAAGAAAGCACACAGTAAAGAAGAGGTTCAAGATTACTTACATGTTGTGCAAGGTAAGAAATGCAACACAGAGTTGTCTTCAGTTATTTGTATAGACTATTTTCCCTTTTAACTGACTTTTATCCAGGTGTAGTATCTTTTTGTCAGAAGTATTTTTAAAACTCTTTAGGAATTTAAAAAATATTTGGCAATTTTAAAACCTTTTAGGAATCAAATCCAGGGATTCCCCTGAATAGATGTCCCAAGTTCTACTTCAACTGAATCAGTAAGTAAATTACACAAAGAACCAATGTTTCACTAGTTTAATTATGCCTAACAGGTCAGAAAGCTTAGGGTATGTTTACTCCTCCTGCAGTTAATTTTTTTTTTCATAAAACTGCTATGAGTTGAGATCCAGGCATACATTCACATATAATCTTCCCTCCACAACTCAAACTATAATAATACATTTACCACAACAGTACTCATTCTATAATGCATAAATCAAATACCTCAGAAAGATAATGATTTTAGAGTTTTCTAAAAAATTTGTAAGTACTATATTGAAAAGCTAAAGGATGCACCAAAGGATAGGAATGAAAAACACAACACCAAAAGACACAGAAAACATGGTGTGCTAGAAGACATGAAAGAAGAGAAAGCAAAACCAAGAAATGAGTATCAAGTAAGAAACCCAAATTAAGCAAATACAAAGGGATACAGACAGTGTAGGAGTTTAAAAATACAAAGTAAAGTATGACTATTGCTGTCTTTCAGCTGCCAAATTCAAGGCATGGATGGCAAGTAAAGCTCACAACCCCAGCTAAGTCAGAGGGTGGAATGAGGACCTTGCTGAATCAAACTCTTGACATCGAGGTAGAAAATACTCTGCAAACCGTTCTATGCAGTTTGAACCTTATGGTTCTCCATCCAGCCTCAGTGTGGCTGCATCCCCACTTTCTGGTGTGTGTGATCAGACTCTGAACCTAAAAGCAGGTACATTCAGCCAACCCGCCTTGTCTACACAGTGGCCAGAGGGTCTGAGGAGGGTTGCTGGCCAGGGGAACTAAAGAAGACTTTACAACATGGAGAAACATCAGGACTGGCTGCAATGAAAGTGACACAAATCTGAGATTTCTTATGCAGAATAATAAATGAGGACATCATAGAAACCTTCCAGAAACTAAAGATTGTAGGGGGAAAAAACCTGCAAAGGAAGAACTGAAACTGGATGGTGAGATGTTTAATGCCTGTCCGAAAATCACACAGGCTATGTGAAAAGGAAGGTAAGATGGTTTTGCAACACAACTGAGGGAAGGCAAGCCACAGCTCTGACACTGGGTAAAGTACTGTACAGAAATGAGGTGTCTCAGAAGCAAGCTGTAAAAGCCACTAATGCAGGAGATAAAGTTTTGAAGGTTTTCAAAATCACTGGTCAAACAAAGAAGAGTTTTGTCAAGTCACTGGATGGGGAGGTCAAGGTTGCTCGATACTGATGAAAATCAGTTTGTTTTTACTTTGGATGGAATTACAACAAATGCTGCTGCCATAACATGTGGCCATGAGTTCTTGGTTAGTTCAAGTTAGGTGTTGAGTGCATTATGTTGTGATGTTTGGGGAGCCAAAACCAGAAGGTGCTGATGTCCCTGTACAATGGAAGCATCAAACTCAAAGGCTTGAAATGTAACAGGGAGAGCCTAGGATTCATCTCTTTGTGGTGGGAACTTTTGAGTGATCCAGATGCAGAGATGTGTTTAAGTACTGTGACTTTTTCTGTCTCTGGTTCTGGAACCAATGGTCTTCTCCAAACCAGCCTCTGAGATGCACAACTCATTGTCCCTGCAACATAACCAAGGAAACCGGTGGAAATGCCAATGTTCCTTCTTTCTCTAGGTCCCTCGCACCCTGTCTTTTCAAACCATCACTATATGTTGCATGTTATAGATGGGAAAATGTGACTGACTAGAGATGAATGTGAACTAAAATGTATCCCACATAACTTCTTCCTGAAAGTGACAGTATTTCAGAGATTCATTCTTCTGTTCCTCAAAAACTTCCTCATGTGGCTACAACTGGGAGAATTTACACCCACGAGTCTGTCATAAAAACAAACTCAGAGTTCCTTGGCTG
This sequence comes from Hydrochoerus hydrochaeris, assembly GCA_004027455.1. Lineage (NCBI taxonomy): Eukaryota > Metazoa > Chordata > Mammalia > Rodentia > Hydrochaeridae > Hydrochoerus > Hydrochoerus hydrochaeris. The sequence goes on along the minus strand of PVLA01000528.1, from coordinate 277,320 downwards.
GAGTTCTAAATGATACCTGGGTACAACAAATCTTTACTTTATCCCCTAAATATAAATTGGGTCATATTGTGTCTTTTTGCCAGTCAATCATTTCCCCAAATAACATGAAATGTTTTAATTGGAAATGTACATTATGATACAAAATAAAAAACCACACAGAAGAACTAGCCCTTCATACTTTATGAAGAGTCAGCTTGGAGTTTTGGAAAAGTTCATGGAGATTGGAATTACTGTCAGAAATCCTAAAAATAATAACAATATTCAGACTTTAAACCAAAATAATTTAATCAGAATCTCGGGTTGTGGAGCCTGAGCATTTTTATGTTTCTCAGCTCAAGTGATCATACTGAAATAGTCCTACAGTGCTCAATTCAGTGACTCTTTAAAATAAACTAGGGCACTGCCCTACATGGATCACACCCAAATTAGTCTTGATGCAACCCATAACACTTAATTTTTAAAAGCATCCCAGAAGATTCTAAAATATAGCCAAGCATGAGGATCACTGATTTAATTCAACCATTTCATTCTGATGCCCAAGGTAATCCAGTTCCTAACAGAACCAGAATTAAAACCTGTTGCCTTGACCTGTAGGCCCAGGGCTTGTTTCCTTCCACAGGCAGTACACTTCCCGGCACTGGAAGAGTATGTGTCATCACTGTTTTTCACTGTTCACAATTCTCATCGCCATGCCTCGAGGGGCACAATGGCTCCTCCTGACCACATGCGATCCCAGGTCCAACAGCACCCCCGGCACCCAGGCTTTCTAAAGGTTCCTATAACATAGACTTTTTACAGATTCTAGTTGCTATCACAGAAATAAAATTGAATAAGCACTCTCTGTTCATCAGGTGCAAGGTACACACAGTTGTCCATGTAGCATCTCATATAATTTCTACCCAGACATACACAGTTAGTATTCCAAGTGTCTTACATGAGGTTTTGAGAGGTTTAGTAACATGTCTGAGGTATTTAACTCTGCTTAAGACTGTGTGCTCATGGCCATCAAGTCTTCATCACAAAGTTACTATTCCCCAAAATTCTTCATGATCATATATGTTTCATAGATAAGCAAAGACGGAGACAAGTACCAAATATCAGTATTTCTCAGGTATATATACAAACAGGTATAGGCCTTAGTTTCTTCTTTCCTATATGCACTGAATTCTGCCCTACCCCTTCAAAGCCATTTATTGAGGTTCTAACTCCCTACTGCCTCAGAATGTAAGTCTATTTGGAGGTAGGGTCTTTAACAAGGTAATGAAAATGAGGTCATCAGAGAAGGTTCTAACCCACTGTCACCTGTATTTTTCTAAGAAGAGGAAATGCATCACAGACATGCACTGAAGAAACAGCTTGGAAGGCAGGGAGAAAAAAACTCATCTACAGTTGAGGAGAGAGTCCTGGGACAGATCCTTCCCTCACATGCTTCAGAAAGAACCAACCCTACCAACACCTTAACCCAGCCTCCAGGACTGTGTGAAAATAAACTGCTGTAGAAGCTACCAAGTCTGTGGGACCCTAGGAATCTAATACAAATAGTATACCATCTGCTATACAGCAGCCTCAGAAGAGTCTACTCTTATAGTTAAAATTAGATCTGTCCTTTTGAGACAGAATAAGTGCTTTTTTTTTTTGTAGGAGACCCAAATTTCTTAAGTATAGCTCTGTTAGGTAGAATGAGACATGCAAAGAAAATGGCTACAAGCAATAAGAATTAAATCTCGAATAGCAGTTAAGAATCATGGATGCCCCACATTCCATAAAGAAAAGACACAGAAGGTAATATCAGGATTGCCAAATACAGTTGGCATCACTGAATACAACATCTGAGGATCAAGCTCTTAACTCCTGAACAGATATTAGTGAGAGAAAGCAAAGTTTTAGTTCTTGAAACTTAGACAGCAGAATCTGACTCAATTACAAGGGTCCAGGGACATAGATCTAATAACCAGAATGAAGTAAGATGCCAGGACCTGATCTCAGGCATTTGTTAGAAGCTAGGTTATTAGGACTGAGCCACAAGGCAGAAAGAGCAAGTTAGCATAGTGACTGTCCAAACACTGTTTCTCCAAGAATGTGGTTGGTACTGGGAGCAAAATGAATTCTAAGCTCTTCTAGCTCCAATGAAGACAAAAAAAAAGCTTCAAGTACAGGGAATTTGGAAAAGCTTAACATCTACAATGTTTCCTTTTCTGTTTTAGGTGTGTGTGAAAAAAGAGATCTTTGTTACTTCTAGAGTCTCTTAGGGATCTGAGATTCTGCTTTTCTGTTAAATGGAACCTACGGTAAGGACAAACTTTTCATTCACTAGATAAAATGGGTCAAAAACACTGCAGTATGATTCTGCATTTTAAACGGCTACTGATATAAAACAGGTGACACTGAAATTTTCACTATCAAATATCTTTTCTAAATGGACTTTGAAGCATATCTTTTAAAATGTTCTCTATTAAAATGGAGAGCATGCATATCAAGTAAAATTTGTGCTTTTTTGAAAATGTAGCCCAGATGTTAATTTAATTTCTACTGATCCAAGATTAGGACTGTTTCCATATGCAACTTAATGACTAATATTTATAGCCATAGTCTGATTTGGAAGAAATATTATGTGTTATATTTACAGACTTAATTTTTTGCCTTTTCTAGGACTTTTTTATAGAACTCCTATCATAGAAACAAAAAGTTTTTAGCCATTTATATATCAGGCAGAAACTAAAACTGGAAATCCGGCCTTTCATCATAATGGTGTTTAAGTTAGTCTTAATGCATATTATTAGAAATTAGTAACTAGTGTATTAGCTCAGATCAGAAACAGAGAGGATGTTATTTATGCTCTTTAAATCTCTTTCAAAAATTTAAATTGGACAGATGATTACAACTGCTAATGTCCATTCTGTAGATCTCAGACTTTGTCTCTGTGTCTCAAAGCATCTAACATCTAAAATCATGTGTCCCTTTTAAGACAGAATCAAGCTACCCTCCAGCACTGCCATACAGCAGTGCCTCTGTCACACCTGCCTATTCGTATCCCTGTCATTTTCAGTGTCAACAAAAAAATCAAGCAACATAAAAATTGAACGTTAGTGCTAAATAACAAGCAGTCCAACTTTCCAGCTGCTGCCCTCTAGTTACCTTTTAATTCTGCTTAGACTGAAAGGGAACATTAAAGCAAAGACTACAGAAAGTAGAAGTCACAAGACTTGTGCTCACCCACTTGTGTGGAAAGGAGCCCATGGACATAAAAAGGAAAACTACAAAATATATGAGGTGGCCTATACTGAGAGAACTGCTAGGAGAAAGCGTGATGTTCTAATAAATATATCTCCAAAACCAGGTAAGTGGGGTACATAGTAGGAACCCAAGGAAAGGTTAATGTATAAAGAGAAATTAAACAGAGATTAATATTAAAAAAACAAGCCAGTGCTATTACATTTCTATGTGAACCAAGTGCTGTTTTGAGACTCTATTAAAATGTCAATTGTGGAAGGTCCCTGAAAACACCAAAACTGTCATGTGCCATACCAAAGTTTACTTGCATCTTAATAAAAGGGTACTAAATAGAACATTTTCTATTATAACAAGTCTCAAATTAATTCATGCATTAATAGAAAATAAATGGGTAAGGTCTTGGGATAATGAACAGTTACACAACCCTTCTACTTACATTGTCAATTCCACTTTTCAATCTTAATTTTAAATATTTTTTGTACACTATTAGTTTTCCAATAGAAAAAAACAACTTACTTCTAAATGTTGGTTGCTTCATTTGGGATCTTATGTATTGATTTCTTATCTTAAGATACTATTTAAGGCTAAAACCAATAAAAGAGTAAACATCAGCTCACTTTATTTACATCACTTTACTTTCAAAAGTCAAAAATTCATTTGTTAGTTTGTTCATTGGTTCATTAGTTCCTCCCTTACTTCCCTCTTTCCTTCCTTCCTTCTTTCTTTTCTTTGTTTATTTTGTTTGTTTTTTGGTTTGCAAGATTGCACTCAGGGCCTTGCACATCTAAACTCACCCTCTACCACTCAGCTACACACCTAGCCTTTTTCTCTTTTATACAATAACCAACTTAAATACACTTACTATTCTATTTCTTGCCTTAAAACTTAAATGGAATCTCTAACTCTTGAACATTTTAGAGCAGTTATAGACTTACCTATCCCACTGCCTCTCCCTACTCCTGAGCTCTTTAATGCCCATGTTTGTCAGTTTGATTTCTATTTTGGTATGGACACAATATTTACAATTCAACTGTGTAAACACATATAACTGTCCAATATAGAAGATAATTTATTCTTAAAATGGAAAAGTCAATTAGCAGCTTTATCACATTACTACATATAAACACTCCAGAATTAAGTATAAACAAATGCTATCCAAGGATTAAATTTCTTTTTCTACAGATGTACTGCCAGGGTACTTGTTCACTCAGAAGGAAGTTTACCTGGATTTGAAGTGCAAAGGGCTTTAACAGTGATTTGAAATCATGTCGCATTTTTGGTTCACTCCATATGTGAACCACGATTTTAAGAGTTTAAATTTAATTTTGACTTTAAATTATTCTTTCTTATAATTGAAAGATACAATCTTTGGTGACCAAGTCAGTGACATCATGTAACTCACAGTCAGCTGGAAGGCATAATCATCATGGTGAAAGGTCACGGTGGAACAAAGCTTCTGTGCTCACGTAAGCAGGCAAGCAGAACACCAGAGCAGAGCTCCACGGAGAGAGGACCTTCTGAGGCACATCCTCAGGAGCTGCCTGCTTTAGCTGGGCCCCACCTCCTAACAACATATTCAGCTACAACTCACACTAAGATGCAAGGCACCCCCATGACCCAGTCACCTCTTAGGAGTCTCTTAATCTACAGGTTGACAGTGAGAGTCACTGGCATAGATGGTACTCACTTCAAAGAGTTTACTGAGACACCGCCCCCTTCTCCTCCTCTCATTCTATCCAGTTCCAAGCACCATGAGGTGAGTAACTTTCTGCAGCTCCACGTTCTCTCCCATGATGCTCTGCCTAAGTATAGACCCAGAGACAGCAGAGCCACGTGGCCACAGCCTGAAGCTACAACACACAGGATCCAAGACAAATCCTTCTGGTAAGGTGAATTTTTCAATCCTTTGTCACAGCAATGGAAAGCTAACACAATAAATATTTTATCAGCTCATTGGTAACCTCTTTTCCTGACTCTTACGAGTTTTTTTAATTGAGATTTCATGGAATAAGAAAAACAAATGCTTATATTTATAGTCATATGAAGAGAAAATTTCTTTTAAGTTATAATTGTTTAAAGGTCACCATATTCTAAATGTATGTAGTCAAATTTTTATCATAGAGCCTAATTTTATGTCAGTATATCCTATCTCTCTCTAAAGTCTTCAGAGTGTTCTGGCTAGCCAACTGGAAATGCCATGAGGAACCATGAGTGTGTGTGTGTGTCTATCTGTGTCTATGTATGTCTCTCTCTCTCCCTCCTTTCCTCTTCCTCCAGGCATCTTTTTCTATCTATCTACCTATCTATCTGTTGTAGTCAGGGATTCTGCAGGAGAACAAGTAGAATCAGAACATGGAGTTTATAATATTATTTTATGATAGTCACACAGAGTTAACAGAAGAAAATGCAGGAAATCTATCCACATCACTAAAGACATAGAATATTTAGCCAAGGGCCTGAATCCCACAGCAATGTCCCATGTGAGTCCACATGAAGATCCAGAGCTCATGATCTATGACTCTCATGAGTCTAACTGGAGGTCCAGAGCCCACAAAAAGGACTCACACCACTCTTTTACGGATCCGTGCTGGGAAGGCCCAAAGGTCAGCAGTGGAAGCCAGAAAGTCTATGCCAGTGGGGTGAAGGAGCTGTACTGATACGTTGAGGGTTCTATGCTGGAGCCAAGAAGTCACACTCACAACAAGACCAGGGCTGTCCTGAAAAGCACCACAGGCATCCTCAGTGACACAAAGGATCCTGAGCTCCTCAGATGATAAGCACAGTTGAGTACATGCCAGGAAGCCAGCATGAGGAGTTCATCCTGGAGACCAAGTAGCACACATCTTCCCCTCTGGAGCCAGGATGCAATGCTCAATGTGAGGACTAGAGCTTCTCTAGGAGAACCAACAGCTCAAACAGTTGTTTGAGCTCAATGCACTAACGCAATGCATAGCATCTCCTTCTCCATGTCTCTATTTATGCAGGCAACTTTCCTCAGGAGGAACATCTACACTCAGCACCATGCTGATGTAATCCAGCTGGTGTTAAATTGACCACCGGTTTTTAATCTGTAACACTATCTAATCTATCTGTCTAATCCCTGTACCTCGAGACCTTAGTATAGCATAACTACATTACACACAATCATGAAGACATTATTATAGGAATTAATACATAAGAAAATAAGTGATAGCCAAATTTTTGAACCCAGTCTTAACGTTAGAAGAAAAACCACTAAAATTGTCCAAAGGATGTCAAAATGTATTTTTTTATCTCAAGAAAGGGAAGTCAATGACATTGGAATTAGAAGCTACTGTAGGGCCATCAGGCATTGCACAGGTGCTGCCAAAGAGGACACTCCCAGTACTTTTCATTCAAGGGTAAGAACATTATATAAAGGATTGTATGAGTCAGTTATACTTGAATAATTCAATACCTGACTTTTACAAGGGTTCCCAATTCTTTTTCTTGATTTTTCCACTCATGGAACTGTCAGGTACCCAGACTCAACAGTCAATTGTTCATATTGCCCATAACCTAGATGGTGTCCAATAATAATGTTTTTATGAGTTAGAGTCCTCAGCCTTACTTTTATACTATTCATCGCTGCATACCGGTGCAGGATCATTTCTTAGACTAATCCAGATATCACATGCTCCAAAAAAGACCGCTTAACACTGTCCACAATAATAATTAAAGGTCAACCAATAAGCCCTTACTGTGCAGGTTGGCCCTGAAGCCATTGATCAAGCACTTTAAAAGATCAAAGGCAGTCGTTGGGAGGTAGCTCCAAGGTAAAGTACATATTTAGCCTGCATGAGGCCCTGAATTCAATCTCCAACACTAGATGGGTGGTGCAGAGGGAGAGAGAGGTAAAGAAATATATATAGAGAGAGGAAGGGACAAAGAGAAAGGGAGGGAGGGAGAGAGAGGCAGCAGGGAGTGGGGGTTCAAAGTCCTAATTAATTTGTGTTGTATTTTTTACTTAACTCAAAATCAAGCAGGACAAGACAAATAAGTTCATTGTATTATACAATGTTAGTTTCCTTCAAATGCTTCTGGCTTAGGATTTACACATTAAATTCTTTTAAAGTATCGGGGCTTTATATCCTTGGACTAAGACAGGAATGTCTCCAAGTTTCTTCCCAGAACCGTTTATCTCCTCAATAATAGCACCATCTTCATCTCTTTCCTAATTCGTCTTTTTCCTAATAAACCTCTTCCCTCACTCAATTCCAAATCTCCACTAGTTCTCCCCATGGATTATATTACACATGTGATTCAAATGCAAATGATAGTTTACAAGTTCTTAGAGTATTATTTCACTGGCATCTGTTTTTCCTTAGTGTAGAAAAATTAACATTATTTAATATTTATTAATTAAGAGGCCACAGAAGTACAATTTTTCTGACTTGACAATAGCCATATGAACAATATTTACTTTTAAAACATGTGGTAGTTGACCTCAATTTTCAGATGATTCCATTGGTCAGAGCTTACTGTTAATCTGTGTATATGTGAGTGTAAATGTAAGTGTGTGTCTGTGTGTGTGTGTGTCAATGGAATATTCTATGTGAAAGATTATGCTGCATATAAAGACTGTGTCATATTTCAGAGGCCACTTTCACTGAGTTATCAATTTTTGTTAAGTAAATGATTGCACACAGTAAAACTATCCCAAGGTACCAGGTAGAAATGCCCTTTTGAAGTATTTATTATGTTTTATTGTATAGTTAGTTATTCATTATTTTCTCCCAACATAATGCACACTCTGCAAAGAAAGGGAACATACTTCTCATTTACACCTTAAGTATATTCACAGATAATGCAAAATGTAGTTGCTAACAAATTTAAAGAACCAATATAGTATATTAATAAAATAAAAATAACAGTATCAATGACAAGAGTATTGGTAACATATTAAGTGATTACCATATGCCAGGTACTGTGTTAAATGTTTAATTTATATGTGTAACAGATAAATGAAGTAAGAAAATGTATTAAGCCTTGACTTTTTCCTCCCAATGCCCCTCTAAAATTATTCATATATACCATGGCTTGAAAACTCACAATATGACATCCATTGTTTCCTAAGAAATCATTTCTCAGTTCACCCTCCATCCTCATCTTATGTCAGGCTACAAAAAAGGTTCTACTTTTCTTCATACTTTGTATTTATGGACAATCATAGCAATCTTAAACATCCATGGGATTGACAGTGATAGGTGAACTTAAGACAAGAAGAATGCTCATTTAATTATGCATCATCTCATCCAAACCACTAGACAACCTTAACAAGTATTTACTCCTACCTCAGCAGTGCCAATTAAAAACAGAGACAGACTTACTGAGGTAGGTTAAACACCATGTGTGGTGGCATGGGGTACTATGGATAAGCATGGCTCATTCCCAGGATTGCAGTGGTGGAGTCTGGTAATGTGGCTACTAATAGGTAAACTTCTGACTAAGCTTGAAGAAGGAAAATACTCCACATTATCATTCAGATTATTTCTTAAAAGTTGATGTTTCATTTCCTAAGCACTGATATGGAATTGGTTAAAATATTAACTTAGGAGAATTTGAGTGGAATCTATTCCAGAAATTTATTTGAGAATTAGATGGGTTATAAGGTAAGAGAAAACAAAACTATCTGTATCTGATAAATGTATATATGATGTCCCTGTGTTCTGAGATGAAGAGGATTAATATGAGCTTCAGAAGTGTGTATATACCCTAAGTTCAAACAAGTCTAGAAGAAAACTTGAGGGAAGGCAGCCAGCATAGACAGCAAGCTCCTTCCATCACACCAGGTTTATGCCCCTACCCACTCCAGCCACCTGCTGGGTTTTCTTTCATCGTGTATTCATAATGTAAACAACTTACGGAGTCTATTCTGCTTGACTCCATATTAAGTGATTACCATATGCCAGGTACTGTGTTAAATGTTTAATTTACATGTGTAACAGATAAATGAAGTAAGAACTTATTTTACTACTTAGAATTATTTCATGGAAAATATACACCTCTATCCTTGTCAAAGTTAACTGTATACCAGTTAACACACCTCTACTGACATTTACTTAACACTTACTTTATTGCTTCAGAGGAATTCAGAAGTCAGAATACTCATGAACTGATTTTTTAAAGCCTATAGACAGTATGCAACTGTCTTGGTTACTTTTTTCATTGCTGAGACAAAAAACCCAACACCCAAAGTTAAAGGAGGAAAAGTTTATTTAGCTTACAGTTCTGGTGGTTTTAGTCCATAATCAGCTGGCTCCAAGGCAGGGTGACACATGGCAGAGAGACATCAGTTCATAGTGGGCAGAAGGTTAAAAAAAAGCAACAAGGGTCCTTGATAGTATCTTTCTGACCATTATCTTATCCAAACTACTTAGGGGTGGGTAGCACTCACATCCTTAAACTTAGTGCCCTTTAACATAGCACTGTAACATGAACCAATTCCAGCTTTGCCACATCTGAAAGCGTCTCACCTATGACTGAGTGAGGCTTTGGGGGGACATCAAACACAAGACACATCATTCTTTCCCTGCTCACCAAAGACTCATGCACATCCCTTTATGTAAAAGGCGTTTAGTCTACTTCCAAGAGTTGCCAAAGTCCTAACATTTTCAGCATTGCTGAAAAGTCTAAGTCCAAAGTCTCCTCTTAAAGTTAAAGCAAACTCTTAGCCAGGAGCCCCTAAATAAATGAAAAGAAAGTTAAATATTTTCAACATTCAGTGGCATAAGACAGATGTTTATATTCCAAAATTTACAAACAGAGGAATAACAAGGAGTGGGAAAAAAGCAAGACCAAAGTCCAGCAGGGCAAACATTAAATCCCACAATTCCACTTTCAGCATCCCTGGAATCTGTGGCAAGACATGAACTCCAAAGGGCTTGGGTGGCTCTATCCCTATGTACTTCAGGCAATTTTAGTTCCCATGATTTCTTTTTTTGCCTAGCTCTACTCACTCCTCACAGCTATCCTTGGACAACCCATGTCCCTGACTTCTCCAACCTTCTTTAGTCTCCAACACATCTTTGATTTCACACTCACAGCTTCACACACTGACCTCACAGCAGCACACTGGCTGACCCTCAGACCTTCTTCTGAAATTTGAGTAGAAGTCTTCCTGACCCTGCAAATCTTCCATTCTGCATGCACATAAATCCACTGTCACATGGATGATTCCAATGTCTGCAGCCAGTTGGAGCACTAGTCAGGTTTCTTTTTCTCCTGGCTGCAGGGGTACAGTGTGTATGAACCAAATCCTGAAGAACAACTTCCCTAGGCCACTCCCATTCTGGAACACAGTGCTCGGGGACTCTTCTCAAAGCAAAGTCTTTCACTCTTGCAATTTTGAAGCTACTTCTTGTGATGCCCTCAAGCCATCTATTCTGTTCCTTCTCAGCAATCAAGATATCCTTGCTCTACCTTTGCAGTCCACAGTTTTACTGGAGCTTCCTTTCTGGCCAAATGCACAATGTTTTAAATCATTCTGCTGGGATCTTTGCTCTTAATTCTCAATACCCAACTGGTTAACAGCCTCAACAAAATCCATGCTATGGTCTCAACATTTGACAGCCTTGAAATTTCTTCCGCCAGATTAGTCTGCCACCATTAATCTCAGTCTCAAAGACTCTGGATATGAGCAAATTGCAAACAAACTTTCTGTCAACTCATAACACACACATCATCTGGAATCCAACAGTCAATACAGTGCTTCTTCCCAGCAGAAACCTCTTAAATGTGGCCTTTACTTGTATCATTTCTATCAGTCTTCTAGTTTTGTAAACTCTGATGAGAATCTCTCATCAAGTACATTCAAAGTACTCCAGCTCTATTTTTACAGCTGGCATCTCTGAACCTTTCTAAACTATTCCCACAAACCAGTTCCAAAGGTTTTTGAACTACAAGGTCACAGCAATGACCCCACTTCTCTGGCACCAAATTCTGTCTTACTTTATTCATTGCTGAGACAAAATATCTGACACCCAAAGGTAAAGGAGGAAATTTTTATTTGGCTTACAGTCCATAGAGGTTTCAGTCCATAATTAGATGGCTTAAAGGCAAGGAGGCAACAGTTCATGGTGCACAGAAGGTAGCAAAAGCAACAAGGGACTATAACAGCACTTTTTTGTCCCTTTTATCTTATCTAGACTACTACGGGTATCACTCACATCCTTAATCATAGTGCCCTTGATCCCAACATTGCACCATGAATCAATTCCAGCATCACACACTCTAGATCCAGTCACCTTGGAAAAAGTCTCACCTATGACTGCATGAAGCTTTAGTGGGGACATCTAGATACAAGCTATAAGAGAAACTTAAAAAGAAAAGTCATCAGAGGGCACACTTAAAGAGCCAAACTGATGCTATGCATCTAACGTCCCCAAAACACAAATTCACATTGGTTTGCAGTAATAATAAAGACAGAATAAATTTTCTTAACTGTTCCTGGGTAGACCATATATATACACAGCAGGTTGGAGGAGAGACACATGTACATGATATGCATATAGTTTGAAGATAAAAGACAAAGAAACAAGGTGATTCTTAAACTGTATCATATATAGTATATAATTTAGTAAAATAACCTACCAATTACAAAGAAAGCCAAAACTCTTTCTAAAATTCTCCAAAATACAAATTAATTAGGATCTATCCAAGAGCCTCAACACTATCACACAAATAATGACTTCCATCAACACAGCTGAAACTTTGGTAGTTAAAAGTTGAGAAAACAGCAGCAAAATGAGTTTATACCTTCAAAAAAAGCAAGTAATTTTACAATCAAGTTGAGTATTTTCTACAACACCACTATCAAATCCTAGGACTATATGTGATGATCACTTTTAGAGCACTTGAAATGTGGCTAGTGGGATTGAGGAACTAAATAAATTTATTTAATTTTAATTAACTTAGATTTAAATGGCTACACATGACTAAAGTATTGCACAATTTGGTGTTAGAAAAAATTCTAACACATTACAATCCCCAGACTTTTCAAATGTGAACTTCATATCTCCAAGTTAGTAGCTAAAACACAATATATAACACCTTACACAATATAAATGTAATTTTTTCATAATCTGTATGAAAAATTAACCTGAAAGTTTTAAATACTAACTTTAAAACATAAGAATGCGTAATTTCCCATAATGACAAGAATCAAAATCAGTAAGACGCCCTACTAAGTCAAATTTGGGGCTCATAGTTCTGTTTAAATCTCAATTAATTAAAACTAAAATCTCCCACTGGCTGCACCTTTGTGAGCATTTCAAACCTTACCTCTATCCCTGAGCTACACATACCTGGCATATGTGTACCAAACTCTAGACATTAAGATCCTCTAAGCCCAGCACACACGCATACACATACACACACACAGACACACACACACACACCACCCTGGCACAGTGCACTTCAAGGCTAAGTACACCCACAGTTCCAAACCTGAGTCACATGCACTTTCTCCCACCCTGGCACATGCACATTCCTCCTGCCCTGGCACACACACACCTCAAAATCCGGTACATAGGCACACATACACACCCCTCCAAACTGGAACACACACCCTTCTGACCTTGGCAAAGGTGAATACTGTACCTCCCATCGCAGGCGCACTGACACTTCTAAGCTTGGTGCACACACATCTGCACCCTGAGACACGTGCACTTTCTCTAACCCGGGCACCCACCGACACCCTTGGAAGCCCACACTGGCACTCGAGCACCTCTAAGCCAGCCTGAACCCATGCACTTTCGCTGCCCCCAGCTGGCCCACCTGCTGCAGCGCCCAGCCCGCGACTCTCACCTTTCTCGCTGACGCTCTCGCTCTCCAGCTCGGCATCCTCGCAGCTGGTGTACTCCGGCGTGGACACGCCCTCCTCCTCCGAGCTGCTCACCGACATCTGCCGCTTCTTGCCGCCCCTCTTGGCGCGGTGAGGCTTGGGAGGCGACGGCCGCACCGACTCGGACTGGTCGGAGCTCAGCGAGTCGTTCCGCAGCATGGTCTCCACCTTCTCGCGCTTGGCCTTGCGGACGAGCACGGCGGTGCCGGGCTCCAGGCGGCCCTGCCTGCGGAGCGGCTCGGGGGCGCGGGGCTCGGGGGTGCCGGTGGGCGCGGGCGCGGGCGCGGGCGGGGGTCGGGTCGGCGGCGGCTCGGGGGCGCGCTCGGGGGGCGCGGGCCGGGCCGCGGGGGCGCGCGGGCCGGCCTTGCTCTCGGGCGGCGCGGCGGCCTCGGTGCGCGGTAGCGCCACGTCGCTGTGGCGCCGTTCGTGCCGCGCGCGGGACACCCGAGCGTGCATGCGCATCTGCTGCTCCTCGGGCGGCGGCTTCACCGGGTACCGCGCCAGGTTCGGGTCGCTGCGGTACCGGGTCTGATACTCCTCCTCCTTGCGCTGCTTGTCATCCTCCGCCACCGGCCCGGCCTCGCGCTTCTCCGGCCCGTCGGGGAAGTCCTGCGACCGGCCCTTGTCCAGCCGTCGGCTCTCGCGCCTCTCCTTCCGCTCGCGCTCTGCTACTGCCGCCGCCGCTGCCGTGTCCCCGGGCTGCGCGGGGGTCTTGGGCGCGCGTCTCCGCGGCTCGCCCCTCTGCGCCCCTTTGCCGTTCTGCTCCGAAGGCCCCGGGCCCTTCTTCCTGTGGTACGCAAAGAAGGTCCAGAAGGAAGTTTATAAAACTTAAAGCAAAGACCTGGAGATATTTTTCCTGTGCATTTCAGCCTTAAATCATTTCAAGTTATAAATCGATGTCTAATCCACGACTGAGGTGATTAAACTACATCAAACCAACGTACACAAATACTAGCTTTATAATTAATCCTATGTATTCCATGACTTTAAAATTCGCTTCCACATTTTAAAATTCGCATTTGAACCAAATCCATAAAGATCATCAATCTGTAAATTAAACAGATGGGCAGATTCTAAGCAACCCTCTGCTGGTCAGACTTTAATATGTTTTAGAGGAAAATAAAATAGATAATATACTAGAAGATAACATAGACCCATCACCTCAAGACCAAATATATATACAACATGTACAGCAATCTTTTACTCTAACTGAAATTTTCCAAAAACTAAATATGAGTATGTCTGTTTCAGAAACCAAATCTAGTAGCACATGGTGCATAGTAGAACAAAGCAGTTTTGGCTTGATCATGCTCACCCACATGATTTTGGGGGAGTGGGTGAGGTGAGGAAACAAGAGCTAACCATAGTCTACATCTTTAATTCAAGTTAAAATAATAAATAATATTGACATTCTTGAAGTTAGTTCTTTTCTCCGGCTATCCCGAAAGCTCATTTCAGAATAGAGTCCAAAAGAAGGAACCAATTTGAATAGTATGCTTCTATGCTGTGAAAAGCACTAGCAATGACAACCTTTGAATGAAGTAAAATGCCATTTATTAGCACCTTTCAGTACTTCTCTCTACACCGAAGTACACTTAATTTGGAGAAGTTCCAGCAATTGCAAATAGTAGGGGCCTTGCATAAGCATTCTGAAAGCACATAATTTAATGTGCAGTTAAAATAAGAGGCCATATTAGAGTCTTAAGGTCCTCAAGAAGGGTCCTTCAGAGGCTGGACAGGATCGGATTGGAAGTCTAAAAGCAGATGTCATGAATGAAAATCAAGCACAATACAAAATGGGGAAGAGCAGGGCAGTTTCTGTTGTGGGTGAGTAAACATGCAGTTGCTGAGGTGTGATGTGGGGTGGGAGTGGTAGAACAGGCTGATGGTAGAGAAAACACACAAAGGATTTCACATCCTTTGCAGGAAAACAAAACAGAGGTACAGAGAGTTCTGCTTAAGACTTGTAGATCACTCCAGCCTTTTGAAATGAAAGGGATTTGGATCTGAAAGAACTGCAAAGGTAGAGTGTTATGTAAGGGATGGAAGATGATCACATATTAATCACTACCAAACAGTTTCTCAAAGGAGTGTGATGTTTGAATACACACATTTGCTAACTCAGTAAGGTGTCGTTGCTCTTCTTGGAGTTTATATTGAGTCAACTTACTTTTCTTGAAAGTGAGATAAAGAGCTCTGGTGAGTATTTTAGGGAACACCATGCCTGAAGATGCTTTATGAGAGGGTGAGTGTTATGCAAATAGAAAGGCATTCTCCAGCCTCTGGTATCCTGCCCACTAATCTCTGACTTTATTTTGTTTCCACTGATCAGTACACAAAACACCAAGCAAGGTCACTCCAATGACGGAAAACAAACACACTGTCATTCTTTCGATCCTGATTCTTCTTGAAGTTGTCCCAACCTTCTACCTACCTCCTTCCTCCTGGTCCTACACCTCCAATTCTTCACTGTATATTCATATCATCAATACCTGTATTTGTCCCTGTTAATAGTCATCTAATAAGTGAAAATGCATGTCATCTAAAAAGTGAAAACAAAGTATGTAAATCCTCATTCTTGAAATGTATGTAGTTTTTCAATATACATCAAAAATATCTTTTTTCTTTACTAACTTTACAGCTCCAAATTCTTCATCTATTTAAAGATATCATCTTCTAAACAGTCCCAAACTGCACCTGCAAAATATATGTTTCTTTTTCATCCAAGACACTGGGTCACCAAATGCTATTAATTCTTCCTTCACGTAGGTATGCCTGGTGTCCTTTCTGTCATCTTTCCAAGTAGTTTAGATGCCCTCATTCCATGGAATATATATTCTACTCTGTTTACCTCCCCTCACCTCCTAGGTCTCTTCTAAAGCTTACTTCAGAAGCCTTTGTCCAATGGTCTCAAATTACTAAGACATGTATTTTCTTGCTTTGATCAAACCAGTAGCTTGGTTAACTGCCTATGAGTCTGTCTTCCCTGGAATATTATGTGGGCTCACCTCCAGGATCAGAAAAGGAATTATGATCTAATCATCTTTATACCTTCTGGTTTCAAGCACAGTGGTTGTTTATGGTAACTACATAGTAATACTGTATGGAATAATAGCCCCATGCATTGAATGTCTACCATATACCAACCTTAGGATACACGTTCTCTTTTCAGTACTGTATGATAGTTTACTATTGCCTACTGTGGCAGATCCAGGAATGTAAGCCAGACCTGTTTAACTCTGAAGTCCTCAATGTTATTTATGAGTTTTGTTTAAAAACAGAACTAAAAGCCTTCCTTGGGATCTACTTCCACCCAGTGGGACAAAAGCAATCAAACCTAGTCCAAGTTCTAACAGCAATCTGGTCTGTAGAAGGCAGGCACTATGTTATCCTTCTCAGCATGAATTCTTGGTATGCAGCATTCAGCCTAGGCATAAATATAATTTCTAATGAATCAAACAGTTGAAGCAAATTACCTGATCATAATTATGTATTGCTTAAAATTTTAGTGGCTTGCCTTTATTCCCAGGATAAAATCTAAAAAATGTAACCTGTCCCTACACTGCCTCATCAGCTACCTTTTGCCCACTCTACCTCTGCGACCAGCCCTGGAGCCAATGTTTACCCTTTGAGAGGTCCTCACACCTGCTTCCTTCAGGCCACACCCATGTGCAAATGCCGGGGATACCCTGATCCTAGTATTTCCCTAATCACCTTTCAGAGCTTAGCATAAAAGAAACACCCTCAAAGAAGACTTCTCTCCTGGTTTCCATAGGTCAGATTCACCCATCACATTCTTTCTGAGTGCACTTTCAATTAGAGGGCAATAAATGAACAAAGATCTAAAAGCTTTTTTCACTATGGCAAGAGCTGAATTCAAAAGTGGCAGTCAGTAATGGGTCAGTTAAATTTAGGTGTGTACAACAGGAATAAAAAACTTTTAACACAGATATCCTGCAGGATGACGCATTCTGGACAAAGAGCTACTGGGCCTGGTGTCATCCTCTCAGTGGGGTCTGAAAAGCATCCCTTCTGCAAACTCTTCCTAAGCTGAGAGGTAATCCACAAATACATGAATATCTAATTAAAAAAAAAAACTTGTTACAGTAAGAGATACCCAACTAAGAATAATGGGATAAGTATGTTCTAAAGGAAGGGAGGGCATTTTGAGTATTTTGAAAAGAATTGGTGACCATTGGTCATTTACTGAGATGATTTTTTAAAAATTTAAATATTCATCATATTTGTGATCACCCTCACTGATCAACCTTTTCCAGGAATTTCTGTCAAAAGCATTATTGTATGTTCTCATCTTCGTTATTCTCCAGATCTGGCACCATGCGACTTCTAGATCTTCCTGAAAGCCAAAATGACCATGAGAGTTAAACATTTTGAATGGAAGATATCTAGGCAGGCATAACAGCACAACTAAAAACACTTAGGAAAGGACTTCAGTGCTGCTTCAGTAAGTGGCAAGAACAATAGGACGAGTCTGTTAGAAGTGGGGTGGGGTATCTAGAGGAGGATTCATGGCAATGTGTCTTTTACCATGACCAGTATTTTAATTAAACATTCACTGTATTTTTTCATTACCCCTTATTTAATGCTTGAAAATGGGCTTACTCTGCAAGCCAGACCTTGACTTGTGCTGACAGTGCCCATGAACTATTACCTCTCTCTCGGAGGTTCACTTCTAGACCTGGAGGAAACCTGCTTCTGCTCAGGCCCCAGGGCCTTCGGGGAGGGCTCCACCCCTTTGCTCCTGTCCTGCGCTGGGCTGGGAGGAGCCGTGTCCTGGGAGGTGGCAGCCGCTGTGCTCAGTGGTGTCTGGGACCTCGATCGCTCTTGGAGTCTTGCTTTCTTTTCTCGGGGCACCTCAGAGCCAGCCCCTGTAGCTGTGTCACTCAGGGTTCCATCCTGACTTGGCTGCTGAGGGCCACTTCCAAAGAACCACGCCCCAGATTTGGTTAAGATTTCTTGTTGCTTTCGACATAAATTGCATACCCACATAACCTATTCAAAGAAGAGAGAACAGTGTAAATTTTCTGTACTATTTAGAGATCATTTATTTCCCATACATTATAAAGAAAAATCAAGGGTTTTCATCCTCAAGTTTTTCCTTGAAACTGTTTTGTGAAGTTGATTCTTGTACAAGTCACAGTCAAGTCTGTGAAGGCCTGGACTGGGACTCATCTGAAACTAGACTGACTCTGAGTGACCAGAGCAGAATGTTTTCTCATCTTTAAGAATTCTAAGATTCCTTTTACCATGCATCTGTCATAGATTCTAAGATTCCTTTTACTGTGCATCTGTCATATCTTGTTTGATCGACTCTGAAGTTTCGTGTAAAATATCTGTGATAGAAATATTCTAAATGAGTCAGATAACTGATCAAAAAACTATTGTAAAAAGAAAACCCCTCTAGAATCAATATTTATATATCTAAACCTTATATCTCAAAGGATTTCAAAGATGTCTGCCTTCTCAAAAATCATCTATTATTAAAGTCTGTAGTGAAAGTTATTCATGTGGAACAAACACAGGCACAAAAGACAAGGTCAAGCTATATATTTTCTCTAATGTTTTAGCAATAAATTAACCTCAAGCTTATTGCATGCTATAAAATACAGTTTTCCATGCACATATTTACTAAAGCAATAAATATGAGGCTGGGTTTATTCATGTCTGGCCATTCTGATGTAATATTTCCTTAGGAGAGGTATTTTGGAATATTTACAAGCATCACTGATAAACTGTAGAAACTTACATATTTGCTTTTCTTTTGATGTCATTAAAATGAGAATAATAATGACAATAATCATAACAAAAATAATGAAGCAAATAAGAGTAACAACTAGCAGCCACACAGACCCTCCATGAACCTTCTCTTAAATATAGAATATTAAACCAGCAATTCATCACATAAGCCTCTATCAAAATCACCTATAGAGCATAGGTTCAGTGGAAAATGCTTGAGAAATAAAGCTGTACACTCATTTCCTTCAACTCAATCGAAGTCCCTCAGAAGTCTTGATTCTTGAGTAGGAACATACCCAGAGTAACCCTGGAAAGAGCAATACTCCAGGACAGGAAATGTGCCCTGTCTTTGATTCTTTGACTGTCTCTTTACCTGACCAGACAATGATAAAAGCATCTGAAATTATGTGGCTCATGAAGATTGGTACAATATTTTTAATATTTTATATCAACCAAATAGATATTAGACTGGAATTTCTTAAACTTATTATTAAGAAAATTTTCACCAGTAGTGAAAAATAATTTCTTTAAAGTATGTTATAGGTATTTATGAAAATACCATATTGAAGCTTAACATTTTATAAAATTAATGAGCAGTAAAATATATGTTTTAAAAGTTCTACAAAAATATTAAGGTATATTTAGGATATGTATACATTTGCTGCTGGGTGTGGTCATGCACACGTGTAATCTACCAGTACCGTAGAAGGCTGAGGCAGGAGGATCAAAAGTTGAAGCCTAACCTGAGCTAATTAGCAATTTATTGATACCTATCTCAAAAGAAGTAAAGAAAGAAAAAGGAAGGAAGGAAGGAAGAAAGGAAGGAAGGAAGGGAGGGGGAAGGGAGGGAAGGTGGGAGAGAGGTAGGGAAGGAGGAAGAAAGATAGGGTAGGAAAGGAAATGCACTATAGATGAAGCTCAGTGTAAAGCCCCCAAGTTCAATACCCAGCACTACAAAGAAACAGAGGCAGATTTACTTGAAACCTGTACAGAAAATACAATAAAACTTACAAATATTTTAAAAGTTTTTTAAAATGACAATAAGCTAATATAAAACCAAAAAGGAGCATAATAAAACTTGTAGAGAAGACAAAGGATACTCATCATTGTATATCTGAATAATTTCTAGAAAATTGCTGTCACAATCTTATTCACTGTCTCACATTTTTAAATGTATAAAGACATGTCAATGAAAAGAGATTGACAGATTTGCCCAAGTGTTAAATTTTGCATATGTGCAGAATTACAGATCAGTAAAGGAAATAAGGTATATTACAGTTAATGAAAGTTAACTTTTACATATTATCAGGTTTCATTTCCAGGTTAGTCAAAGGTTTATAATTACTGGATAAGTAAAATCAAAATAAGTACTTTAGATAATTTTTTTATTTTGTAGAAAAAAGGTAAACAAAATTTCATAGCAAAATAATAGGAGAATAACAATAGTTAATACATTACATGTTTTTATCTTTAAAGCAGTTGCTCAGGGTACGAGATACGTGCATAAAAATTTTTCCAATCACAATAATGCCTTGTCTGGAGGTATAAATAATGCAAAAGTGGGCAGGAAAGCACTGTTAACAGATTAAAATATTAGCACAAACTTCCTTTTTAATGAACTAAGAGACACTGATAGTGTAACTAATTTTCATTTTTTCCATTTTCCCTACTGTTCTTACCCTTTTCCCACTCTAGTTTTAATATGTTTATTCTTTAACCTTTGTCATACTTCATTTATTTTGTCTATTTATAAGATTTAGAAATTATAAGTAATTTGTTTAGATCCAAAGTTTCCCTATGTCTTACTACACCAGTTTAAAATTTTGTACTACTAAAATTTGTACTTTAGTAACTATGTAGAGTCAATCTATTCTCTAATTTAAAAGCAAAAATATCCAGCATGATGGAGGATGCCTGTAATCCCAGCACTTGGGAGTATGAGACAGGAAGATTACCATGAGTTCTAGGCAAGTCTGGGTTACTCAGTAAGGTCAAGAACAGCCTGAACTACATAGTGAGATCCTGTCTCAAAATTTTAAATTAAATATAAAATGTTGAGATATCCATTTTTATTAAAAAAACTATCTCTCAACATCTATTTTTGAGTGTATACAAATTAATTCACACAAAGTTTAATGAATAAGAAAGAAATTCCACTTATAAAGGGAAATATAGGAGGTTGAATGTGTCATACCTTTAATTACAGTGCATACCAAATATAGCAAACATGTCCAAGAGTAAGACAAGTACTATCACAGTTATATATATTTAATATTCTCTTTCAGAACTTAGTGTATTAAGTATTTTATTTGTCTGGAAGTATAAGTAATGCAAAAGTGTGTGGTAAGGCACTATTAAAAGATTTTTTTTAAAGTGGAAAAGGTAGAACTATGTCAAACCAAAAATGCTATTTATTTAAGAAGCAAGCATACCTAGTAGAGAATGTACCATGCAGGGCTATATCCTGATTAAATACTCTGGGATGCATTCCAAACCAATCTAAACTGAAGAAGTTCTGTGCAATAATTTATCTTAACAGCTCACAGATGTTAAACCATCAAATACAAATGCAAATGAGAGCTTTTTATGTTATAGCATGGTTACTAGAATTCTATCCCATATATCAGAAATATGAAGAACTGAAAATGTTTTTCTGACCTTTTGCTCTAATAGCATTTTAAAGTATGTCTTCCCCTATTTAATGAATCATGAAGAAATACAACAGGCCATTTTATAAAACCCATCAGAATTTCTTTTACCCAGAGGAATAAAAATTATACTTCTTACTATATATTTATAATAATACTATAGATAAAACTAAGTTTGGTAGGAAAAAAAATTGCACAGATTGAAGAAATACTTTACACATGCTGTCACACGAAATGCTTTGTCTTGGTTACTTTTCTCTCATTGCTGGGACAAAACACCCAACACCCAAAAAGAAGGAAGGAAAGGTTTATTTAGTTCATTGTTTGTGGAGGTTTCAGTCCATAATCAGCTGGCTCCAAGGCAGGCTGGCATGGTACTGGGGCAACACTTCAAGGCAACAGCAAGCAAAAACAGCCATAACAAAAAAGGAAAGAAAACAAGCCTCTTCTCCTCCCCCTTATATTGTACACAGCTCCCCTGCCACCCCAGCCACTTCAGGGCATGTGCAGCACTCACAAAATCTCCTTGCCCTCCTTTGCACAGATGAGGGTATGTACAAAGTAAGAACCTTGGCTCCCTGCTGAGTCTCTCAGTTAAATTTCTAAATGTTTCAAGTTGACACAATGTTATCAACCCATGACATGTTTACAAGTGAAGATACACAGAACATAAGAAATATAACTTAGGTTACTGTCCTTCTGTGTATGTACTGTGCAGAGATTGAATCCAGGGCCTGGCACCTGAGTGAGTACTGTGCCTACACCTCAGCCCTTAGATTTGCTTCTGATGTTATTACTAGGATGATTCATCACAGTGAGGTCCACAATTCTTATATTAACACAAACATCATGCTTATGAGAACCTACTCGAGTTACTTAGTATTACAACACAAAAATAAAGAAAAGCATAATTTTGAAAAAAGACAACATAATGATTAAATTTTCATACTTAGTTTTACAGAAAATTTTTAATATTGAATTTAATTTAATATTGCACCTCAACACCTCAATACCAGTTTGGAAAACGCATTAAAAAAAAAACCTAGCAATAAAAAATCTTACTGATGCTGCATTTTCTGAATACTTTCACTCATTTTCCTTACTTTCTCTATTCAGTGAATCACTCACATCAGCAGAAACTGCGGACAAAGTTATGCAAATATCATTTCATGTTACTGACGAAAGATGATGTGACAGTAAGAAACAAGTGACAGCAGATAAAAGGGAGTGAGCTCTCTTTGGTTCTTACTGCAGTGGTGTGTGTGTGTGTGTGTGTATCTGTTCTCTAAATCTTCTGTGGTTCTCCTGCTATTTCATAAATTTATCTTTTCCCTTGAAAGTTTATAGAGCACATTGTATTGATTTATTAAAGATGACATGGAATTTCTTTTAATGAATAAAGCATTTCCAACCCCAATGCCCCACTATTACTGCTTTGTTTTAAATTGTATGTAAATTCAGTAGAACTAAGATGACAATATATCTTTCTAAAAGATTATACAACATTTTATTATATATAACATATTCGAAAGAGATAGCATAGTATTGGCCTTACCCTTGAAGTGCTTATATTTTCTCACATTAGCAAAGAAATCTAGAGTGAAAAACTATTGATCATACTGTTTCATATTTAAGGTCCTTTGTTAAAGAATATATGAGGAATATTGGGTAAAATTTTAATAAACAGTAAAAGGTATTCTGCTGTCATCACTACGTAGTAATAGAGACTTTTGCACATTTTAAAAGCTGCTTTCCAAGTGTTGTGCCAAATTGTAACTAAGACTTACTGGTTATGCATATTAAAATCTGATGATTTAACAGTGCTCCCAGGCCCTATATTCTCACAAATGTTGCCAATTAAAAATGACATGATATCCCATTTAGATAAAAGTAAATAAAGTTACGAAGGTCTAAGCTGTACAACAAAAAAGAAATTTCAGTAAAGATGAGATACCAACACTTCTTTAGAAGTTGTTAACTGCATGGGAAAGAGCCAAAACAAAATGGAACAGTCTGTAGCTTAAACCACAGATTCAGAGCACTTCAATTAAGCAGGAAGCCCATCTCCTCAGCAGAAGCCAGAGAGCGCTAGACTGAAAATAGAAGCTACTATGACTGAAGGGAAAAGCAGAATTAAGGGAGATTGTTTAATGTCTGATCTAGTATCCTCTTCATTTGCAATTCTTCTGTTTTATTTTGACACAGAAAGTGCTTTGATGAATATCCACTTTTATTTTTATCAACTACTTTGATGGTTGAACACCATATTTTTTCCTTGATCCCTCAGAATTTATCTTGATATGTGATAAAAGAAATCTACATTAACGTTTTTTCCTGCTATTTCAACACTGTAACAGAAAATGCCCACCCCGACCCAAGCCAAAATGCTTCAGTTTGTTAGTTGCCCAGGTAATAATAGTTCCTGTTCAGTTCTGCTTGCTCTTATCTTTAGAAACAGCTGGTCACTGTGATGTATAGTTGGTCATTATGATGCACAGCATATAAACCAGTCCCCACTTGACAAGTCATTCTGCTTCTGTACTTCCTGCTTGCTTGTCTCATATAAGCCCTAGAACACCAGAGATCAGAGCCTGATACTCTGGGAATGATCCCAATCAGTGCCTGTCAACATAAGTAAATATGCCTTCAAATCCTGGGTGTAGTTTCCGTGTTTCCATTTGCCATTGCGACATGATATAGTGTACAATCCATCCTTCGTTACAGTCTTAAATTGCAAGGAAGTTTGATCTCTAGGGTTAAATTGCTTACATTCCCTTCTAAGATCTATCATTGGTTTGCAGTTCACTCAGACTGACTTAGATTGCTTTCCTAAGGCTCAGGGCCATCATCTACAGACTGGGATAATAATAGAGTTTCTATCCCATTGAACTGTTTTGAAGTTAAATGAGATAATTCATCTAAACTGCTTAGTAACTGCTTATTAGGCACTCACAATACTTGCTAATTAGGCTAATAATTATTTTAATCACCATATACATATATATTAATAATCATATTTATAGTCTTTGAGGGGTTATCAACATCTTATAAGAAAATTACATTTTCTTCCATAGAGGTACAAATAAGTATGTGTACTTACTGAATTACATTTCATTACTCAGAATCTGTATCATTCTAACTTGATTTTATAGGTAGTCCAATGATGTATCTTTCACTGGTCATGTGATTGTGAATATCTAACATTTCTCCTATCTGGAATCAGTGCACTTCACGCCCCAGAAGAGGCAGCAATCCATGACAAATGACACTGGAAGGAGGGGGCCCAGGAGGGTAGATTAGCTGGGCCTGACCCTCCTCCTCTACCCAGCCAAGACGGACTCATTCCTCGGTGCTTGATTTTCCTCACTTATAAAATAGGGAAAATAATAATAAAGATGATTTCATAGAATCAATTTGAGGATCACATGAGACAATGTATGTAACTGAGTTTGATGTATAGAAAACAATATCAATATTATTTGCAATATATAAAATATACTGATTATATTAGTCACTTCCCCTTTTCTGGGACAAAACAACAAAATACTCAGCTGAAAGGAGGAGAGGTTTTCTTTGGCTCCTGGTTTCAGAAAATTTAGACCATGATCTGCTGCTCCAAGGCAGAAAGAGCATGGCATAAAGGCACAGTGGAGGAGCGTGGGACAAGAATGCACACACACCACACCCCTGACCAGTGGCCCACCTACCTCCTAACAGTGCACTCAGCTCTGAACTCATCAATGGGTGAATCCACCTAAGCATATGGAGTCTTCTTGATGCAAAATTCCTTCCTCTGAACACATGCTGCTTGGGGGATATTTTAAATCTAATCCATAACATTGATGATGTGTCTTCAAAGTAAAGGTAAACAAATATTGGGGGTTTCTATAATATAAAGTGCTATATTCTGTACATTTCTGAACTCAGCAAATAATCCTGAGCTCCTTGTAGGTGCCAGGCATTCTTCTTAGCAATGGGGACACAGCTGCGAAAGAAACAGACAAAAATCCTGCCATGAGTTTATGTGCTTGTGGAAAAAAAGTCAAACAAAAAATAAAACAGAGTTGTAAAGTTTCGTGGCATGCGTGGTGGGGTTGAATGGCATTCCATGCAGTGCTGGTGAGGTTCAATTTAACACTAACTGGTCACAAGAAAACAGTATTTGAGGAAGAATTAGTTATGAGGATTCCTGGGGAAGGCATGTCAGGCTACAAAACCAGCCAATAAAAGGACCTTGGGGAAGTTCCTGTCAGGTGATTTCAACAAAACCTGGAGCCAGGTAAGTGAAGGCTCAGGACACGGAAAAGTGGAGAAACAAAATGGAGCTGCATAGATCTTCATGGGTCACAGCAAAGAACTGGGGATTTTATGCAGAGAGAAATAGGGAGCTTGGGGAAGGCTTTGTGCAGGGAACTGATCTGGTGAATCATGTTTCCATAGGATCCCTCTAGTTGTTGTGGTGAGAATTAGATGAAGAGAATCAATTGCGGGCTCTTTGTGAATTTAACTCTAACATTATTTTTACTCTCTGTTAGCTCCTTTTCACCAGACATTCCCCCATCCCTTAGTTTATATTTTGGTGCCATTCTGTTGAAAGTACCCTTCTTCATATGCATAGCACAGGCACGTACTGTGTTTTGCATCTAACTGAGTAGCTTTGTGTTTTTAAAGAGCCTCCTTCTTCATTGTCTCTCACTGTCAGGCAGTCCTCCATTCATCAAAAATGAATACATGCTCTCTCACTGGACCCATGGCCCCTCCTAGCAAGGACTGCACTCCATCTCTGACCCTCCCTTCGTTCCCCTGTGTCTTCACCCTTATCTATCCATTCCTGCTTTCCTCTTGGCATACAATCACACAAGCACATCGAACAAGCATACTTTGCTTTCAGTGAAAACAACTTGCCTTTCAACCTATTTTCCTATAAATCACCTCTTTCTCTACCCTCTTTAAAATGTTACTTGTTAATGTAACCCAAACTCACATCCTTTTCAGTTCGTCACTCCTTATCTTCTCTGAAATCTGACTCCCATCTTCACAGCTACATTTTCTTTCTGACACTCACCATCTCATAGTGACAGTTCCATTTGCAGACACTTTTGTAGCCCTTCTATTGCTGCACTCTTTTTGAAAATTTGTAATTTGTGACCTGCCCCCTTTTCTGACCTCTAAAATTCCATGACCTCCCTCTTTTTTTTCTGGCCTTATATATATCACTTCTCATATGCTGGACTAAAATTTTCCTTCTTCGTATTACTAAATGTTACACCAAGGTTCGTCTTAACCCCAAAGGCCTCACAGGAGTTGTAAGCAGGATGTCAAAACATTTTTATCCCAACCCCTGCTGAAACAGTATTTGGAGAAGACTTCCATAATTATTACATATTTGTTTATAAGTTATATCCATATCTACTAGATTAACACAGGACTTGTATACAAAGCATACAAAATAGAAATGAAAATGAATAAGATAAAACATATAAATAAAATTTTTATTTTATTTTGTACCCAAATAGTCTCGCATTATAAACTAACTATACAATCATATTTTCTACCTCAACACCTTTTAAAGTATCCAAATACATATATTCCATAATTTACTTTATGTGACTACTAGAATATCACCCAGCAGCCTCCAATTTAAAATATATATAAAAAAGATGTAATCATTTTCCCCACAAAATGCACTTTTGTCCTGTTAACAGTTCTGTTTAACAGTGTATCTATCTGCACAGTAACCCACATTATTCATGTGAATCTGGTTCTAGCTTAACATTTTAATTTTTTAATTCTGATTCCTGCATATTTTGACTCAGTTTTATCCTCTTGTGTCGTCTCCCTTAGCTCTGGCTTACTAACGGCCACCATCATTTCCTTCTGGTGTAATTTCTATAACAAGAGTCTTATCTCATTTTCTTACCTCTTTTATGGCTCCTGCAATAAAGACTCTACCATTTCTAGACCGTTCACAATTTACAACTGCTTCTCATGTTTCACACAGAATTAAAATTCTTCAGTTTAGCACTCAACAGTCCTTTCCAGCATTCCCACTGGAACGCTGGTCATCAATAGCAGTTTTTCACACACATTCATTTCTTCAGTTTTCTGACCACTGTGCTCATTCCATATGCATCAGACATCATCTCCAAATGCACTATATACACATTATTACATTTCATTATTCATACCTGAATAATGCAACTTCACATACTCACTTATAAAATTTTCATATTGATATTACCCCCAATCAAAATGTATATGAAGAAATCAACCAAAGTATTGAGTTATGTGTTTAATACAGTATTCCTAAAATTTGATATTTTATTTTATATTTTAAGTGACCTCTCCTAATTACAGTAGGGAAATGACAATGAAATGCTCCTTCTTTATATTTTGTCTTTATGGATATCAACCACTGTAAGATCCTATGTAATTTAACTGCATTGTTTTATAATACCTCCAGTACATCTAAATTTGTCCACAAAAATTTGGTGAAAAACATAACACATATTTTTTTAACTATTCACAGTGATGTACTCTAAAATATTAAATACTTTAAAATACATATGTAATTACCTATTGTAAATAAGACAATTAAAAAATACTCATTCAGGTTTCCAAGTGTCTTTTAACACCACACTAGTATCTAGAAATGGGTGTATATGGATTTTTTTAAGTCTCTGACTAAATGTGAATCTGCATATGTGCAGGTAAAGAAATGACCATATTGATATTATCGCCAATCAAAATGTATATGAAGAAATCAACCAAAGTAATGTTATATATATATATATATATATATATATATATATATATATATATAATTTATATATCAGTATTAACCCGAATACACTTTTTTTTTTCAGGTCAACTGAAATACTCACCAATATAGACCATGAACTGGCTATTAAAGAAAAACAATTAGAATTTACCAAAATAGTTTAATCTTTAAAATTAAGGAATACACTCCTATGTTAGCCAAGGCAAAAGAAAGAAATCACAAGAGTAACTGAAATGTGTTTCAATTTAAATGACAAGAAAAATACAACATACTAAAATGTGTGAAATACATCAAAAGCACTTTTTTAGAGAGCAAATATCACCATCAAGAAAGACTTCATTTCAAAAACTCAATTAAGGGCCGGGGATTCAGCTCAGTGGCTCAAGCACTTGCCCAGTAAGTGCAAGGTTGTGAGTTCAATCCTCAGCATAAAAAAAAAAAAAAAATTAAAAGCCCAGTGATCTAAATGCAAAATAAGGTAAACAAGAAAATAATAAAGATGAGTGTAAATCACTTAGATGTAAATTTTAAGAAATAAACAAAAGTAAGAGAAAATTAAAGCAAGCTCTTTGAAAAGCTTATTAAAATTGACAATCATCTCACTTGGGTGATCAAGAAAAATCATTCAAAATATAATTATCAAAAGAAGGAAAACATTTGGATCCTAGATATATTAAAAGGACAAATAAGGACATATTAGGAACAACTTTATGCCAATAAATCTAATGAAAGGGATTCAGCAGTAAAAATTCACCAACATCGACCAGGAAATAGGAATCCCAAATAGCCCTATAGCTATTAATGAAGTTGAATTCATAAAAAAAGCCTACAATAAAAATGCCAGAAACAGATACTGTCACTGAAAAATTCTGTAAAACATTTTTTTAAAATTAAATGAAAATTATATTCAATGAACTTTTGGATTTAAAAAGAGAAAAAAGGAGTACTTCCACTTCTGAATTCATTTTCTACAGTCAGCCTACTTGACATTAAAGTCATGGCCCAAGCAGCTGTATTATTTAAAAACATTAAAACCAGAATTTAAAAATTCCTTATGAAATTAAGCAAACAATCCAATACTATGTAACTATATAAAAATATTATCACAACATAACAAAGGGATATTTCTTCTGATACATATGAAAAAAATATAAAAATATGTATTAGCTATATTAGATACATTAATTATATGTGACAATTTGACAAAATTCACTATCTTTTAATGGTAACACCACTCTGGAGACTAGATATAAGAAAACCTAAAATTTCAGAACGTTTTATAGTACATCTTTAAAACCCACTGCTAGCAAAATAATGATGAAAGCCAAATGCCTTCTACTTAAGATGAAGAACAAGGCAAGAATTTCTTGTCTCCACCGCTCTATGCATATTGTAGCTGATAATGTATACATGAAGTAATTTTAAAAAACTGAAAAATTGGAGGAAAAGTGCATATTTACAGAAATCATGTAGTATATACATATGATAGTGTATATAGGAACCTCTATGGAATCTACAAAACACTACCAGGACTAAGAAATAACTATCAGTAAGTAGGTTTCTGAGTCAATATATAGTATTATTTTTATTTCCACATCCTAGCAGCATCTAAAAAGTGAATTTCAATACCATTTATAAAAACATAAAAATCAAAATGCTTAAAGATAAATTTAATGAAAGATGTATAAGAGCTCTAAATTAAATTTTCAAAACACTGTTGAGAAAAGTTCATGAAGACTGCTATGGAATGGACAGTATGCTCTTCAAATTCACTCATTTAAGCCCAAACCCATAAAGCTACAGTATTGGGAGATGGCATCTATAAAGAAGAGGTCAAGGGTGGTCATTGAAATCCTAAGAGCAGGGCCCTCACCCAGTAGGGTTTATGTCTTTAGGAAGAAGAGACTCCAGCAAGAAGAAGGAACCCCTCTGCAGGAAAATAGGGAAAGAACAAGGTACAGAGGGACCAACTACAAAGCAGAAACGGCTGGCCCACTAGAACCAACCATGCAGGCACTTTGATTTTGGGATTCCCAGATTGCAGAACTATAAGAAATCATATTTCTATTGTTTCCACTGCCCAGTGATGGTACTATGTTAAGGCAGCAAACAGAGATGAACACAAGACCAAAATAAACACCACACTCAATGATTGAGGGACTAGCAGGAAGCTAGGAGAGGAAACTGTGGGTATTGCTTCCTTCTGTTACTGGTAATTCTGAAAGTAACTTCATCCCACCATGGTTTCCCCTTGATAGGCTTCCTAGTTACATTTCTCTCCTGTGTCCAGATAGCATCATTTCCCCCTCTTACCTCTCTAGACCTAGTTGTGTTTCTGGCTCCCCAGCTTCAAACCAGCCCAACTCAGGACTGAATTAAAGTGATCTTCCTCCAGCCCTACTGCTTGTAAGAAGCAAAAGTATATCATCTCTGATGGATGACACTGTAAGAGCCTCATACTACCATCAATTTTTCATGAAAAATATAACACATCCATATATACAGTACTGTACAGAGTAGGTTAAAATGGTTCAAAAAGAGAGAAACACAGATAGACAGGCTGAAAGATAGAAAGCAAGAGGTCAAGACACAGAGAGAGGTGTCGGGGAGAAACACTCACCAGAGGCACAGGAGGTATCTGTGCAGATTTGGAAGGCACATACTTCAATAGGTTGTCCACTATATTTAGTAACTTAAATTGACAAAATAGCAAGCCGTTACACAGAGAACCTCAAAGTATGTAAACATCAAACGAAATTCTAAAACTAAGAATTAATTAAAATAACAAAAACTTAGTAGACTGGTATACTTTCAAATTAGGCAAAATAAAAGATAAAATTAGTGACTTAAATTAGGATAAAGTATAGGGGCAAAAGAAAAGAGAGGAAAATGATGAAATATAAAGCAGAGATAACCTTAGGAAACATTTAGGACATATTTCGACGTATGTGTAAGTAGACTTCAAGGAGGGGACAATATAGAAAATAGAGAGAAAGCAGTGTTTAAGGTCATGGCTTTCCAAAATCAATTAAGCACTGAACAGATGGTAACTCCCAAAATTCCTATGTTAAAGTCTGAATCCCCAATGAAATGACATTTGAATTTGGGGCTTTTGAGAGGCAGCTAGGTTTGGATGAGGTCATGCTGGTGAAACTCCTTTGATAGGATTAGTGCCTTCATAAGCAGAGAGGACCTGAGTTCTCTCTCTGTCTCTTCCCCTCACCTCTTCTCCTCTTTCTCCCTTTCTCCCTGAAAAACTGGGGAATCAGAACCACTTCAAACACCAAATCTGCTCTCACCTTGATGTTGAACTTCTGGTTTCCCAAATTATAAGAATGAATGTTTTCTGGTTTTAAACTATCCAGTGTATATTTTGTTAAAGCAGCCCGAACTAGTGTGTGTGTGTGTGTGTGTATGTGTATATATATATATATATATATATATATATATATATATGCCCCAGATTTAAGAATTGCTAAAAATTTCCGAGAACAGTGGATACAAAGCAAACAACACCTAGGTACCTTACAATAAAATTATAAAACCAAGAGCAAAGCTTTCTAAATTGTGGAGGAAAAAAAGATAATTTTTAAAGAACTAATGATAAAATGATTACTGATCTCTCTGCAAAAAACAGATAAAAAAATTAATTAGGTTTGGTGATTTAGGAAAATAACACCAGCTAGAATTCTATTACAGCAAAAAACAAATTCTTTAAAAGAAAAAAAGACATTTTGAGAAAATTAAAATGAACATATAATGAATGGAATCACAGAAAAGGAGAATTTTAGAAAAAGGAAGATGAAACCAAATGAACAAAAAATAATAACAGCTGACAAATCTAAATAAATATTGATAGCAAACAAGAATAATTTTAAATATTTATTATAGAAAGTCACAGTTATAGGGCCAGGGATTTAGCCTAGCGGCATAAGTGCCTACCTGGCAAGTGCAAAGTCATGAGTTCGATCCCCAGTACCAAAAATAAAAAAGAAAAGAAAAAAAAATTGGTCAAGTCATAGTTATAGCATTAAAGGTTGGAGAAGATAAGTTGTATTACCGTGAGATATTTTCCAGGAAGTAGTAAATATATTTGTGTACATTTAGCATTAATAATATAAGATTTTATGAATAACGAATAAAGTACATAAATAGAAAAATATCACTGACAAATTAGTGGAGGAATAGAAGCTAAGTATGATTATTGAAAAGAAGTTAATGAATGGGGGAACAAAATATAAATGTAATAAATTTGAATACAAATATAGTACCACTTTCATACTACATAAAAACATTAAAGCTGATTTTTAAAAAAACACATTGTATTTTTAAAAATTTAATTTAAATGGACACATAAAACACAAAAATGTATATATTAATGGAGTAGCATCTGATGCTCTGATACATATATACATCGTGTAATGTTGAAATAAGATTGAACATGTGTAGTTTGTCAAACATTTGTCATTTTTATAGTAAAGACATTCAAAATCCTTTTCCCTAGTTTTGTGTGATACATGATATGCTAAAGCTACCCTTCTGTGTCACAGAACACCTAAAGTCCTTACTCTTTCGCAGCTGTAACTCAGTGCTCATTGGACAAGCTTTCCTCCTTTTCTCCATAGTCTCCCACCCTCTGGTAATCACTACTCTATCCTCAAAGTCTAGGAGATCAACTGTTAGATTTCGCATAAACAACATCACGTGGTACTTGTCTTTCCACCCTTGGCTTACTTCACTTAGCAAAATGATCTCCAGTTTCACCCACCTCGTTGCAAAATACGAGATATTATTGTTTTATGACTGAATAGTATTTAATCATGTGTATGTACTTCATTTTCTTCATTTATTTCCTCTATTTATGGTTAAATAAATAACCATAAAAAAGTTTTTTCCAGTTCTTGGCTCAACTTCATTTTTTTTTTTTTTTTTTTTTGTATCGGGGATTGAACTCACGACCTCATACTTGCCAGGCAGGCACTTAAGCCACTGAGCTAAATTCCGGGCCCTCTCGGCTCTTATGAATAGCACTGCAATAAATCTAGGAGAGCAGCTGTCTCTCCAACATACTGATTTCACTTCATTTGGATATAAAAAGTAGTGAGACTGCTAGATCATGCATTAGTTCTATTTCTAATTTTTAAAGGGAGCTCCATGCCATTCTTTGTAATGTACCATACTAGCCTGTATTCGCATCAATGGTCTGCAAAGGTTTTCTTTTCTCCACAGCTTTGCCAAAATTTTTTACTCTCTTGCAATTATGATAATAGTTATTCTTACTGGAGTGAGGTAATATTGCGTTGTGGTTTTGATTTGTATTTCCCTGATGATTAATGATGGTGTGAACATTTTTACATGTACTTGTTGGTCATTTATATGTCTTCCTCGGAAAATGTTTAAGTCTGCTGCTTATTTTTAGTACAGTTATTTGGGGGTCTTACTACTGATTTTTTTAGTTTCTTATATTCTATGAATATTAACTCCTTGTCAGATGTATAGTTTTCAAGTATTTTTCTCTTATTTGGGAGTTGTCTCTTCATTCTGTTGATTCTATCTTTTGCTGTGCAGGAGTTTTGTAGTTGTATTAGTTCTAACTGATTTTTTTTTTTTGGCTTTCTTTGCCTGAGCTTCTAGTTGTGCCCCCCAAAAATCATTGTTTGGACCCATCTCAAGATTTTCCCATTCTCTTTCAAGAGTTTTCCAGTTTCAAGTTTATGTCTAAGTCTTTAAACCATTTTGAGTTCATATTTGTCTATTATGTAAGATAAGGATTCCATTTCACTTTTTTATAAATGTTGGGTAAACCAAGTTCTCCCAACACAATATATCAGAAAGAATATCTTTTCCTCATTGCATGTTCTTGGCGTCTTTATCAATGATCAATTGATGTATATTATGGATCAACTTTAGGGCTCTCTATTCTGTTGGTCTGTGGGCTTGTTTTGGGGCCAGCACCACATTGCCTTATAACATAATTCATCTTTATAATATATTTTGAAGCCAGAAAATATAATACTCCCACTTTTATTTTTTCTCCAGGTTCCTTGGGTTGTGTGTAGCCTTTTATGCTTCTACATCTTTTTTCTATCCTGCAAAGCTAGGTTGAGTGCTGAGAGCTTCCAATTGATTTCCCACAGGTGGTGCCTGAAATTCTCATCTTGGTCTGCTTTCTACCACCCCACAGAATTGACCCAACTATCTATGCAGGATATGTGTATTTTCTCCAGGAACACATTTGAGTATCCATTTAGGGTGTTGATGAATGCTGGCTATTGGGGTCAGCAGGTGAGATGTCCCAAGTGCTTTGTGTTCAGGTTCCATAATAGAGTCCAGTGAGTGATTGGTTGGTCTTCCATCAGCTGAGCTGAGTACTTTAGTAATCCATAGATGCAAGAAATACGTGAGCCTCTTGGGCAGCATCCCATGTACCTGGAAGAGCTAGGAGCTCACGTCCTCTGCTCTCATTTCCACCATGAGAGAAATTAGAGGCACAGAGCTAAGCTGCCTTGGGAGAAAGTGTGAGCAAAGAAGGTAAAACTCCTCTTCTTACCCTCTTCATTTTTGGGTTTCTTGCTACAACAGTGCA
The DNA here is from genome assembly GCA_004027455.1 of Hydrochoerus hydrochaeris. NCBI lineage: Eukaryota > Metazoa > Chordata > Mammalia > Rodentia > Hydrochaeridae > Hydrochoerus > Hydrochoerus hydrochaeris. The sequence continues at coordinate 242,455 of PVLA01000528.1, read as the reverse complement.
CTACAGTTCTGCTGGCCAACTGCCAGACTTCCTTCAAGGTGCTGTCATCTGTTAGCAGCTGGCAAGATGGATACTTCTGTAGGGGTAGGACATAAAGAGTTCTTATTCTTCCAGCTTGGTGATATCCGTAAATTCACTACTTTCTTTCTCCTTTGTTGACTTCTTTCACATGTTGTTGATGCATTCTAGCTTTTTTGCTTTTCTATTGTCGCTGCTACCATATCTGTTAATCATAAACTTCCTGAAATGTGGCTCTTTCCATACAATATAATTAACATCACAAGACCTGAGCATAACTGATGCTCAGTAAATTTATTTTGAATCATTTGCTTTATTTGAATTTTGTGATCAATCAACTGGTTTTACATTCAACCATTGCTCAGTTGTCAACACAGCAACATACTGTTTTTAGGAGGAGAGAAAAATCTTAAGAAAAAATGAAAAAGAAAAATATTTTGCTTTTTGTAAAACATAATTATTCACATGTATTTACCCTCCTAACATGCAAATGTGCAGCTGTTTCATGTAGGGGTGTTCTACTTATCCATATAAACAGGTAGCTAAGATACATAGACACAGATGGATCCTTTCCAGGAATTAAGTAGTCTTCCAAGCAAAGATAACTCATCTCATGTAATAGCAAAGATACTATAAAGTGGTATTATCAGTTGCAGATTCAAGCTTATAATTAATTCTGTGCCACCACTAGGTAAAAATGAATATTTTCAACAGTGTCTCCTCCTTCATTTTTTTGCCCTTGGAGGGCATGCAAATAAATTATTTGCTTTCATATTTTGTACATTTCAAATAATGGACATTTTAAAACACAAAAATAAAAGTTTCTATAGCATTACAATCACACAAATAAGCACATCAATGCAATTGTTATCAGATTTCAAAAATAACATATTTAAGGAGATACAATGCATGCCATTAGGATGTATGTTTAACTTTAATGATCAAATTAAACAACTGGCTATCACATTGGGTCTGCTTTCTCTGCCCTTCTTTAAAATTGTTACAAAGCTTCCTCCTGAATATTCCCCCTCAGTACAATAGGTACATAAGCCCAATTTTGCTTGAGTAGGTGTGTTAGAGGTGGCTTTACGTATTAGCTACATGATATAACAGTACTTGACTACAAAATGTGTTATAATAAATATATACATTATTTCTCAGAACTTTTAGAGATAATCAAGGTTATAATCGGCAATGGGCAAATTTCACTTATTTATTATTGTATTTTGTTATGAGAATAACATGCTATAGTGGTTCTGTCAAACAGCACTTCATTAAGGTCTTAGGATGCATTTCTCTCTAAAATCAAAAGTGTGCTTTACACCAAGGAGAAATATTCTCACTTGTTGCTTTACAAATTACCTGATTCAAGTCTAATTTAAAGATGAAAAAGGTTAATGAGCCCAACTCCCTTATCTTGAAAGTAAGTAAGCTGATTCAGGCTCATAAATTGTCCAAAGTCTCCCAATGCATTCATGGCACACATTCACTGCACGAGAACATTAGGGAGCTGTGCAGTATAAATCTGAAGTTGGCAGCACAGTTAAGAATGGAATCATATAAAAATGCCTGTAAAAATGTCAGAAAAGCATGCAGACAATTCCTAGAAAAGAACATAGCAACAGTGCCTAAATCACCCTCTGTCACTTAACAGTCACTTTGATCCTGGACAAATTACTCAAATTCTCTATGATTCTGTTTCCTTATATATCAATAGCATATTTATGCCCTTTTCCCACAGATTTTGTGAGGGTTAAATGCATTAATATTAGCAACATACTTGGTATAATCACGTACCTAGTAAGTAGTATAAAAATTTTGGTTAAGTAAGTGAAAGACAGGTTATAAAAATGAGCATTTTCCATCCAACTTATATGATCTTTCCTAAGTAAAAAGGGTTTTTGTTTTTGTTTTTGTTTTTTTTGTTTGTTTGTTTTTTGGTACCAGGGATTGTACTCATGACCTTGTTCTTGCCAGGCAGGCACTTATGCAGCTGAGCTAAACCCCTGGTATGAAAAGGTTGTTATATGAAAAAGTATATCATGGGAGTGGGGAGAAGAGGAAGATGAGGAGGAAAGTAAGTGGGAAAGTGAAGAAGAGATACTACTCTCTTAGTATAGCAGAAATGGGAATTAGAAACAATAGCCCATATTGCAATGGTAAAACTCATCATTTGATACAAAGACTCATTGATGCTATGAGATGCTCATATAATCGGAAAGTTTTCCTTGCCTGTGGAGATCACTTTTACTACACTAATCTGAGCAATTTTCAATGAAAAGGCCGAAAGAAAATCAGAAAACATCTCAAGACGCCTTCTTCATAAATTGTAAACTCTGATTCCACATCTTTGGACTTCTATCCTGATCCAGCTGATTAATTTTTCTATTAAAACAGAATACATGCCTTCCAACTCTAAGTCCTTAAGTGTTTCTGGAAATCCCAGGCAAAAGTGATTTCAAACTACATTTATGACTGCCACCGTGGTACATCTAAACCAAATACCACAGTAATCCTAGCTGTGATTAGTAAGTTTTTAAACATTTAAAAGCAGAAAATACCTTCTAATGGCAACACTATAATTCGATCCCTCTGACCCTTAACCTAGATCAGATGTACCTAACTTGAGGAAGATAACATGAATGGCATCCTGGGAAGTACAAAGAAAATGAAAAAGTCAGAGTTAGGGAAATGAGATGTGAAAAATGACGAGCAAACAAAAAATCACTTCTTCTGGAGTCATCTTGTGCTCAAACTGCATACTGATTTACAAAGGCAGCGCTCACCATCAACTGAAACATCGACAGCACAAAGGAAGGTATGTGGTTCTCTACTGAGTCAACTCAGCACCTCTCTGTCCCCTCTCTGGGTCATCAGCCATAACCACAGGAGCTGGCTGTACTGCACACATTCCTGCATTTCACTGTCTCTCTTCAAATATGTGGCCATATGGCTGAGATTTTATAAACCAACTATGAAGTCTTGGAATCTCTTTATGATGCCAGCTTCCATAAAATATATAAAACTGATTATCTTTTCCACCAAACCATATGCTTAAGCAATTTCCTATTTGGTTCTACCTTCCTAATTCAAATAGAAAGAAGACCAACTGTACTTCTAAGTTTTCTAAAATGCCTTTTTTTGCTCTAAGAATTTACTGCTAACCATATATCTAAAAAAGCAATTATATATCTTTATGTTCAGTTGTGAGTAATGCCATATTCAAGGCAATTTTATGACTAGCCCATATATTAGCACTAAGTGGAAGTAGGACATTGTGGCACACACATGTAATCTCAGCACTACAGAGGCTGAGGCAGGAGGATCACTATGAGTTCAAGGTCAGCCTGGGCTACATAGTGAGTTCAGGGCTGGCCTGAACTACATAAAGAGACCTGTTTCAAACAATGAACAAAACAACAAAACAAAACAAAACAAAACATAGTAAGTGGAATTATCTCTCGATTAAACAAAAAGAAAAACGGATACACCAAACCATCATTAATCATGTATACTCGACATAGTTTTATACAGTAGACAACAACATATCCTAACTAGCACAATTGTGGCCATCAAAGAACTTGCAGGCATAGCTTGTTAAATAGAGCCTACCATGGAGAAAGCTGTTTACATAAATTCTCTTATTTATAATACAGTATCGGCCTAGTGTTCACCATGCATTACATATACTATGTTAAATGTTGCTACCTTCCCTAATTCCACAGAGATTATTCCTGGAACAATGTTTACTAAAACTGCTATCTACTTGTCAGGTTTTAAAAGTTTTTGTAAAGTGTTCTGTTATTTCACACCTGCTAACATAATCCTTCCTCTATGGTGCTCTGTTTAGTTATCCTGGAAATGATATCATAACAAAGCAGAAAACACCTGTCATTGCAAGATGATTCCTGCTTAATTTTAAGCTGGAGTTAAACTCATTTCTACACACAAAATGGAAAATGTTATTTGACAGATTTCATGCTGAGAAGTTGGAAACCACTCATAAAAAGCCATTTTTATTCATATGATATATGATATGGGTGTGAGTTCTGACAGATTTTAGAAACAAAAAATAAATAATCATCTGTTTTATCCAGGAAAAGGAAAGCAGTCATAGGATAGACCAGAAATTTACTGCTCAATTTGTTAAAATACATACTAGTTATTTTTAATGTTCTCTTACTTTCTGTCAGAAAACTATTTCCTTAAAATGGTAGCAAAATACCTCATATTTTGCTTTAAGAAATAAAGAATGTGTTCTCAATTTAAATGGCACTCCTCCCAATTTTTCCACTCTATAGAGTAATGACAACAAGAATTAATGATGCTATTTTCCTTCTGAAAGATAATTTATATTATTTTCCATTGCTTTATATTTATAGTATGACTGAATTAAATTAATTTCCACTCTCATACTTAGTTTACAAATTTGAAGGCAGTGATACTCGTAAGACAAAAAAATTTAAAAACACACTAATAACTGCAGCACTTACAGAATGTCACTTCTAATGATTACTTTGATAGCATAAAGTATTTTGTAATAAAAGGACCACAAATTATTATTTTCATTGCCTAATGTAAGAACACAAAGGAATTTTATAGGCTACATAATTTAATACCATTCAACACCACTGCCAACAGTGACTCATTTCATTAACAGGTCAGAGGAGGGGAGAAACAACCTCTTGAACTCACTTCTAGTGACTTCTAATTTTTATCACAAGCCTCCTTTATGTCAATATCAGCCTAAGCATATCAAACCCTGAAAAAACATATTTTTAAAAAGTATAGCACCAAAGATTTTTTACCACCTTTAAATATTTGTCTAAACATTTAGAATTGCCTTATTCCCTATTCCTTGTGTTATTTAGATCATGTGGTGAAATTTAAGTGACTTCATAAAATGTCAAAATGTGAAAAAAAAATTGAATCGGTACCTTTCTTGTTCTCTTTTATCTGAAGAGAAAATTTACTCTTTTGAATGCTAGGCATACCGGCCACCATTGAGCACTGTCTCTCTTAGGGCAGATTTTCTAAGAACATCTTTGCCTCACAATGAGCTCTCTAAACTAGCCCCAGTATGCCTCTGCAAGGTCGTAAGATCTTCTAGACATCTGGGTCAAATACATGATGTGTGGAAGTGTATTTTACACAATTCTTTTGCAGGGAAGATGTGACTGGACAATGTTGTAACACAGATGCCCTCTTTCATAGCCCTGGCTTTAGCCATGTGAAGAAATCGGCGTTTTTCTTACCTCACCCTTGGCCAGTGTTCATCAAGTAGAACTCCTCTCAGTGGGTCTTTGTCCAACTCCATAACAGTGCATTACATGGCTAACTTTATAGGTCTGTTTCAACTAGTTCCTTAAACTTGCTGTTAGCAAAAATAGTGAGAAACTACTTCTACAGGATGCTTGGATACATCTTTGGCAATACTAGAATCCATGCCAACCCAAAATACAAGATATGTGTCTATGAGTGCTTGTATCATCTACACATCAATTTGGTAAATCAGTAGATTGCCAAGTTTCTTTCCTGCCATGCTGAAGGAGGGGAACACACCACAACCCGAAGAAATCACTCTACCGAGACTCACTCCCAACCTTCTTTTCTCAATCCCATGTTCTTGGCAAGACTATTTATGGAAAGGGTCTCTTTACATCAGTAGAAGAATAGAAAAAGTTATAATTGGCTACATAGATGTTGATGTCTCTTAGGGCAATGTAAGTACGAATAAGACAGTCTCTAGCCTTTGCTATCATGAAGATGGAAATTACAGGTTCAGATGTTATTTTGCCTAGTCTGAATACCCCTGGGCTACGACAGGCCCATAGCACTGCCACACATAATAGGGGGCTGCTTTCATGGTAAAAAATTAAAATAACCATGCTGAAGACTTTAAGGCACAAAATTTTAAATAAAGTAGTCATGCCAAGTGATTATTTAAGTGGAAACATATATATATATATATATATATGTTTTTCTTATTTTTTGTACCAGGGATTGAACTCATGACCTCGCTCTTGCACGGCAGGCACTTATGCCACTGAGCTAAATCCCCAGCCCTAAGTGGAAATATTTAACTATGATTTATATTATATATACACAATTGGGATACTTTCTTTGTAATTTTTGCTAGGAAAAATATTAAAAATATTTTTTAAGAATTATAACTGTGCTGAGATACCTTAGGAGAGTAAGATGCCTGCATATTAATACCACAGACTACTTTTTAAAACTTACCCACATAATCTGTAACTTTCACTTGTATCACTGGTAGACAGGTAAGACTACATATAAATTTGAACAGATGTGTATCTTTCTAGTAATTATAACTTTAAGAACAGTGGTATAAAGAAAAAATTTTTGAGAAATCTTGACAGTTCACATGATGTTTTTGAAATCAAAAGATTACAGTAAAACAAGTCTTTTAAAATTATTTTAAATTGATACATTAAAAGAACTCTGTTTCCTATAAATTTCTGTATAAATAGTCTACTAAACCAATATAGCTCCATTTGGATAGAAATTGAATCTCTACAAGAATGAGGGATATTTTTTCCTTAGAGTGGTAGAAATAAGGAAGGCTCTTCCCTGTCTGAACCAATGCTATGTTTATCCTGCAAAATTAAGTACAAAGAAATAAACCTATTTTCTTCATGATTATGCAGATAGTATCTCAAATGAACCTTGAAATGTCTTACCTTACCTAAAATGAGATCATTTAATTTAGTACAAGGTTTCAAAGAAAACTAAAAACACACTTCCTAGATTAGTTTGAAAAAGTGAAATGTTGATTCGTGTTTGATCTGTGATATTTTAAAAATAACTTCATAAAACACTGACACATAGAAATATATTCTTTTGAAAAAAGATTAAAAATGAAATACTGTACAGATTAAAAGCTGAAATCTGAACTGTTTCTTTCACACAAAATCTGGTAACTGTTTCAACCTAGTTCACTCTTTCAAACATTCAGTGCACGTTTTTCTGTGGCTGTTATGTGCCAGATACCAGAGAAGCACAATTTAAGCCATAAATTCTCATTATCAAGGACCTTGCCTTCTAGTGGAAAGAAGCAAACAATAATCACACACACTGACAACATACACTAGTGTTACAGATATTGCTATAAGAAATGTAAATCAGAATAAAGGACTAGGAAAGGAGCAATGGGTGAAGAGGAATGTTTAAGAAGGAGTGGTCAGGAAAGGTCTCTGATGAAGAGTTAAGTGAGCAGAAGCACAAACTCTGGAGCAGGCTGATGGATGAAGAAGGGCCACTGCAAGACAAGAAAACTACAGGAGGAAAGACCCTATGTGGCAGGCCTGCCACAGGCAAACAGCCAGCACAGGAAAAGGGGACTGGGTGGAGAGAATTATGTAAATGCATGAGAGCGAGGTAGATGTGGGGTAATGGAGAGGATCTCAGCTCTTCTCAGGCCTAGAGTCCTGCTAAAGCCCAGATGTCCTTCATATATATCTTTTCCAAATTATAACACACACAAACACATAACCAGCTATACACATATATACAAATGTACACGCACACAAATTTACATATCTGTGGTTTCTTACTTAGCTATTACCTACCCTATTCATGTGTAACATTTTTAGAATTTACAAACATAAAAGTAGTACTGCCCATGATAAACTCACTTAAAACATTCATAGATTCTAAAGAATTACTCTTTAAGATAAACTGTACTAATACACAGTCATGATAGCAACATAGAAAAATGGCCATTTCTCAAAGTTCTCAGTACACTAAGTGTTATTAATCTTCTGAATTTTTTGTCAGTCTGATCATGAACATTATATTGCATTGGTTCATACTGTTGGTCTTCCTTAATGTATTGCTCTGCTATTGTAAGGTGTCTTATGCAAGTTCCATGTTTATTTATGTTTTCTTGTTGGATTTTTTAAAAAAGAAAACTTATTTGTTTCCCTCAAATGTTCTCAGGCCAAGGCTCTGATTTTAACCAAGTCAACCTTCGAGATGTGTATTCTTCCCCAGCTCTCTATTTGTTGCTATAATTGCATATAAACTTACTTACACATATAACATCACTTCATTTTTCAGTTATTTGAGAAGTTCAAAGAAGGGAAGTTTACAGATATAGCAGATTAGTGGCTGCCTGGAGCTGAAAGTGGGAATGAGTTTGGGGATTTTATGGAGAGGAGGAGATCAAACCGTTCTAAATCTGATTTAAGGTGAGGGCTGTACTATTTGCTAAAAACTAAAAACATAGAAGTGTACTCTTAGAAGGAGTGAATTTTTATGCATATTGTATTTCAATTAGATCTTTTTTAAAAACTAAATACGCACATTATTTAGCAACTTTCTTTCTGTAAATAATAGTATATGATGAATACTTGTACAATTTAGATAACAATCTCGATCTATGCATGCATACATTGACTCCAACGGTTTTTGCATTTTTAAGACCAGATATACTTAATTTTTGCACACAATTTTGCACCTTAATTTTAGAATAGAAGAGTAAAACAAGAAATCTCTAAAAGGAAAAAGCAAAACAGATCAGAAAAATGTATAAGAATGTTCAAAGTTTTAACCCAGAAAGATATACTTAATATACAAGTAGTGCAAACACATTGGCAAGGATAAAATAACCCAATAAAAGATAAGTAAAGATTATGAATAAGTAATTCTTTGAGACTCAAACAAAAATGGCCTAAAATACTTAAATTTATCAAAAGCCAATGAAATATAAAAAGTAATAAAATGTTAATTTATGCTTCATATTGACAGGTTAAAAAAGTAAACATTTTTTACTAGTGTATGTATGAGGGATATGCACTCCCAACATCATTAAATCATGACAAGGCTTTGGGGAAGCAGTTTGGAAAAAGGCATTTTCTAAAATTTCTTATAGCACACAGTATGGATATTTGCACAAGGATATTTAATGTAGTGTTGTTCTTAGAAAAAATGAATAAATCATAGTATGTCCACACTGGGTTCTGTAATTTTATTAATATATTTATCTACTTCATTAAATTTCTCATTGACTTTAAATTTGGTATATAATCTTTTAGTCAACAAAGAGAGACACATTTATTTTTTTCTAGTTTTCCAGTTATTTTATTTTCTGGCACATTACATTAGCCAAAATAGTCAAAGCTAAGTTAGACAATAGTTGCATCCAATGTTTAAAAATGCAATTTTTATTTCATCTGTAAAGATAATAATTGCCAGTAGTTCTGGGTAAATGTTCCTGTTTATATTTAAAAGATGTGAATATGTTCCTACTTTCTTGGTGCTTCATTACAAATAGCTGTTGATTTTTTCAAGTGTTTTTCAAATAGCTATTGATTTTTGAAAATTTGATGGTGTGATTTTTTTCTCCTTCACTTGTTTGCAAGAAATCTTGGGGTAGTTGTCTTAGCAAGAATGTATAAATGGTAAAAATTCTGAATTTTTTGTGCAGAAATTTGTTAATTTTGTACTTACAATAAATTACAGAACTCTGAATTCAGAAAGTGTTTCAGAATGAAAGAGATATTGCTCAATTAATTTTGGATTTTCTGTTAATCTAATTTTTATTTATTTGTATTCAAAACACCTAAAGCATTTGTGACCCTAACTGGCATTCATTTATTTATATGTTTATTTAATCAATTTAGTGTGGTATTCTTGAGACTAGTGACAGTATTAGTATTTTAAAAACTAATTATTGAACACCAAATGATCCATTGATGAAGGCAGCATCCCATGACCTGATCACTTTCTAAAAGTCCACACATTGGCCTTTGAGGGATGTTTTAGATCCAAATCATGACAGGATGGATCAATGCTACTCAAAAGTACAGCCACTAGACCAAGACAGTATCAAACAAAATGCAAATTTCCATCTTGAAATTTATGAGGTTGAGTCCAAGAAATCCACATTTAAGCAAGGCCTTCGAGTGATATGAATGCAAAGTGTGTGGTTTTGAGTAAGCCTTTTCTTCAAGGAAAGTGAGCTGCAAGTCCAACATGACCTTGAGCAATTGTGCTAGAACCAAGTTTCCTCATTTGGTCATACTGAAATAGCAATAGTGTTTTCATCAAGATCAAATAAAAACACTGAGTTGTATAATACACACACACAACTGAGAAAAGCCACCAGGGTTGGTGATATTTTGAAATGGTTTTTTTTTTTTTTTCAAATTGATAGCATGATACTATTGACATTAATTGTCATTCATGCTCATCTGATCACATTTGGATAACCAAACTCATGTTTTATTTTAAAGGATAAATTAGTTCTCTTTTCATTCTGTTCACTATAATATTATAAATTCTTCAATGCTGTAGAATAAAGATTAATGAACTTCTCTTTGCTAATCACAACTTCCATTATCAGCACACATAAGGGAGAGTTATCTCGTCATTAAACAACACCAAAAGTCAAAAAGATACATTAAAAGAACATCATAGGTAATTAATGCCTAAAACAATCTATTTTCGATTTACCAACTCCCATTTCTTAGAACAGAATCTCATTTTTAACTTTACCCTTTCTAGATTCTCAAATTTCTTAAAAATAATCTGTAACATTTTATATTCTACAAAGTCTTTCAAAGTTTATTTTAAAGAATATTTTCCAATTTCTTTGCTCAAAAATACATTGTCCTTTTTCCATTTATTATTACAGAATTTTAAACATTCTTTTCTTCAAAGTATATCAAAACCTCAATTCATTGCCTTTTATAAACTTTTCAAGTAATCTGTAACCCCGAACTTTGCTTTCACAAAGTAAATGACTATCAAATACGTAGTACAAAATATACTTTTAAATAATACGTTGTTTGGTAAAAGTAAGCACTAAATAAAATAGGAGCTCTAATAGTAAACATGTACAGTAACCAAATAATTGCAATAGTGTTATAATAGAATTTGGTGGATCAAAATGCACAAAAGACATGTCTCTAAAGAGATCATCCATCATTATGACTTACTTCCATGATCAGTTTCTACCTCAATATTTTAAAATGAATGTGAAATATATACAATTTATGCTTAACTTCACAGCAATAGCATTCATAAAGTATTGATCTAAAAATAATCAAATCTCATAGTGAATGAATGAATACATGTAGGAGGTAAAAAATGCTTTTCCCTAAAAAATACAGGTGGCATCCAAAAAAGACAATTGGGAATGGTTTACAGCATATAAAAGTTAGTATGACTCAAGCATATTAAATAATAAGTTTTAAAATGATGACCTACCCACAGATATTAGTCTAACACGATTGAGATGTACAATGAAAAAAGGTAACTTCAAAAAACAGCCAGCAAGATAACAAAAAAAGAACAAGAGTAATTTTTCTCAGAATAAGTGAAACAAAATCTCTACAAAACAGCTTAAGATTCTAACAAAAAGCTAAAAAATCTAACTAAAACTAGTTAAAATAGTTTTTAATTCTATTTTTCTAAAATATGATCTCATCCTGAAAAAAATGTGTGCAAAAAGTATAATGAATATCACAGAAAAGTCATCTGTTAAGATATTTAAGTGGAAATCAAAAGTAAGAAATGATCTAGTTCTCCAGTGTCAAAGTCCAATGTGTAACTTGTTTATTGTAACTCATGGATACTTCTTGAACTACTGTGTCAGGATGCCCTATTATAATGTTTGAATGCAGCAATCATTTTGCTACAAATATATAAGCTAAAAGAGATGAAATATCAATTTTTATCCATTTACAATGAGTGAAGAAAATGATTTGATCGATGTTGAGGCAAAAAATAAGTAAATAAATAAATAAATAATGAATTTTAAAACATCAAACAAGGACCCAACTGCATCATAGCAAGAGGAGCAGCTCTAGTGAAAATTCATGTGGACCTGTGCTTACAGCCAGTCATATGTAAGAAAACATGAATTAAAATCCCTTGTAATGGTACAAAATAATTTTCTAATACCAAAAATTAGTTACTATTTTACCTGTTTAATAGCATTAAGAAATAAACAATAGACAATATATAATTCACATTTTATAAGAAAACTAAGTCTAGAGAAGCAGTAATTTTTTTTCCAGTTCATAAAACTCCAAGATGATCCAACCACTCATGTGTCACACATCCATCATCGCAAGCCTGGCATCTCTTATGCCTAATGGAACAGTTTTCTCTGTCACAGAGATGTAAGAAGCAGACTCCATCAGATACTTTCTACAGCATGAAATGTACATTTTGTCAAAAAGAGAGCAGAAGCTGGTTTCCTCTGGATAAAGCCAGTTATCTACCACAAACTGACACCAACTGCCTCCTAAACTCAGGTGAACTATGTGTGAAGGTGTTGTTAAGTCCTCTTTCTTGAAGACAAGTTCCTGCTTATCTCGAGAACATGTATATAATGAATTGTAGCCTCTTAACCCTATAAGGGTAAGATTTTCTTTCTGCCTATGCAATCTGTTGGAGTGCCCACAATATGCATCATATTCCGGCTTAATGCTTGTTCAGTAATAAAGTGTTTTCCTTGCCCAGTACCTTTGCAAGGACTTACATCTGGGTAAAGATTTTGGTTTGGGTTATGCTTCCTCAAAAGTTGGAACGGAGTAAGAAGGCTTCAGCTGATCAAAGATGATGGTTAAGTATGCCAAAGAACCTCCAGTCTTTGTGATAACCAGTAGGGACTGGACTGGAGGAAGCTTCATAATGCTTTGGTAAGGTACCCTGCGCCTTGGTGAGAAAGCATAGAGTTAGAATGAGTTACCTAAATGATTCCTAAGACTGAATTTCCTACTACCCTAATAGAACAGAACTTTGCAATAATTATACTATGTATATAAATTAGGGAGGATAATTGAAGTCACTTTACTCACTATACAGTTTATAGCACTAATTTAGGAGAACAAAAGTCTTGCACAGCACGTATCACTTAGCCTACAGGAAGTAAGAATTTTGAATACAGTTTGGAAAGTGAATGTGAAGCCTGTAAGTTAAAAGCTAGCAGATTTTTTAACCATTATCAATGAGTGACAAATATCAAATATTAACAGCCATAATATGACCCTAAGTAACAAAGAATGTAAAAAATACCTCTGGTAATGGAGAGATATGAATTGGGAACGGTTTTTCCTCTCTGATCATCATTCTCAAAATTACACAAACTGGAACAACAATCCCAAACTGTGATTTAGAAAACCTTCAGTAGGATGATTTTGATAATATGCTACATAAGAATAAAATTTGGAAGTCAAAGAAAATATGGAAATCTAAATGTTTATATTCACTTTTATATTTTTCTGTCTTTAAAAGGCAATTCTCTCACACTTAAGGAGGAGAAAATGAACATGGCCTTTATGTTTTAAAATGCTAGAACTATAAAAAGATGACCCTTTTCTACCACATCGCAAAGCTTCTTCTTTTTCTTCCTAACTTGTGATAAGTCACAATTTTTCAGTTTTGTGTAATCTTAATAACTCAAAAGCAAAAACAGAGGATATATATTATAGTAGTGTATTAGCAAGGTAGTAGGTTTCTACTTTATTTTATAATAAAATACAGATATCTTACTTTTGCGATAATAGTCATCTATAAGTTGATTAAACATGTTGAAAATAAGATATTAAAAGCTGTCATATATCAAATATTTATAACACACTTATTTAAAACTTAAAATAATTTATATATTAAGCTTCTAAGATAATTTCCATTGTTAATAAAAATGTACTCCAGTCCATTTAGCATATTAGATATATTAGTTATAGAATAATATCTATATATACATGCATATTTATGCAGTTTCTTTACATAATTTATATATGCATTCTGTATTAAAGAATTACAACATGCTTTATATATTATTCTATATACTAATACTTGCACATTGTTTTTAAGTATCTATTAAAGTAGATACTTTATTGAGTAGTTGTATTTTATTTTTCAAAATATTTGACATTTTATTTAATGTCATGACTGAATGAAACAGTATTATTATTATGCACACCATACAGTTAGTGAGAGATAATAGGGGTAAAATTAGTACTACAATAAGACATCGTTTCTTTAGTTCCAGTAAGGACTGACCAGCAGTATTGATTGGAAGGTAGCTGCTACATTAAAACAGGCATCAGCAACTTGAAGCCAGCCATTGCCTGTCATCTATTTTGTGTAGCCCAGGAGCTACGAGTAGTTATTACATTTTTAATGGTGAGATGCAAAAATCAAAATGAATGATATTTCATGACATATGATAAATAAGAAGCAGCAATGTTAGTGGGCAGTATATCTCAATTTCAAACACAGGTAAATGATTTGCATTCTAACATCACCTCCCAAGTGGGTGACCTGACAGACAATAAATAGGAGCATGCATGCTAGATGATGCATCTCGAAGACATCCCCAAGACAACACAAAACCTCAAACCTGGATCATAATGCACCTCTTCCTTCAGCACCCTCCCACTGTTTTGAGTGTGCACTTCAAAAATTTTGTGTAATAAACCTCTTATGCCTCTCACTGATATATCTTAAACTATTTGTGATAGCAGTAGGCAAAACTACAAATTGCAAAGTGGGTGGGGTTGGGTGAAGTCCTATCTCCTTTTCAGGGGACTTCTTCATATAGTGACTGTTATAAATTCTTAGAAATACATCCTGCTTTACATCAGTCTGTGACAATGCACAGTAAAAATGGCTTCAGAGTACTTGTAGTGTTCTTGAGATCTCTTTTTAATTGCATTTTAATTCCCAATTCAAATTATTTTCTAGAGTGACAATATCCTTTCTTCCACACATTTGCACCGACACAACTTGCTGGTCTAACAAGAATCTCCACGGTCTAAACTAAGTGCTAAGAGAATTGGTCTTGAATACTGTTCAATCCGCTGTAGAAGACTGGAGACAGAAACAGGTCAAGTGGCTAAATTTATAGCTAAATATAAATTCTTTTTTGATTTATTCTAAAGTGCCTCAGTGGTCATGTGGGCAATGTCATCATAAACCATCACCAAGCAGAAGTACAAAAAGATCTGAATATTCATACCAAACAAAACTATGCAGCAACTATATATTTATATATTTCATTAAGAATTACTCTTGCTACCTATGTTCTCTAGTTTTACAGTTTTTAAACATACACACTTATGTTTGTATCATAATTAGAATTAAATATTTTAAATACAGTGCTTTTTGAATCTTTCTGTGGATGCAAACAAAAAAAAAAGAAAAGAAAGATTCAAAAAGAAGTACACAGAAATAATAGATATGAATAGTTGTCCATGTCTGTAGAAATCTTTTGCACTGTCAAAATTTAATGAAAATAGCCCTATAGTTGAAAAAGGAATAGATTAATATTTGCTATGGTCAACCTATGTAGTAGAATTATTTATAGTTTTATCATCCTGACTAAAAATAAATAATATCTGCAAAAAGCCATCAAAATACATTACTGTATAAATAATGGCAATATTCTATAAACCTTAACAATGTGAATCAATAGTAACTTACACAATCATATTTTTGAGCATATTCTATTTAAGATTTTCTAATGCACTAGCCAAAAAGCTAAGTGTGAATAAATGTTTTTACAGAGCACTCACAAGACTAAATAAAGACAAACCCAAATATATGTAACAAATTTTATCACTTTGTAAACTCATCAACTTCATGCTACATTTAGTTGATTTATAAAGAATAGCAAAATATTGCATACATTATGGATTTAGGTCAAAGAATTCTAAAATTATGCTTTTTCCTTACTGAAAAAAAGAGATGAAATCAGCTTTTATTAACACCACTCTTTGTCAGTAATGTTACTTTATTTCTAAAATCATTAGACTTTCAAACAAGTTCATAGGCCTACCAACTCTATGGACCAAAGTAAAGTAATTTGTCCTAATTAAAAATAAATAACTGACCAAAAAAATACACAATGAAAAGCATTCATAAAAAAAGAAACTAAGTTATTTGCAAAACTTGAATTAATGGTCCAAAGCATTAAAATCTATGTCTGCTCCTATCCATCACACACGCCTATTCAGTACTGAGATGTGTTCGATGTGGACATGGCTGTCCAGAAGAGCTTTTGGGAGCTCCTTTTTATTTTGCTCTAATCAAGTATCTTCTAGAACCTTGGGTGAGAAAGAAGAGGATTCTCACTGTGTAAGCAGAATAGAGTGGAGAACACAAAGCTAGAGGTTGTAGATTTAATGAGACTGTTCGTTACAATAGCATGAAAAATTTCTAATAGTTTTATTTTAAGTACAATGTATCCTAACACACCAATTGATATTTTAGAGTTTTAAGTACTAGATCTTGAAAAACAATTAGTTGATAAATAATATGTACAAGGAAGTTCATTTTACTCATTCATTCAGTGTTCACTGAGTGCTGACTACATTTGAAATATTGTGGTAACTGCTAGGCACAACATCAATAAAACAAGGTCTACAACATAGTATAGGCTTTGCTTTAGGATGAGAATTTTTCTTGGAAGAAATTAGCAAAATGATTCTCTTTTGTCTTCTGCTCTCCTCCTTCCCCCTTTTTTTTTTTTTTGACACTCGGGATTGAACACAGGGCTTTCACACTGAGCTTTATCCTCAGTCATTCTTTGAATTTTTATTTTTATTTGAGCTAAGGTCTCACCAAGTTGCTCCCAGGCAGGGTCCATGAATTTTCAACAACATACTGTCAATGTTTTGATGTACAGAAAATTACTAAACTTCTCTGGCTTTGCTTTTCTTCTCTACATAGACTTTTACCTGTAAAACTAACATGACAATGGTATAGATAAAAGTCTATGAAATAATACATGTTTGAGACTACTTTGCATAACATTTAAAACATATATTGATATTAAAAATTATAAAAGTGTATCTTTGACTTATATTTACTAAATTGTGTCGTTAAACTCTAATTCCCTCATTTTCTCCAACATAAAAAATATTTATTTCACTAACAAAAATGTAGCTACACTTCAAAAATGTATTCAATCCAAACATTTTTCTTTTAAAAAGAATTTCAAGATGCACTGGAGAAAAATTCCCCTAAGTATTCACTTTATGTTTGACATAGCAATAATTTATAAAATATTCCCATCATTAAAATTATACATATTATAGATCTTATTATTCTGTATCTATTAACATGTTTTATGAAGAATTCAATGATCAAAATGTCTTGAATAAAAGATATTTGATATAATACTAACCATTAAATCATTTCAGAGGTTTTTTTTGACATTATAATATAATTTCCATATTTAGGATCTATTTTTCCATTGCAGTAACTAAGTCCCAAAGTAATTACTGGATTTCACTAATGGGCCAGTCAACCCAGTGAGAGATGAAGGAATCAAACATTTGAAAGGAGAAAAATTAGTTGATATTATATAAAAATGAAGATAAAAGTAACAAAATAATTTTTGAAAATAATCACCAAAAAAGTATTTTTAATTTTTTTGCTACTCTAGAATATAAATTATTAAAAATTATTCAGGTAGAATGTAATCAGAAAGGCTGTCAGTTATTAGCTTGAGAGTAGTTATTATTCCATTAAGGCTTTATATTGTCTAAAAGTTCACCTTTTTCAATAGCACTTAGTTCAATTCAAGAATTCATAATCATTTAAAGTCTATAAAACTACAACTATAAGAAAGAAATTTAGATGCACTCTGTGACACAAAGATAGATATCATTATTTCAATAAATTTTTGTAATAGACGGTATGGATTAAGAATTAGCTGAGCTTTGGTGGTGGCCTATACTTGTAATTGCAATATATGAGAGGCTGAGGCAAGAGAATGACAATTTCAAGGACAGTATGGGCTACATAGCAAATTCAGGGCCAATCTGAACTACATAATAAGACCCTGTTTCAACCAACCAACCAACCAACCAACCAACCGAAACCAACCAACCAAACAAACAAACAAAAGTATTAGCTGAATAAAACAATGGTCAGTCCATGATCCTACACACACAAGGGAAAGTCTGAGAAGTGGGTCTCCCCAGAGATCTCTGAGCTAGGTAATATATGATTCTAGAACAAGAACTGAGTTGGAGTGCCGTGAGAGACAGAAGCCATATCCTTTAGCCTTGCACACTACATTATGGGTTCTAGTTTCATTCCTTTCATTACCTTTCCACAGCAAATATGGCATACAACATATGGCTGAGCTTTGCCAGTGGGATTCTCAAAGCTTGAAAACCATATGAAGCTGACTTTCCAAACCTAGAATTCAAATGCCTCTCAACATGCACAACATATTTTTTAAGTCTCTGTGTGTTGAGCACAGGTGATGACAATGGGAATACTACACACACTAAAACATGGTGTCTTAGTCACCTTCTTGTTACTGGGACAAAACACCTAACTCCTGCAACTTAAAGGAGAAGAGGGTTTTGTTTTGTTTTGTTTTGTTTGGCTGGCTCAAAGTTATCAGAGGACCAAGTGCATGGTTGGTAGGCTCCAATCCAGAGAGCACATGATAGAAGGGCCTGACAGAGGAAAGTAGCTTGTATGATGATGGTCTGGAAACATGGAGAGAAGGGAGGCACCAAGGTGGGAGATACATCCTTTCAGCCCATTCCTCCGTGGCCCATTTCCAAGGAGCCCCACTTCCTTATTAGTATATGTAGCTTAGAGCTCATATCCATGGATAAGTACAGCAACCCCATGATGGAATCGCCTTCTGAAAGCCCTCCCTCTGAGCATAAGAGGCTTCTGGAGGACATTTCAGATCTAATCAATAACACACGGCATAATGGTGGCTCACGAGTTGGCTCCAATTTTTTACGGAGTAATTATAGAAAACCTCTATGATAAGGTGTGTTTTAACAGGGATCTGAAGAGAATTTGGGAGTCAGGAATGTGTCAGAAATGCGAGGCAGTTTTTGTTTGTTTGTTCTTTATGCATAGTGTAACTACACTGTCAAGTGAAACTCTAAAAGTTAGATTTGCAACTGTGGGAGATAAGCAACTTCGCACTTTCTTCTGCTGAGCACATAACCAATACTCTCCCCTTTCCTCAGGCCAAAAAGTGACAGAACATGTAGAATCTGGCCCCAAGAGGCCAGAGCCCAATTTCCTTTCTATAAGAAAGAGGAGAATGAGCAGAAGAATGCTGGAAGCAATAAAGTAAGTGTGGAAATTTGCATTATCTCTCTGTGCTCCCCCTTTCCTCTTTTCCTCATTACAAAAGACCCTTCCCTACCTACACATAGTATGTTTGTGATTTGAGGCAAATGGGCCCCTCTCCTAGTAATTATCTCTCCTCAGAGATAATTTTAACATATCATTTTTACTTTTACCACAGATCTTATAAGGTTTTTAATGGCTTTAGTTTTTAGTTGGGATGAGATAGATACAAGGTTTGAACAGAAACATGGTAAGTCCTGGCTTATACATGACAACAAACATTGCAGCTGATATGATTGTTTGAGAGTAGATTAGGAAGTTTAAGAAGTTGGAAGGATAGGCCATTATCCTATTCACTGCAATAATTTAGACTAGATGGGATCATGGACTGGTTTTCCAAGAGTAGAGGTGAATATTTTGAAGGCAGAGCCCAAAAGCTTTCCTAGTGGACTGGATTCAAGGTATGAGAAACAAAAAGAAAAAAATGGTCAGAAGTTTTATATAACTTAGAATAATGATGTAACCATTTACTATAATGAAGAAGACAAAAGGACAAGCAGATTAGGATAGTAAAAAACAGGAGAGTTGAGTTTCGTGAATATTAAATTTAAGAGGCTTGTTGAATGTCTCCAATGCATTTGGCTTCAGGCTGAGGCTTCCATAGTATTCTCCTTTCTACTTACGAGGAGAATTAAAACTCCGTTATAGATTGTTGAGTTTTCAGAGACACTCACAGAGGCTGGAGCCAAGCATGATGGATGGAACAACCAAAGGAAAGTAATTATCAGTCCTGGAATGATACTGAGGACACAAGGAAACCAGGACAGGAACGCTAGCCTGAGAGCTACAGAGAACCAGCAGAAATCAAAAGAGCCCATCCTGAACTCCTGCCGCCCAGCATCCTCCAGATAAGATCACTCTTAATGCTTTTCAGGAAACTAACAGGTTGGATTCATAGAAAATAAAAGCTTTCCTCTTTGTTGCAAAATAAAATTCAGGAAAAAAAATCATTCTCAAAGTTCAAAGATGAAACTATGGATGAAAATTACATTTGAACAAAGTCAGACTTTTCGAAGGGATCAGAGTAATTGGTTATCTAGGAAGCAACTGTATTATACAGAATTGCAAGTTTTGGAAAGACATGAAAAAAGGTGCAATTATTTTGAGAGGTGATATCTTCTATGAAAATAAAACAATCTGATATCTTGAAAATGTTGTTCTAGGCTAATTCAAAACTCATCTAGAAGAACAGCTCTATAATTTTAAAAAATAGTAATGGAAAGTGGTACAGATGATTGCAAAAATATGAAATTAAGTACAGGATTCAGAAGTTGAAAAACAATGATTAAAGTAGTAGTCAACATGGCTGAGAGAAGACACATATCTTTAGGTCAGAAGAACACGCACAGAACCAAGCAACAGTGGTAAGACAGTGACTGTTAGACATAATGATGTACAACTTTTTCTTGTATCTTGAAGACAAAGAAATTTTAAATATACCTCAAATGGACTCAATAAAATTACTTTGTTAAAGAATAGTTTTGAGATCAAAACACAGATGTGTTAATTGTATAATCTCTATTATCTTTTCTACACTTTATTTCCTGTTTAATAATTTATCTTAAAATCTTTAACTCTTTATCAAAAATCGAAAAGAAAAAATAAAGTTAGACCTGAATAGGGGAAAATTAGACATATGTATTTGTTTATCCATATGGAGAGGAGGAATATAGTGTTTTGGCTCCTCAATCTATAGAAGGGACGACTCTTTAGGAGAAAAAAGAAACATATTATTCTCATAAATTATGGAAATGAAAGACTGAGTAAGGCGACAGGGTTGATATGCTTCCTAAAATAGTTCAGAGGTAATGATTTGGTCCAAAAAGATAATTACAAACTACACTAGGCTGAGACCAGCAAGGGCTGGGGCTGCTGCAGAATCTGTGATGTCAACGGCACAGGAATTATGTGACATAATTATGACACAGGAATTATGTGCACATGTCAATGGCATAGAAGTGTAGGGTTGAGAAAAATGTTTAGCAAACAGTTATTGATACTAATATTTGACATATAAAATTTCAGAGTTGAAGATAATCTATTTCTCATCTCTAACATTTTTCAACAAATATGAATTGGGAACATACTGGGTGTCAAGCAGTGGGTTCATCATTGATATTCAAAGGTGTATTTATTAGCTGTACACTTGCAAAAAAGTTTAAGCAAGCAAAGTGGAGTATAATATGATGAAGAAATGGAAAGGGTACAGAAAAAGCCACTGCCTGAGACATCCAGGGAGACCACATGGAGTCACTTTGGACTTCTGGTAAAAAGCCCTTCATCAGTTGGAAAAGTTAATCAAGAACATTTTGACAGTGAGAGAAACTAAAGCAAGGAATGCAAAATGTATTTAACAGTTACTGTTAGCCAGTAATTCTTTCCAGTCTGCAACGCATAAATCTCCTCTATAAGAGCCACCCTAAGGCTTCCTGACATTTAATAATACCAAAGGCACCTTCAGTGACTGTAAATTGTAAGAACTAAAATGTATGGATTTCAGAAGATTTAGAGAAAATAATCATACATGAGTCTGACACACAAATTTACAAAGTAATTAAATAAGCCATAAAAATCTCAACCATATCTAAAGGGTCCAAAAAGCAACAAACGAAAGAGGAGAACATCAAAATTTGAGTAAAACAACAAAAAAGAACATTTGTAATCATGCATGCCAAGCATCAAGGAGAAGCTGACTTTCTATTTCCCCTATAAAGTCCTCTGGGTCAAGCACATCATTCTGAGTATTTTCTTGTCATACATGGTTTAGCTTAAACCAAAAAAATTAAGTGTATGTCTGGTTCAGTGACTGATCTGGTTGATCTGTGATTCTATGTAGTTAAAAGAAACAAACATTTTCAAATTTCCTAAAAGTAACAGAGGAGTCACACAACATAATATTTTCTCCATTGCAGCTCCAGTGTTCTACTTTTACTCATACAATTTGTTGCAACACCACTTTATTGGTCAATAAAAACACTTGATTGATTTTTATGAAAGTTAAAATTTTTGTAATGCAGATGCTCAAAAGTTAAACACACAGAATCATTTTTCCACTATTATAAAAAAGTCAAATGAAAATTTAAAAAAAATACTTGGTGTTGAAGTGTATACATACAAGATATTTTATATATACATTAGATAATAAAATAAATTATCTAATGAATAAATTCATCATTAAACATAGTTAGGGATATAAAAAATAAGAACTTCTTAAGATCCATTGCCTAACTTCAAGTTATGGCAATAAGATTTAGAATTCATCTTAAGTAGTTTTTAAAGTAATTGCAGAAGTGCTGAAATAAATTTTGCAGTTCCAAAAATATCTTCAAAACTGCTTCAATAAATAGAATATAAACAATATTTTTTGTCTGATGACTTGTAAGTGAATAGGCACAAGATGTTTTTGCCACTAAAATGTTTAGTAGCAATATTGATTGAATTACCAGTCATTGTACTGTACACTAAGGAAATTTTAGGAAATTCTGTTTATTCTTTAGTATAACATGCCACAAATTATTATGCATAAATATGCATTATATTTGTATTATACAAACACATAGATACAAAATTTTAACCTGAGTTTATGAAATAGTGAATTTTTGCAAAAAGTTTTTTATACACGTTTTATATCAAATGTAAAATTTAACAGTCAAAATAAAAAACCCTTGAATATATGAATGAATGATGCATATTACCCAGAGAAAATACTTTGCTCTTAATTTCCATCATTAATTTTCATGGTTTCTTGGTTAAACAAAAGCAAGCTCAGTGATCAAACATAATTGATTTTTTGAATACTGAATAAGTTTCATATTAAATTGACCAAAAAGCATCTTGATATGTGTAGCCATGAGCATGGTCTCTTACTCCCAGTTCCCAGTTGTTACAGTTTAGATCTAGATGTCCCCTCAAAGTCTCATGTCTTCAGAGGTAGGACTTTTGGAGGTGCCTGGATCCTGAGGACTCTAATTTGAGATTAATCCATTAATGAATCTATATCTGGTCCCTGGCTTTTTTTCTGTCTGATTCCTTCCTTTTTCCCTCTGCTTTGTGGCTGCCATGGCATGAAACAGCTTTCTTCTATCACATCCTTCTCCCATGATGTTTCTGTCCAGGAGCCATCCCAATGTAAACAGAAACCATGACCCAAACTAAACCTCTCCTTTGATATGTGCAAGTCAGTCATTTGTCCTAGTAACAGAAAGGTGATATAACACACCAGTTAAGGGATACAGTACCTGTCCCAGTGGGAAAACCTACCAACGTGTCTTATTCCCACATCCAGCTCCATGTTGCAGAAGATCTACAATAGAACCCTAAGTGATCAGGAACTTTCTTCCTGCGTCTCACTCTTAGTCAACCCTGGTCATATTCATTCCAGAGATTAAATTTCACTAAAAAACAGCACAGCAAATTCTGAAAGCATATTCAAAATTTAAAATTAACATTTTTCTGAATTATCTTTTGTCAGTTTTGGCAGCTTGCTGTGATAAGCAAGACAATCAGATGAAACACCTTGAGAAATCTAACCAACCAAACTACCTAATGAAAGTTTTCCTCTTGATACAACTTAAGATTTTATTGACATATTTATCCATATTTACACATTGTCCTATAAAGGTGTAAATACAGAATGTCTTTCTGGGAAGACTAAGATTACTGCCAGAGGAATCCATCAAAACATCTAGAAATAAGGAAAACATGAAAGTGAGCTCAGGCAAATTCCTACAAATACATTTTTGAGTGAGTGAAGGCTATAAATTATGACCATATGCTTCATTATGCCATGGGCTAAATATGGACAACTCTGAAAAGATTTTCAATAATAATAAATATTTAATGCAATCATGCAAATCATTTTTGAAAATGGAATGATTCCACTGACTTTCTTGGTTTTATTTATTCTTAGCAGGAGAGGAAACCCAAAATTGTTACTTTGGTATTTAAAAGCAGTCTGTAAATAGAAGATTTTTTTGTTAAGAACTGATTATCCCACAGAGAATGCCTCATGATAAGGCTTGTGTCACACCCTATTGGTACTGTTCCATTCTACCTAAGCCTCATTTTTTATAAGTTTTAATAATTAAAACATTTGTTTCAGCATGATTTCTAAAACAAACACCAATGAAAAGTTATGAGGCTTTAAACATTGTGACTCCACAAACATAGTGCCTCATTATTACTTTCACATAAAAAAATTTTTGCACATGATTTTACATAGGTATGTATAAGCAGCTTTTACTTTTGAAAAAATAAGATTATGGTAGGGTTCTAGTGTTCAGAATAATATTAATATTTATTGTAAAATATTAACTTATAAATATGACACTTTCTGTGGAAATTTAGATAACCTAGCAAAGTAACAGGCTCATTTTGGTTATTATATTCATAATGCAATCTTTCCTGCTGAAAAAACACTGATCAAATTTTATAGGAAATCCCAAATGTATGGAATATGAAGGATTCAGATCAGCTGATGACTACCAGGAAAGTGTTAATGTTATCAAGAGAGTGATCTAAATTTAAATCTATGCCACTAAATAGAGTAAAACAAAGATTAAAAAAAATTTAAACAGGCTGTTGGGACTTATAGTATCTCTATATTTAGACTTAGAAGAGGGATTTCAATGAAATAAAAAATACAATTTTACCAATGAAAGCATGCATTGTACAAAGCAATTTCCTATTATAAGCTATTATATACAATCATTTCAAAGTGATTCACTTTGACAGCTATTTCTTTTATAAGCAAGTACACAGCTCTCCAAGTTATTATTAGGTATGATTTAGGTTACGGATGAAGTTTTAAGACAAAATACTGCTGGAAAGAAGAATATGATAGCTTTTTGTTGGACTTAACAAAGAAAATATTTATACATTAGCCATGCACAGGCTTTCTCTAGAATTTTAATCACATTTCTTCACCAATTTAACAGACCAAGTTGAATTCATTATTATTGTTTTGCTCAAGATGGAGACTGCATTTAGAAAAGTTTTATTCATCATATTCCTCTTTCTTTGACAATCATAACAATAAGAAAAACACACACACAGATACACACACACATGCACACACACAGAGATACACACACACACACACACACACCCCGCTACAAATTATAATTTCCTACCAAAAATAAAAATATTGAGAAGAAGGAAAGGAGTGAGAACTGATGATTCTGTTTAATACTTGGTTATTCTCTTTAACATGACTAAACTAAAAATATGGCTTCAGTTTTGTTGGACTAGAAAAATAATTCTTGAAATGGCCTCTATAAGATAAAATTTTCTTAAAGAAATTTTGACTACATTTAAATAGTAGATATATGCATTCCACTTGAAGCAAAGAAAATAAAGTGATTTTGCTTTAGTCTTGCTACTGTTTTCATTCTGAGAACCATAAAATTCACCTAACCCTTATATGTAGTTAGTAGTCATAATAAGCACAATAAATAAAAATAAACTACCAGTTTAGGAAGTCATGTCAAAGGGAGAACAAGTCTCACCAGCTCTGTGACAATAGCTTAAATCTTTCCACCATGGCTGTATATACATTAGCATTATCTTTTATTCTTTAAAGGAATTTTATTCCTTAAAGGAATTTTAAAAATCCACAATTAAAATGTAGATTCATATGAAGTAATAATATTTATGAAATCTCAAGTGTGGCAGTCTACTTATACTTTTTCTAATATAGTACATTATTGCATGAAAGAAATATTCCCCATAATGATCCCACATGCCACCAACAGCATAGGCAAAACATTTAATGAAAACATACCACTCTATAAAGTTTTTTAACTTAATTTCTTTTTCATAAATGGACATATACTAGTGTGATTTAAAAACACAGATTAATACGGAATATCATGCTTGCTAAGCATGCCATGAAGAGCAAACTTCAGGCTTTAAAAATAAGATCAAAGGCAGCTGAGTTGATATGTTGACCTTGAAATACTTTTGGCCTCCATCTCATACAGGGAAATTAAAAAGCTGTGTGGAAGCTCTAATTCACACCAAATTAAGGTATACAGAGTGTACACAACAGAGAAACTGACCTAACATTACACTTGGATCCCACCTTCCCAGGGACAAAAAGCCTCTATTGTTTTTGTAATTAATTGAGTTAAAAGTGAACTTTCATGGCCATGAAGAGTGATTTCTATACGTGAGGGAAAAGAGAAGGGCAAAATGTGGTTCAGTATTACAACTCTGCTGCTTGTGTTCTGTAGAAAACTGAATTGCAAGCTCTTAATTTGGATTTCATCAGTCTCCTACTCTCACCATATTCCCTTATTTCTGCAATAATGTTTCCTATCATTTGCCATTGTGTTTCGTGAGTCCTGACAAAGGTAAAACCCATTAGAGATTATTCCCAAAAGCAGACAGAATCATCAAAATTCAAAGATCTAAGAAGACAATTGAACTCGTAATTATATAAATTACATTAAAATCTCAGTGTCCTCATGAACATGAACTACCTAGATTTTACATATTAATATAAAATTCTGTCATATTCGTGGATGTTCATCTTATTTTCATATTCAAGAGAACTAGTAATGACCTCTTCCTGGCATATACTTTCTTTGTGAAATATAGTAATTAACAATATTAATTACAACATTGACTTAATAAAGTTCACAGCAATATAATAACAAATAATAGGAAAGAAAGCATGGATTCTAACCACTTTGTCCTCCTTTGGGAAAGCATCCAAGGAAGCAGAGTAGAGAGAAAAAGAAGAAGAAAAAA
This sequence comes from Hydrochoerus hydrochaeris, assembly GCA_004027455.1. Taxonomy (NCBI): domain Eukaryota; kingdom Metazoa; phylum Chordata; class Mammalia; order Rodentia; family Hydrochaeridae; genus Hydrochoerus; species Hydrochoerus hydrochaeris. Next base: position 215,530 of record PVLA01000528.1, on the reverse strand, counting down.
AAAAGAACAGAAGTGAGCCATGTATTAATGAAGTGTTTTTAATAATACAATTATGTGCTTCTTCAAATGGTTAAACAGATATTTTGAAAAGTAAATCCATTAAATATGTCTGCATTAGACCTACTCCATCTCAGATAGAGGACTTGGGCACAACAATTTCCTAATGTTTTATAAATTTGTAAATCCACATTTAAAATATTCTTCAGAAAAAAAAGCAAATTTATTACCAGAAGTAGTTTATTATTGAGAGAAAATAATTTATTAAAATCCATCAAATCATACTAAATCATTTTGTCAAATTACTACTTAACAATGGTAAGTGTTTGTAACAGATACAAGTGGGAAATGTATTATTTTGGCCACAAGTTATTCCAAAAGCAAGAGTTGTTGATGATATTTACTTCAACTCTAGGGTCATAGGAAAAACCAACAATGCACAATTTCTTGGTGTTACACCCAAGACAAAAAGTTTAGGTTGGGCCTTCTATTATTTTTTCCTTTAAGTATTTTTCCAAGGTTGGGTGGGATTTAGTGAAGATTGATGAATTATAATTGGTGGAAGTGTCCTCTTCAAAGCCCAAATACCCTCAAAGTCAATTATCTGTAAACACACTGCTTTTTAAAACCTGAGTTTGACCTTGATAATTGTAATGTATCAACAGCTAACTGTATTGCTATCAGCTTGCCTTGAACCTGGAGTGAATCTGAATAAAAATATCCAAAAACTATGGGGTTCAGCTAGAATTAACACTCAGCTGATTTACACCTCACCCTTCAGGGCCAAGCACCTTTCAGCCTGAGCAGTGCCTTACCACATCAGCTGTTAAGTATGTTGATCCCACCTCAAAGTCTCACCTACAAGAATTCATTCCAAAGTATATATTTAAGAACACTAAAAAGGAAAAATTAGAAAATCTAGCTGGTGTGGTTTCTGTGGGCCAGACAATATACAAGCTTGCTCTAGACGGCTTTAAGGTCACATATCATTATTAACTACACCATATCATTTTTGAAAGAGAAAGATAAAACTCATACAATAGAACCTAAAGAAAGAGTATGCACATTATAGACAAGGATTTTAACTGTTTAATTTCATTCTTATAAAAATCATGAGATTGTTTTGTCTAGTTTTAAAAAATAAACTGTTTAGAGAAATTATCTTCCCAAAGTAACAGAGATAGTAACAGTTTTACTTTAAATTAAAAAAATACGTCAATACTAAGCGTCTTACTTCCATCAATGGTGACCTTAGAATATCTACCTGAAACTCAGGCTATCAAAGACTATCCTGTGAACTGAGAGATTGAGTCTGTGATTTTTTTTCCAGATTAGAAATATATCCTGACTTCTTAAAGTTTGCATATTATTGTAAAATATAACTTTATACTAAATTCTCTACATGATTAAATAGTATAAGAAATTCTTTATAAAAACAATGGGGATTCTTTATGTCTATGATTATCATAATTGTGTATATTATAGTACAGTTTTATATTAAGGAAAACATCCATATTTTTCTATAAATAATTCTATGTTGATAATCTAGGAAATATGATAAAATCGACATTAAAATGTATTGTGAACTAAATAGAATTAATCTAGAATTTTGTAAATAACAATATTGTGTTCTACTACACTAGGATCTTAAAACATCAAAAAAATTTCATATATTTAAAACCCTGTGAAAACAGAGAAGTAGATGTATTGAAGCCAGACAAGGAAGTTGCATCAGATGAAAATATATCAACAGAGAAGAAAACAAGAAATGCAAACTTCAAGATTAAAAAAAAATGGTGCATTTTGAGATACTTGTTAAGTATTCAAATAACCACCATGAGATAAACTTGGGGATGTATTTCTTTAACATTATAGCTAATGTAAAATTACTATCATAGAGGCTAATCATTATATATATTAATATATTATTTGGGGTTCAACTTCCTAACACAGTTTGCCCTACATGTTATCTTCATGCAAATTGGAGCCTAATGTTCCAAAAATTAAAAGCAGTTAATTTTTTTTTGCATGAAGAATTAGCCATAACAACTTTCAAAGGTTTCATAATTCCCAAAGATGCTAAATCCACAGGTACCACATTCTAAGAATGAATTTATTCTGATAGTATTCTTTTTTTGTTTGTTTGTTTTTTGGTAACAGGGCTTGAACTCAGGGCCTTGTGCTGGCCAGATAGGCGCTGTTAGGCTTACTAGTAAGCACTTAAGCCAGTGAGCTAAATCCCTGGCCCTTGTAAAGCTCTTTTTAAGACTTGCACAGTGCTTGTTACTTTGCCATAACTGTGCACCTTAAGAAAAGCAGAAACAACCTAGGAGAGACACCTGAGCTGCAGATTTCTGCCTGAGTCTGCTCCCAAGCACCTGTGTTCCGGCGTGGGCATGGGACGCAGCGGACCTAACTGGGCACTCAGGGGCCTTTCTGTCCCTAGAATACTCACGTTGTTTGATCGCAGCGACACGCGGCCTCCGCAGCGAGCGCAGAACTTGGTGCGACAGTAGGAACACAGGTGGCCGCACCCATCAGCAAACTTGGTCTTATGACAAATCCCACACGTCGGAGCGTCATCTCTGTGCTCTCCCTGGTAACGCCGGGCTTCTTCCCCTATTTTTCTCACTTGTTCCTTATAACTTTCAAACTGTTGATGCAATCTCCTAGGCAAAAGAGAAAATCATGGTGAATTAAGCAAAGAATGAAAGTCAAAACCAAGCAAATCACATTTTCCCTGAAAGCATGAAAGCATAACTACTTGAGCAATACATATAAAACTATTTTCCATGCAAACTTCAAAGGTAAGAAATGGATAAGCATGTATCCCTGTGGTTCTAGTTCTGCTATCAAGAACCATGTTTATTGATACACAGTTTATCTCTGCAGTAGAATACATGTATCTACTCCAGGGCTGGGCTTCTTTCAGAGAGGTGTTTTTCACAATATTTTTACTGGGAACTCAACACTTTACTACTATACTCTACACACACATACACACACACACACACACACACACACACACAAACTGAAGCAATCAATCAAAATATTTAGCCTATTTTTGATGCATCCTAAAATTCAAAACGGTTTGTAAAGTGCATGATTCTATAATCCACTATTTCAGTATGATGCATATTTTCAAGAAATACTGCTTTAATCACATTGCTAGGCAATGTGTATTCCACAAAATGTTTTCCTTTGCACCTATTCCCAGAGACTGCTTTCTATTTGACATCAAATATCTTATTTAATGCAGTAAATAGAATGTTATCTTATTCATTGTATTTGAGCTCACTAGTTCATTTGTTTGTTTTTAGACAGGGTCTAGTTAGGTAGTTCAGACTGTCCTTGAACTCACTTATGTGGCCCAGGCTGGTCTCAAACTTGCAGTGATCTTCCTGCCTCAGCCTCCCAAGTGCTGGAATTACAGGCATGCACCAGTAGACCCAGCTCACTAGTTCTTCCACAGCATATTAAAAACCCTAATCCGTGTCCTGCAAATATTCAGATTTCAACATGCACCAATATTTTGCTCTCAAGTTACATGTATGAGGGTCACTACCATTCTTTGCTAACTCTTGGTGGTGAGTTAACCAGAGCTACTGAGGCAAATCATTCCTCTAAGGAATGTTCATATTTAATATGATTCAGGTTTCCTCTCCTCTCTGTCGGTTCAAATCTCTCAATCTTAAATTGCTGTAAAGAGAACTAGCTGATGGTCCACAGAGCACTGGGCCCCTCAGGGAATCCCCCAGCAAAAGTATGTCTTAGCTTTGCAAGTGAGACCTAGGAGAGTTGTTTAAGGCCTAATCAATAGTCACTGGCTATTTTAGAAACTTCTGGGAAACACTTAATCAAATTCATCCATGTATGAGCTACTCTGCTGAGTTTCAATATTCCCTAGGACACAAGGAACACAGATGCTATCATTAATTCTGGCAGTTAGCTTGACGCTGTACATGTAAGAAAACTGTAAGGAACCGTGCTCCCTAGATACACTCAAGTATGTTAGATCCAAGCACTATGGTGTTTAAGGTGTTGGAGTTTCATTAGATTTTCCTTCAAATATCTATAAGCTTTTAAGCATTCCTACTCTCTTCTTTGCCAATTCATCTTTTTTCTATTTAACTCCCACAATGAAAGGCAAGTATACACACACTATCATATAATATAGTTTAGTGTCTGAAAATATTCGCACTTCAAAGGCCAGCTAATTTCATTTAACAGAACAGTAACCTGTATGATATTTTCATTTAATGAATGCAAGAATATCTGGTTAGTTTGTTGAAAAGTTATTTGACTCATTCAGTACTTTATACTTTACCATTAATATAGGATCGAGTCGGTAGAAAACAACCGTGGATATCTATTATTGGAAATTCCCATACAAAATGGCATGGAAATCATATAGCTTCTATTAAATAAAATTATTAAGGAATGGTAGCAAAGAGATATCTCCAATGAAAGAAAATATCAGTCACTGAGTCTAAAGGAGGTGCCTGGTTAAATATTTATTTGGAGAACCACAAATCAAATCTACTTCAGTAAACATAAGCAAGAAAAGTTAGGAAAGAGTTCCTGTGTAAACTTATTCCTTAACATAGAACATGATTTATTCTGGGTGATGAAAAACTTTTCAGTGAAAGGTCAGATTATAAATGTCTTAGGTTTTTGTGGGTCATGTAGTTTCTGTTGCCATCACTCAAATCCACTGTCAGTGGAAAGGATCTACAGACAACATGAATGGCACGAATGAGTGTGGATAAGCTCCCTAAAAACTTTTCTTTACAAAAAGACCAAATTGGGCCCATGGGCCAGTCTGTCAATTCCTGATCTATTATATGCTTTGTGCATGATATAATTGGTTGAAACTCAAAATATCTTTATATTTTTAAATTCAAACATAAGGAGTTTTACATATCTTATAGGACCTAACAGGAAGGGCACCTATCTCAGAAAAGTTTTGAAGGTTTATGTAGATGCATGTGTGGTTTTGGGGATCAGACGCAGGACCTTGAGTGCCCTAAGTATGGGCCCTGCTTCTAAGCTCCATCCCCTGCCTTCTCAGAAAATCTTGGTATATTATGTGCAGGGCAGTGACCCATGAAACCTTATCTTACTGCAATCTCATGGCATTTTACTTGGTCCCTCATACAATGCTTAGTATTTTTATTACATATTCTTACTACCTCTGTATTTGGTACCTCTCACCTCTCTTCTATCAAACAGTAATTAGTATAAATGCACAGTTTACATATTTAACCTTCTTTGTAATAGCTGGTAAATAATTGTGAGGAGTAGTGGCCTCTGTGTGTGTGTGGTATTATGTGATTGAAAATACAGGGAATGTGAATATTTAATTTTAAAGATATTACAATAAAAGACACATTGGCATTAATCCTCTTTGTTTTAAAGATACTTATCCCATCATTTCTGCCACTTTCTGAAGCAGTTTTGGAAGCCACCATCTGTTCTGATTATGCATTAGATATGTTTGATACATACACATACATTATCTTAGTCCATTTTGAGTGGAAAAAAGAGTATTTTACAGTGAAGTTTATATTAGGAAAAATATCCTGAGAAAACTCTACTTCCACAAACTGCTAAAAATTTTGGATAAAATACATTTTAAAATAACTTTTAATGTACATTTTAACTGGAGCAAAAGTATGCAAAATCATCCTCATAGGAGAAAAATAAAACAGAAGCAATAATTGCGAAAGTAACAGTGCTGCAGCAGACATCTGCCCTAGGGACATGTACCGTAGCTATGTGACTGATAACTCAAGTTTTAATTAATTTACAAGGAATGAAAGCAACGTTTTAAATAGCCACTAAAAATAATTAAAATAAACCAACAGCAGGAAAATATATGGAATGAAAAAGCCAACCCAAAGAACATTAAAACTAAAATAAATACATAAACCCAGGCAAAGCAGAATAATGAGAAATTATGTCATGAAGTGGTAGGAACAATTGAACATAGTAAGAGTCACAAGTGTCTACAATATCATTAAAGAACAAAAATTATCACATTAGTTTTAATAGATCAAGCTAAATGAAGTTTAGAAGAGATATGCTGAGATATAAAAACATTAAGTACTTGAAATAAAGTAATGGGAAAAAGATATTCCAAGGAAAGATGAACAAAAACAGATAAACAAGGAAATGGATAAAAGATGGCATGAAATTTAAATAAAGAAGCATTACTAAAGAGGATATCATTATAAAAACATTCATTTAATGGTGGATATGATTATGCTCAGTTTAAATGCACATGGCATATAAAGCAAAAATATTTATAAAAATAGTAGAATAACATGTATGGCATTTTAATGCAACTCTCTCCATAACTCACAGAAGTAGTAGAGCAAAAATATAATAATGAAAGGGAAAGAAAGTGCTCTAAAGGCTATAACTTTATGTTTAAATGTGTAAGATAGAAAACCATACTACTAAGTTTTTGTTGGTTTACTGAACAGAATGGTTTGTACTGTCAATGTCCACTTTTTATGCTTTGATTTTGTAATTTGAACAACTATTTCTAAGATGACTATATGTAATTTAACAAGTAGTGATTTCTTAGTGTGTTTTTGAAATTCTGTAATATTTCTATCCTTTTTTTCGGTTTTGCTTTTTTCTCTAAATAAAAAATGATGGAAGCTATTTTAACAACACAACTAATAAGTTTAATCAACTGCACCGATGTATTTATATACATATATATGCACACATACATAATACAGAGTATAAATATATGTATCTTTCCAGTAGATTAAAGGAATTAAGCTTGATGTTGAGGTCTCTATACAGGTGCCCACACACATGCACAAACACACACATACACACAAAAATTTTTTTCAATGTAGAAATGCTTTTAAAGCATTTCTAAAATTTTTGGCTTCAAAGTGCTGGAAATAATTTATTTACTAATTTATTTACTAAGCTAGGTAGTGGGAAGTTCATGACCTATGCTTCACTCTGTTTCTTTATCTGTATGTTTCACTGTACTGTTTGTACATAGGATATGTTTCACATTAAAAAGGAAGATTTCAGCTCTGCCTCATCAAATACCATCAAATTACAAATGGACACTATACTGGATTGAAAAGATGATTGTACTTGACAATATTTAAATGTACAAAAGAATTGACCAAACCAATTAGTTTCAAAAAGAAATGTGTACTTTTAACACCATAAGTTAGCAAAGTAGAAAGTACTATTCACATTTTAATGATAGAGAAACTAATTTTTGTGTGAGTCTTTGATTTTACTTTCTTCCTGAATGTATCATTTTAAATTCACATTCTTTACATCTTACATGAAGCTCATGAAAAGGATGACAATTAATATGGTTTCAATTTGCAAAGTATTTCTTGATTCATGAAAGTGCTCATTACCAGGCAATCTCAACTTCTGATCATACCTAACTGATAATATATGAACAAAAGCTGGCTATGGACAAGCAAAAGCTATGCTGGTAAACTCATCCCATGAAACTTCTATAGATCTTTTACACCTTATTTGATGATGGTTTCATTCATTTGTGTAACTCCCCATGGCATTTCTCTTTTCTCAAACTGCACTAAGGTTACTCTTTCCTTAAAAATAGACTTCAAATACTATTTTATCTTTTGTGATTCCAGAGTCAATTTTATAAATGCTCTTGTATCTTAGAGTATAGGGTCTCCCGGGCCATGGCAGGTGGGCAAGCAGCTAGAGAACCTTTGGTGGTAGCAATTATTGCTGCAACAAGTGGACTGGTGAGAAGAGGCTTCTTCCTTGAAATGCAATGAGGCCTGTAGCATCTCACTTTTCCACAGGAGATCTCAGAGCAGTTCCTAAGGAAGACAGCCACCAGGGAGCAGTGTCCTTCTGCTACAGGAGCACAGCTAAGAGACCCAGGCAGCTCTTTTCCCACTCTTTTGCCCCAAAGCTCTTGAGACCATTCACACAGGCATCACTTTGCACACCACCTGGACTCACATTCTTGTGGACTCTGGCTCTTACTGGCCAGCACCCATCAGTACTATTATCCCACGTGTCAGAAATTTCTTCTTGTTTTCAGCAATACGCAATGTTTATGAGAAAGATGACGTTTCTCAGCTGAGAGCTTCCTTATATCTTAGATTCCTTCCTCTACTAACAGAGAGACCCCTTAAATACACAGAGAAAAAGTTCAACGCAGGCCCTTATCAGCTTCTCCAACTTGTTTTCAGAATGCTCCTTCTTTTGACCAGAAGTCATTATAAAGAAGAGAAAAGGAAAAAAGGAAGGAAGGAAAGGTGGGAGGAAGGAACTGCGAGAGGAAGGGAGGGACATTAATTTCATTCATTTCCTCAGAATTACCAACTCCATAATCTCCAGTGCTCTACTAAATTACTCATTTGAAAATAACCTGATGGTCCTTTCTCAATCCATATTTCCTTTAGGATACTCCGATATCTCACACTGGCAAGATGTCCTCATAATAAAATATACTATTGGAACTAAGATACTGGTAGTAAAACATAAATAGCATATTTATATTTTTGTTTCTTGTTTTAGTGTTTCTTAATCCATAGAAATATGTCATGGTAAAAATTACGAATGAATGAAAGTACCTATTATATGGTGTTATGATAAATGTGTGGCTGTAAATGTGAAATCTTTTTGCGAAATTCATTTACATATTTCAATTTTAGAATATATTTTTACTGATTAGCAAGGTTGACAAAATAGATCACAAATAACAAATTTAAATTATCCACATAGAAAATGGAGTCATAAAACACATACAATGTTATCAAAAGAAAAACATTGATACTGAAACTTCAGTTTTACACCTGTACAAAATTTTCCCTTTGTTTTAATATATAATAATCATTGTGTTATTTTAATAACCATGTACTCCACTCAAAAATTTCAAGATTCCAGTTGTAAATGTGCTTAGGTGATTAGTAGCAAATATATTTGGAAAGATAAAAAGACTGCGTAAAACATCAAACATCACCCTTTAACTTTGTAACTTGAACAACTACATCCTGGATGACAGTACGTAATTTATAAATTACTGCTTTCTTAGTGGGGCTTTTTCTCATTCTCTTTTTTCTTTCTTTCTTTTAGAATTCTGTATTGTTGCTACCCTTTTTTCTGTATTTTTTCTCTTCTCTTTAAATAAAATTTTAAAAATGTATAATTGCTATTGTAAAAAAAGAGGAAATAGGAAGTGCTATAAAAGATATAGCTGCATGTATGTTTAGGTGTGTGGGATTGATGACCATATTTCTAGGTTCTTGTTGGATTGTTGAACAGATCTGTTTGTACTCTCACTGCTTTAGTGGCCACTTTATGTGCTTTAATTCTGTAACTTGAATGACTATTTCTAAAAGAACAATATGTAATTTATCAACTAGTGATTTCTTACTGTTTATCTTTTCTTGAAATTCTGTAATATTTCTACCTTTTTCCTGTTTTTTTTCTCTTTAATTAAATAAAATCAAACATACTGTAAATGTCTGTATAACTAACCATCCTATGAAGGAAAAATAAATAGCTTAAATAGGCAACTATCTATGGCATTCTTACCAATTAATATTTTAAACATTTACTACAAGTAAGGAACATTATAAGGTGCTGAGTGACCAGAAACAGTGGAATATAGAAGTATCTTTGAAACTTGAGAGGATCTCAGTTATTTCTCTTTTGTGTGGTTTTTTTTGTTTTTCATTCTTTCATTACAAAGTGTGAAATCAGTAACTAGAGAAAGTCTCACCTTTCTGTATTTTCTGGTACACAGAGCTGGATTTTTCCAGAGGAATGGATGGGCACTAGTGAACTGAAATTTTTAAATGCCTAACTGGCAGGTCCAGAAGGAAATAGTTTTTTCCCCAAGATGAAGAGAAATCCAGGGATCACAGAATTCTGCTTGTCACAATTCAAAATGAGAATTGCTTTGTCATGTGTATGCAGTGGTGAGTGTACCTGAGTACTGAAACAGAAATAATAGCCTATGTTCCCCTTCTCAGCTTGGTCAAAGGACACATAATAGACACTGCCTCTGTTCATAAGACTGCAATGGGTACCATCCTGGGCCCATGAAGTAAGTTAGTGATATGGAGATTAAAGACAAGAAATCTGATAATACTTGATTGACTAAAGATAACCTACAAGACACAGTGGGTATCCAAGAGGGAGTTTGGGTCATGACTGAACTTTTTTGATTCACTAGTATGACAATTTGGAAACTTGCTTTAAAATTTTTTGAAATAATAGGCTATTATTGAACTTCATACTAATCTTGAAAGAATATAAAGTCTTTTTAGAAAATCAGTTATATACACTAAATGACAAGGCAGCTGGGAACTTAGTCATATTTTCCATGCAACACAACTGTCCCTTCTGAAAGGGGATTGACTTGTCTCTAGGAAAAAAACCCTAAATCAGGAAGCTTTAACATCAGAAAGCTATGGTTTCAAATTAATGACACTACTGTACTACCACTTCTGCAAAAGTACTGGAAACTGCCATGTGAGCCATGCCAAGCCTGCTAAAGAGACTTCAGGAAAATGATGCACAAAGAACTACTGTGGTTCTCTACCTAACTCAATTTCAACTCAGTACACATGCAAGTAAAGTGGTAGGTACCTCCATTCATGAACTTAATTTTTTTCTATGTTTTGGAAAAGATGTCTATGTTTGTGTGGGAAAGATGGCTATGGTTATGTTTGTCACCTGATGTAGAGCTTACAAACAAAAACAAAATTTTGCCAAATGCTTCTGCTTGCAAACCAAACTGTGTTCAAACAAAAGTGCTCATAAACTGAGGTACCACTGTACATCTACCTGATGGAACCTAAATCATATAAGAGATCTAGCTGCAAGAGTCTGTGAAATTTGTTTTTAGAATTCTAAAAGTGTTAAAGACATCATATTACAGTGATACATGCATACTAATGTTTCTAGCAGCACACCTCACCTTAGCTAAATCTTGAAAATAACCCATGTGCCCATCAACAGATGAATGGATAAAGAAAATGTAGTATTTATATGCAATAGACTACCACTCTTCTACAAAGAAAGATAAATGTGAATCATATGGGGGGAAAATGGAGGCACCTTGAGACCATAATTTTAAATGAAACAAATCAGATATATAAGCTTAAATACCACATTGTGTCTCTTCTATGAGAAACCCAGAGTAAAAGTAAAGAGCAAAATAAAAGATAAGAGGAAGGAAGTTGGTAGTTCTCAAAGAAGGAAAGGATTGAGAGACAGAAAAGGAGGGAAGGAAGAAATACAGGATTAAAAAAAAATTGGGATGGGTTATTACATGTACCAACTCCACACAAGGAAAAGAAACATGATGTGTGCAAACATGCACTAAGTTATTACACAGCAGTTTATCTTCCAATTAGCCTGGAATTTCTTCTGCAGTTGAAACTGTTACCAATTATTAAACTTCCATGCTACTAACTTCCCAATATAAATCTACTTGGGGTAATTTTTTACTGTACATAAACTGTAGGCATATAATATGCTAGTCTCTGTGTGAGCATGCTGGCCATCTTTTGAAAGAATTAGGAATTATTCTACCCTTCATCTTTGTTGTCTGCTTCAATCCTTGTGAGCCATTTCTGAAATTTAAGAAATATGTCTATATAAGCTTAAACCAAGGGCCCTACTCCTTGCTCAGAGCTGAGGGTCTCATCCTTTTGGCATCATTCAAATACTACTGCCCACTGAGACAAGATAAAGAAAGGATTCCAAAACCCAGGGGTAAGTGACTAGATTTAGAAAAATACAGACATAGATGAACAATGAGTACATCTGCCTCATTTTCATAGTGAAAAACTTAGGGTCCTACTTTCAGTGAATTACAGGAACTTGGAAAAATGATGTGTGATAATTAGGTCCAATTGTCTACCACCTTGTCTTCAGAATATTCGCTTCAATTATCGCTGGTGGAGTGTGAGGCTACTGTACAGTGGAAAGTACTTCTTCAGTATTCTCAGACCTAGAATATATAAAAATTATCTGAGAAGCCTGTTACAATGCAAGTTCTTGGGTGAACCTACAGAGCTGCTGCTTCCGTAAGACTGACAAAAGTGACTTGAGTGCAGATCACTCAGTGACCATGATATAGTAGAGTCTGGACAGTAGGGATAAACTTGAAAAAAAAGAGGCATTTTTATACATCTGTCATTTCATAAAAATAATCACCACATGATAAAACTGCAAGAATAAATGTGAAATTCTGGACACTGTCTAGAAACATATTTAAAATATTTAAATATCATGCTATTTACACTTTAACTTGACAACCATCAAGGCTTTAATATATAAATTCATGAACCATAGATATGTACATATAGACATGTAAGTTTAAAAAATTATCAATGTCTTTTACATAGTTTATATATACATAATTTCAAAGGTCTAACTAAACATTTCAGTATTGTAGAAGTTTTCCTCTGGTGTTATTTAGTGAAACAAGGAGTGTAAACCAAGGACCTCGTAGGTTGCCAGGATAGGCAACAACTCTACCACTGAGCCACACAATTAGCTTGAATGATTTTTAAAACTTACTATGGTTCACAAAATATTTTTGGTTTACACCTAAAACCAGGTTTGATCTTTTCTTTCAAAACTATACTTTTATATATTTCAAATTTCCAGCAGATGGCACTAGTAGTTTTCATTTTTACATTCAATTTTTTTCAGGGTTATTTAAGTTCTTTTTCTTTTAAACATCTATTGTGTTAAAGGAGAATTAATACAATCAGCAGGGCTTTTGTTTTTTATGTGTTAGGAAGTTGTACTTTTAGAGGTGACTGAAATAGAACAAAGGTGTATAAAATGTGATTTCTGCCCTTTTTCAGAAGACTGGATCCCTATGCCTTTTATAATGTATGTTTACACTGTTTTGTTGTAATTTTTCTATTGCCTGTGTCTGTGAATGCAGGTTAGTCATCCATTTACTGCTCTTAAAAATGCTGTTCATCTGATCAGCATCCCACAGAGTTTTGAAAGCTCTGAGAGATGACACTGATGAAAAATAAGAGGTCAGTGGATGATTAGCTATTAGTGTTTTACAGCCTGTTACTTCAGTCAAGCATTTATTTTTAATTCCATTTTCAATTTACCACAGGAGGCCACTCCTGAGTAAGCATTAAATGAAGACATCTCAGGACACAGAGACCTTGGAGCAGTTTCAGTTTTGCTCCATCTCGTCTCCCAAGAAACACTTGCTCCTGGATGTGGTAAGACCCTGCATGTGTGGAGGCTACTATGCATTTGAAAAGCATCATTTCTGGATTAGGGAACAATATCACTGCTTTCTAATATTGGAGATATATCAAAATTCTATTCCTGAAAGCCTGCCAGGAGGGGAGGCATCTCAATATTTTGACCAACAAATATTACTGTTCTCAGAACAACTGAAGAAGTGGAAATCAAGGAAAATGATGAGAAAACATGAATCAGAATAGAAAGGAAATTTTATAAAAGAATAAAGTTAATCTTAATAAAAATGTTGGGGTCATCTACATGATAAATTAATCGATAATACTTACATTCCATATGCACTTGATGTCTGTGTCACTTGATCCTAGGAATTTACCTAATATGTAAAGGACAAACTCCATCTGATGGTAATTTAGTAAAAGGTGTTTTTCACACATACAATCAAGCCAAGGTGTTAAATAACCAAGTAATTTTTTTCTATTCTTGTTTGCAATGCAGATTACTGATGTCCATTTTAAGGAACTGGAACATGCATATAATATATATCTTGACGATTTTTAATAATTTTCCTCCCTTTTCCCCTTAGTCCCCTGCCAAATTTCAAATGCGCTTTACCTAGTCTGCATTTCTAGAATGTACAACACACACTGTAAAGCTCACTTTTGTTTTTATTCTTGGCTGTTTTTACCAGGTTTGTATGTTACATCACTATAGAAAAGGAAAAAATGATAAATGAACCCTGCCATTGGACACTTTTTTGGAAGGGAATATCTATAAATCTGAGGCTGGTCTTCTTAGGATCAAATCTGGTTATAACTATTTTAAGCTTCATAATAATGTACTTTAAATTCTGTTTCTCAGTTTCCTCACCTACGAAGTCTTGATAATAAAAGCAACTAAACAGGATTATTGGGAGGGTTAATTGAGATAATCAATGTAAAGTGCTCACACGGTGTCTAGCACATGGTAAAAGCTCAATAAATATTAACTATCACTATACACAGACATAGATGATACATGAGAGAAGAAAATACTGTGCTTTTAAGTTTCCGAATACAAACAGTTGGCAACTTTGCAAAGCAACTATGAAAGGAGGGATTTCTTGGCATATGGATATCAATATGAGTGACTCGGGTAATTGATCAATAGGCCACTAGTAAGGCACAAAGAGGTCCCCCTTGTGAGATAAAAGTCACACTGAAAGACAAACTCACCAGTTCTACTTGTTTTGTGAAAAGCACAGAAGATACAACCATGGGGTAACACTCTTTTTTTTTCTAAAATTTTTCTCAGCATTTTTATGGTCATGGCAAAATTTAAACACACAAGGAAAAAAAGATTTTAAAGTCTAATGTTTAAAAATGAGTTTTATTATTAGACCATTTTGATCTCAGAAACATATATTGTTTAAAACACAAACATGCCCATTCCTTGGAAACAGTAGGTGAAGGAAGGATCTAAGAGAAATTTCTAACATATCACAGGTTAGTTTTTCTTTCTCTTGTTTTTCCTTTAATGACTAATTAGTTTACACTCACCGAATGTGTTCTTCTTCTTGTGTTAAGCAAGTTTCATCACTTTTTCTTCTTTTCCACAGTGAACTATTATTTGAGGTATAGTGGCTAAGAGAAGCCTTTCAGCACTATTTGGACAAAGAATCATTACCTTCCATTTTTAATAATTAATTGGACTAATGCCCTTAAAACAGCAATGGTCTCATCAAGTGTGTTGTTTTGTGTCTCAGAAAGCATAGAGTCATCATAAAGGGAGAAATAAAAAGTACAAGTCGCTTAATTTGCAGAACGTCTAAAGACGCCATCACCCTGGACAAACTTCTTTGGCAATTCCAGGTACAGTTCTAGAAAGCCACTATGACACTGTTGTTTGTCTGGTCAAAGGTTCTGTACTTCTCTAGGGAGACAGTAACGAAGACTCCATAGTCCATGCCAGCCCTGCTCTGCTTGTGGAAGGGAAATATACTCCCTGCTTCTTGCACCCAGGGAGTGAGGACAGGAGTACCACAGCTTTTCAGTTTGGTGTTTAACACACATGGGGGGCAACTGAGAAGACAGCAGAGCCCAGGGTTTCTGGAGTTAAATTTTCTGAGTTTAAAACTTACCTAAAATAGGATGTGATGACACATGATTTTAATCCCAGCACTCTGGATGGCTAAGATGGGCGGATCACAGGTTGAAGCACAGCATGGGCAACAGAGCAACTTAGGAAGGCTCTGTCTTAAACAAAAAATCTTTAAAAAGGTAAAAAAATCTGGGGATTTAGCTCAATGTGAAGGCCATAGGTTTAATTCTTAGTACTGGGAAAACAACAAGAAAACATTTTCCTAGGCTTTTCCTCTCAATCAGCCCTGTAACCTGGGAGGTTATTTAAATTTTTAAACCTCATTCTTCATCTTTAAAATAGGAAAATAATGCCTACTTCCTGATGGGATTGTTTTGAGGATTAAATCACCTAATACACAAATCACTTAGTGATTATTAGACAAGTAGTACTTAATAAAGTATTAGCCTAATAGTTTTATAATGTATGAAGGAATAGTAAACAGAGTCAAAGCATACATTTTTGTCTTATGATACTAAGATGCTTAATGGCTGGATATATAAATAGGATACAGAACTATGAAATGTAGTATCTAGACTGAGTTCAAATTTTTTAAAGCAGCACCATCAAATATTCTACTTTTAAGGTCTAAATTGAGTATCCGAGAAACAAGAAATGCTTCCTAGAAAGCATCTGCTTTTTTACAATTGGAAATGCACAGGCACAGAGGCTTCCTGGATTTTCCTCCCAAAGTCTACTGAACTAATCAGCCATCCTTAGGTATGGGATTTCCTAAGCCAGCTGGACTGCATTTCAACTCAAGTGACGAGATCAATTTCCTTTCCATTATATTTGCTAATGGTGACATCTGTTTTCACCTTTTAATTAAAACCAATTGTTAATATGCATAGGAGATCTAATTATCATGTAAATAATATAACTCATGTTGTAAATAACTTGTTTTTTTTTATACCTGTGAAAGGTAGGTCATAAAGCAAGTAATTAAAAACGTACTGTGAATGTGGAAGCTAAAATTCTGGAAAATATTAGAATTAATTTATACAAATGTATATGTAATATATAACAGCCCCTTCACTGTTTAATCAACTCCAGATGAGCTCTTTTACTCCCACCAGCCATACCTGAGAATAACCAGTATATTTTTAAAACTTACTGTGTTGTATTATATTTAGATACTAAAAATGTGTCATAATCAGCTCTCATTAATCATGGTACATGCAAAGCTATTAATAGTCCATTTTAGCTTTTATGTTATTGCATCATCTTTGAAAAACTTAAAATAATATCAAGATTCTTTGAATGCCATTTAATTCAGTAGGCTGTCAGAAACTGTTACCACAGTATCGATCCAATTAAGTCAAACATGATTGAATTTTAATTCAGTAATGATCACTTTTTCTTTTTGCAATTAGTCAATTAGTCATTAGGAAGATCTGCCTATTACAAGGGTGAGTGGGAAGCTAATGCAAGAATGACAGGAAGAATTAGATGACTGGGCTTTGAATCTCCCAGAATCTCCCTGGCTCCTGTGGTTGGCACAGGAGAAGGCACGGAGTACACATAGGCAGCAGTTAGGGCTCAGAGGATCCTGACCAGAGCTCTGACTGGGTGGAGGTGAAGAGCATTTAAAGACTTCCTCTTCATCTCTAGCTTGCTTTAAATCTTCCTGAAGCCTGTGTAGTTAAGTGTGTGCTTGCTTGCATGACTGTGACAGGTTTCTAAAATTTGTATTCATATTGTGGTTTCCATTTCAGGCCATGCCTCTTCTCGTCGACAAAGACGAATACTGCTAAATCACACCAATTGAAGAGCTCAGCTTTCCCAGGTTGTAGGACACCAAAGGAAAACTCTCCTAATCAGAGAAGATGCAAAAGTGTTATATTATTTCAGGTTTTAAATTGTATACATTTGATATTCTCTTGGCATCGTGGATGTCCAGCATCTGCTTAACTCCTAAAGCCTCATAGTCACTGTAACATGAAGGTGATACTGGACTGATACACCACACCAAATCTCTATAAAATTCTCAGCAATTTTATTTATATTACACATTCTCTTGTGGGGTAATCTGAATACATAGTAGCTCCCTAGTTGGGAATCTTATGTTAAGAGTGATTCTAGTTTTTTGGGTTTTTTTTTGCTCCAGTGCCAAGTACCAGAGGTCACCACTTTTGAATCCATGATCCAAACTGAAGTTGACATGATATTAAATGTTTATTAGAAAGGAAGCTCTATGCAGAAAAAAAACCCAGCTGTAATTCTTTTTAAAAAATTTAAGTATTTCTTCTATTTGTTTTATAAGGGGCTTTGTTTTCCCAAAAGTAGTTATACAAGTTTAAACTGTGATGTTCCAATGAAGTTAACTTCTTCAGATATATTAAATGCCTTTGTAGGTATAGTGAGTGTATGTGTGTGCATGTGTGGTGGACTTTTTTAGATGCTTCAGATCTTCATTTTAGTATGAGTTGTTATTATGCTGTGCTATAAATACAGATGTGGAAAGAAGGGATGAGAAATTGATTCAGAAGCTAAGGAAATGCACCTTTAAGAAGCCGGCACTTGTTTTGTTTGCTTGCTTTCTTGATTGTTTTTGCTTTTGTTTTTCCTAAGTCTAAGAGAAAGCTTCCATCGAATACAGCAAACAGGTAGTACACTAGTAAAAAGCCTATTATATAACCTGTCTGAGGTCCCTTCTTTAGGCACCAGGGAATCTGAATGAATGTCTTTAGTCCATCGCATTTAGGAGCCCAGGTCTCAGCTGGTGTCATCGACAAAGTGACAGGCCCTCTACATAGTGAGCACTGAACCTGGCTGCTACAGATTTTCCCACTTGTGTAGAAACAGCCATCCTTGACAACTCAATTTGAAAAATTTTCACAAAAAAGCAGTGAGCTGCACAGTAGCTGATTTCATGCAGCACTGCAGAATAGGACTGAGAAGAAAGCTTAGTGTAACTACAGGCAAGCAGGGAGGTAGCATTTTATATTAATTACTCACATCCAGGTCCTAGTGTATGCAGTATGTCTCCTGTCTACAAATCATTTAAACAGCCTAGCTAGGAGCACTGCCAATTTGTTGCTGTGTGCATCCTGTTGCTCTCCTTCCCATAGTATCTGTGTGAAGACATTTTAAAGGTTTCTTTAATCACATCACCCACCTATCACCAAGTGATCAGATTACAGGTGTCATTTAGAAATATCCTCAGCTGCAAGGATACATGGATGACTATGAATTTTTTAAGACAGATTTCTCTACAAACCCCCAAAATTTCTGGGGTTAGTTTCAGCTTTGAATATGTTATAGTGAAAAGAAATGCAAAGGCATGAGAGTTGTTTTTGTAAATTTGATAATACTTTGTTATTGTTTGAAATGAAGCTACCCTCTCCCTTTTGCTCCTGAGTTAATAAAAGCCCAGAGGCAACATATTTCATCTGAGACCCATGGTCACATTGGTTGAGCAAGGACATTGCCATCAGATAAAAGCTGAGGTTTGAACTAAGGCTTTGCCAGCAACTTGCTGTGGGATCATGAACAAGTAATTTATCCCATCCTAGATTTATTTTCCTCATCTGTGAGGTGAGGATAGTAACTTTACCCCGTAGGATTGTACAGACTATTAGTACAATATCTGACACACATTTCAAACTCAGTAAGTCTTTGTTCTCTTTCACCACCCTCCTCTTTTGTTTGCTCTTATTCTGTTCCTATCACAAAGGGCAGGGAAATGTAATGGGAAAATCTGTACAGGAAAAATTCCTGTTTTGAGTTGTGGTATTGCCTCCCACTTACTGGGCAATAGACGTAATTCCTTGGCACTTGTGAAATGGCATCTTTAAATCTGTAACAGTGAAAAGCTGACCACTTAGAGCTGTCACTCTTTAATTTATGATATCCACAAATAATGATTAAGCATCTACTACATGCCAAGCACTGTTTGAAGCACTGGTGATGCAAACATAAACAAAACTAATCCTTGCTCATAGAAAACTTGTATTCAAGGAATACTTGGAAGAATTAAAACACATTTAGCAAAAGAACATATAATTGATAAATACCAGTAAACTCTAAGGGCTACAAGAGACAAAGAAAAGAAGCTAAAGGGTGGAGAATCATGGTCAGGGGATACGGCATATAGGTAAGACAAGGGATGTCTGCATCAAAGTGGAATCCTACAGGGCGTGGAGAAATGTATTTTTCTTAACTGTGGAGATTTCTGGCAGAAGAAGGATGTAAAGGCTGGCCAGAAAAGAGCTTGGATCATGGAAGACAGAACAGTGTTAGGAATGATTAAAAACATAAGCTCATAGGCAAGTGATTTCAGTTTGGACTACAGAACAAGGGAAGGAA
Source organism: Hydrochoerus hydrochaeris (assembly GCA_004027455.1). Lineage (NCBI taxonomy): Eukaryota > Metazoa > Chordata > Mammalia > Rodentia > Hydrochaeridae > Hydrochoerus > Hydrochoerus hydrochaeris. The sequence continues at coordinate 195,877 of PVLA01000528.1, read as the reverse complement.
CTTTTAATTTCAAGTGCAATAGAAGCTCACAATCATAGGATTGTGATGAGCTGACACAATGAGTTTGAGGACTGAAAGACTCCCTCAGTTTGCTGTGTGAAGTCAGCCCAGGAGAAAGGCAAGCTCCATATTCTTTCCAAGAGTGCTTCTGAGGAAGGAAAAAGAGAAGTCATACCAAGGATTTTTTGTAGTCATTGTACCAATATAAAATGTTACTTTAGCATGTCTCTGGAGCAAACTTTATTTCTAGCCGCTTATTAGCTCTGCAACATTAAGCAAATTATTCTACCTCTTTAAACTCTGAGAGTAATGGACTTAATGTTTGTCTCTCCCAAGATTGTGTTTAAGTATCATCCCCCACTGTGATGATATTTGGAGGATACTGGCTTTTGGGTTGTAATATGGCTTATATAATTTTATATATGAGGGGTTCCCTCTGCCCCAAGGGATTTATGCCCTTAAAGACAAGCAAGAGAGACCAGAATGCTACCCTCCATGTGAAGACACAGTCAGGAAGTGGTCATCTGCAATCCAGAAAGAGAACTGTCACCAGGGAACTAAATTGGTGGCTGCATCAATCTTGGACATTCCAGCCTCCAGAACTCAGAAAGAGATTCCCAGTCTGATTATATATATATATATATATATATATATATATATATATATATAATTTTTTTAAACAGATGCTCACACTAATACACTGAATTTCTTAATTTGCAAAATAGTGTGATGGTCGACTGTGTCATTTTGAGAAGTTTAGAAACTTAACTAAATTGGCTGAGCAACTCTACACCCTAGGGTGTATAGGACCTGCCCTAGGGTGGCTCACTGTTTGGATGGTGTAAAGTACAAATGAGGAAGGATAGACTTGCTTCTATTCTTGAAGGCACACCAGTCTTCATCTTGGACATCCTCTCCTGTCTTCCAGTGCAGACTCTTCAGCTTCCACCTCAGATCCTTCAGCCTTCTGGCATGAACTCTTCAGACCCATTGGCCGGCCTCCTAATACAGACTCAGAGGGGACACTACAGTGAACTCCAGACCTTGGACTGAAACCTTCAATCTCCAGTGTGCAGACAATCTCTGCCTGCCTCCTCATCCAACTCTGTGGCTACTGTAAGCCAATAACTAACTTTGTATACAGTTGAGCATCTTGTGTTATAGCTGCTTCTCTAGTAAAACACTGACTGATATAAATAGTAAAAATAATATCTACTCCACATTATTCATGTGAAGTCTAAATGAAATAATCTAAACAAAGAGCTTAATATATTTTCTGGCACATGTTAAGTTGCTTAGTAAGTAGCAACAACAATTAATATAATTCTAAGTTTTCTTAAGTCATAGGGATTCATGTAAGAGTAAATTCCTAGGAATAATAGTTTTTAAAATCCTTAAAGTTTGCCAACGAATATTTAATATTATGAAAAATATAAGTCACATGTAATTGCACATGAACAAGCAGGTCACATACTCACACACAAGGGACTGGGATAAATGATTGTAAAAATTAATCTTCAATGACAATACAACATTCGAGAGAAAGCAAAATTGATTGTAGTTTTTCCAATTATTGCTTGTTTGTTTTGTTCTTGTAGAAAGGTTTCATTCCTCTTTTTCTATTTGGATGGATATTTTAAAAGTCTAGTCTAAAATGAACAGCTTTCATGGTAAAGTTCTGTAAACACAATCCTTACTAGTTACACAAAAACTCATCCTGAAACTACTGGATAAATACAAACTTATAACTTCTTGGGTTTTTGTGCTATTTGCATACTTGCAGACAGAATTTCTAAAGAATGAGAATTATATATGTGGGGCTAAGGAACATACTCTATTCTATTTCTTGTGAAGCAGAATAACATCTTTTAACCACATCAAACATAGGATGCCAGAATGAACTATCTTTACATCACAGCCCATGAGAAGTAATGAAAATTCACCATGAGCAGAATGTGACAGGAAGTAACACCTCCTGTTCAGGATACTATCAATTTTCTCTTAAGATTATTCTATCATTGGAGGGAATGCCTGCTCTCTTCCTGTTTGAAAATATTCAAATGAGTAACTACGATTGCAGTTTTCATTAACCTCACTTTATTAGACTTCATGCTATGCCATCATGATGGTCACTGGGTTATGTTAATCACCTCCAGAAATTAGTTTACACCATTGGAAAGTGCTTACTGTTCACAACCAATTGCTGCCTAAATTGCAGAAAGAGAATGCATACCATACTTTTATTATCCTATTTGTCATCCTTTGATTGGTCTGCCAACAGATGCAATGCTTTACTCTAACGTAATATATATATACATATATATATACATATATATATATATGTATATATATATTTTTTTTTGAGACCTCACTCTGCAGTTCAAGCTATCCTTGAACTCACTTGTAGCCCAAGCTGGCCTCAAACCCATGACAACCCTCTTGCCTCAGCCTCCCAAGTACTGGGATTATAACTATGAGCCACCACACCAGTGCTAAAGTAATCTTAACAAGTTAAATCCAAATTTTAGTATTTCTGTTTTTGCTTAAATTTCAAACAAAAAATATTCCAAGAAAACAAGAAATAACTATGAATATCAGCTATGTAACACAATCTTTGATGTGGATGAATATTGTTTTGCAGGTAATTTATTTGATGTGGTTCTTGAGCATGTTTGGTTGATGCTCTGTTGCTCTCAGGAGACAGTGTAAGAGGAGGTGCCCCTTTGCTCACTAATAAAACAAGACTTGCAGTTCAGAAGCATTTTTTGTGTCACAGACCCTTTTGGCAGTCTATGAATCTCTCCTCAGAATAATGCTTTTAAACTTCTATCATGAAATACAAGAGGTAGAGAGGAAACCAACTGCATTTAAAAATTACCAAAGCATTAACTAAATAAATTTACATTTTGGTAGTAGAAGTGGTCATTTTAAGTTCTTCTCTGTTTACAGTAGGATACTTGTCAAAAACATCATTCAGTCCTGTAAAATGATTTTTTAAAAATTTATCAGCCAAAGCAACTGCCTAAATGCAGTTGTATTTATAGATTCTCAGCCTTAATCAATAAAGAGACCATCATCTGGAAAAGTCAATTACACAAAGCCTGTGCAAGTGCAGGCAACAACTCAGGAGAAAACTAGGCTGTATGTGAAAAGAAGGCCACCCCTTTTAGACAGACATTTGATCTGGCCACTCCAGTTAACTCACCTCATGAAATTAAACATGGTGATTTTTCAGCAGTGACAAGCAATCAGATGCTCAGTACTAAATTTCAGAAGAAGAAAAAATGGTTGAGAAATAGGTCTGAAGTCTAATATACAGATCAAAATCCACCACTTGGCGTGGGAAGTATTTTTATCTCTACTGAGTTTTTGGCTGCAGTTTTGAATTCATCTCAGGAGAAAATTCATGTTGCATTCAGTGGTTTTTCTTCTTTATTCTACAAGGCAGTTCATCTCAGTTTTAACCTTCAAGTATTTATTCTGATTTGGTTCAGATAAGTGTTTAGCTTTGGCAAGGATATGATTTGCATGTTTTGTTGTATGAAGAACCAGTGCTGATTCGCACAAGAGACATTTAGAGTGACAAGAGCTAGGACACAAAGGATGGATTTCCAGTTTAAATTTCACAGGTGCTAAAAAATAAACAAACAAAAAGGAATAGATGACAAAAAGACAAAGGGTGCCCAAGAAAAGAGCACAGGTTTAAAGACACAACCGAGTATTTTATATACTTTTCATCACAGACAGGGCTCTTAAACACCATTCTGAAAGTCCCCAAAGATACTTCCTTATTGATTTTTCTCTCTTATAGTATGAAAAAGGGTAAATACTGTTTTATGTTTCTTGGAAGACAAGGGAATAACGAATAATGTGGGTTTCTACATGAGAGTGAGTGCTCTACTCTGTTCAGTGAACCACCCCAAGAAGCTGAATGCTGTGGAAGTCGAGGTGTTTGCTGAATGAATGCTGTTGAGTGTCTTACACTGGAAGAAGATCGTCCAAGAAATTTCCAGTAATTCATCTTCTGGCTGAATCATCTAGGAATTAAACTACTGTAGAAGGATGTTGGCACTGTATTGCATGCTAGCAGCTGGGAGCTCCTTGAGCAGGCTTCTTTTTTAGGTATGGTTCCCACTCCCTCCTGCCTTGCTTTGAATTGTGGCTTCCTACAGTAGGTACTACTCAAGTGCTGAATGACTAGCACACATACTTTTCTCTCCACTATACATATTTCACTGATACCTGCTCTCCTTGGAATCACTTCCTAGAGCTCCTATGCCTTGTCACCCCCTGCCCAAATTTAAAGCAGTCTTCAGGTTTATGTGCAGAGCCTACTTCCCTCCTAAAACCTTCACTGACCCCTCTGTTTTTGAATGATTAGAGAACTTCCATCTGTCCATCATTCATGTTGGGATTTTATGCATTTATATGCTGCTTGCAAAATTCCTTTGTCTCCCTGGAGGCATAGCATGGATTTTCTTTGTTTCCTTCACAATCACATATATATACATATATATATATATATATATATATATATCACAAATAGTGCTCAATGAATATTAAAATATGTGCTTAAAGAGAATTATTCTCAGAGATATTTAATGTTTAGAGGGATGTTAGGTGCAATTTAATCTAAATTCTTTCTGATGCTTGAATCCCATCAACAACATTCTGACAAGACTTATTCCAGGCTGTGGATGACTTCCCAGGGAGGCAAAGGAGCACACTGTGACACGTACAACCCTATACTTACAATAAATTAATGGGGGCATTTTTTATAGTGAGTCTATCTACCCTGCCTGCACTTTCCAGCTCTGTATCTGGCCTTGCCCTTTTGTCTCACTCAGAATAAATTGAATCTTTTTTTCCATAAGACATTCATTTAAATACTTAAAAACTGCTATCAGTTATGTCCCCTCCAAATCTGCTTTTCCTCTGGCTAAGTCATTTATCATTTTGCATGATTTTATATCCCTTCACTATCCTAATAGCTCTCCCTGAAATGTTTCAGCTATCTACTCCATTATGCAAGTAGGACAGCCTAAACTGGAATCAATTATTTAGCCTTACCATTCCTTATTTTATATACTTTATTTCTATTTATAAATCCATAGCCCATTAAGCTTTTGTTAGCCACACAACTGACACCTATTTGAATTTACTGCCCATTAAAACTTCTATGTCATTTTCACATTTCCAAGAGCAAAAAGGTCCATACTTGTGTTCTTGTTTCACTTAGGCCAACACAGGACTTTACTATCCTACCTTTACATTTTATCTTGCTGGATTGGGCCCATGCCTCCACAATGACAGCATCTTTAGGAATGTGAATATCTAACTAACTCATTATTTCTCACAGATTTGTATCCTGTGAAAATGTAGTGAATGTTACTTTCTCATTACAAAAGTAGAAAAATATCATAGTTTAGATCTATAAAGTCCCCGCCAAAGCCTAACGTGTTCAGCAGCTGGACTTGTGGAGGGTGACCAGGTGTCAGGAATGCTATAGCTGACTTGCTGCTAGGAGGTGAGGTCACTGGGCATGAGCTGGAAGGTGTACCTCTCTCCCAGGCTCTTCCCTTCTCTGTTTCCTGAGAGCCGTGATGTGAGCAGTTTTCCTCCACCAGACCCTTCTGCCACGCCTTTCCTGCCTTGAAGCCAGCTGACTATAACTGAATCCTCTAAAGACTCAGCCAAAATAAACCTCTCTTCCTTGTAAGCTACAGGTGTCAGATATTCTGTCTCAGCAGTAAGAAAGTGACTAAGACAACAGACTTATTCTGTAAATGCAAAACAGTAAATTCTGTAAGCTTCACTGGCCACACAATCTCTGTCTTGGCTGCTCAGTCTTGCCACTGTTGCAGGAAAACAGCCGTAGACAATACAGCAACATGCGGGCAGCTATGTTCCAATAAAACTTAATCAGTGCACACTGAAATTAAATTTCATGTCATTTCATATGCCAAAGTGTTGTTCTTCTGCTGACTTTCATTAACCATGGCAAAGTGTAAATGCCGTTCATATCTCACATACTGTAGGGGACAGAAGGTGGGCTGGAGTTGGTGACCAGGCAGTCTGATGACTCCTAAGCTAAATCATCATCAAAAGGGATGTGGATGGCAGAATCTCTGTCAAACCCCTTGGCGCTTGCCAAGAAACAGTCCCTGTAGGTCTGCTTTTCAAAACTAGGAAATAGCAATGAAATTGACCTAGAAGCATTTAAAAATCTAAAAGCTGGTGGTCCCCCCCAAATCTGGTTTGGGGGAGTGTCTCAGGGATGTGTGTCTTGAAAACACACTCCTACCATGCTTCTTATCTGAAATGCAAGTTTTAAAATTGCATTTTCCTATGTTAACATGAATTTTTTAAATTCTGTGTGAAGAATGCCTTTACTATTTTAATGACTAAGTACTGAGAACAGAATGATGAGCATGACAGAGATGGTACTTGCCACAGGAGTTTCCTCAGAGTTACAGTTGGTTTAAATCCATTTATCACAGTGCCTTTCACTTCAACCAAGCATACGCTCCTCAGGGCTAATGCTCTGGTATCATTCACACTCAGAGATCAATACATGCTAATGACTTATGATGCTAAAAATAGTCCAGGTATTTTCCGTTGTATGTATTTTGCAATGCTAGACTTCAATCTATTTTATAAAATGGCCCAAGAATTTTCCATGTATATGAATTTGCATGCTTCCTTTTCCCCATCATATTCTCATCATCTATTGCCTAGCATATACTAGTTAATCAAAGTATGTTAACTGAATAAAGAAATATCATAGAACTATCCATAAGGTAATAAAGGAGAAAACAGGAAAGTCTCTGAAAGTTCTGATACCACAATGAAAGTGTAGTACATATTTTCCAAGGAACAACAATTCAAATATTATTTTGAGCACCATATCTGCTGCCCTACCTTGCCCCCTGCCCCACAAATGAAAGCAAATTACATCAATTGTGGATGAAAAAAGCTTACATGGACAGAACAGAATTTTACTGCTTTACTGGTTTCTGATAAACATTTTAGCCCTGTGCTTCAGTTATTAATGAAAAATGGAAGCCACGTTATTGGTCCCATGCTCAAAGATACAGTGAGAATAAAAGAGGTGGTTTAATCTCTCAGGAGCATCATGGAGGAAGAGCGTTTTTTGCAGCAACGTGCAGATGCCAGGGTGGGTTGTATTAATGCATGTGCTCAGAAACAAAGCATTCATTTCAAATGCAAAAGCAAGAGAAACAACTGTGTCATTTTAAGAAATCTTGGGGCATATATTTTTCATTTTATGTTTGCCACAGCACTAACCTGCTGAGTGAAAGCTTCCTCAAGCCATTTCAATTGATTTTTATCATAAGCTCTGTTTACTTTTCCTTTATAGGCTCAACAAACCACCAGGGACCACTATTAGGAAAGCTGGCTCATGAGCCAAAGCATCTGAGCTCTCTGATTCTTTAGGGCTTTCAGCTCCTTCCCCTTTGGCAAAAGCAGGGCAGAAGCTGCAGCTCTTCTGGATTCCTCCACCACTGCAGCATTAACAGTAGAAAAGCACTTAGGTGCTGCTGGCATCTCTTAGAAATCAGAAACAGGGAAAATTAGGTCCAGCTTCCCATTTCTCATCCAAGTCACTACAGTGTTAAATTCACACCTCTACTGCATGACAAAATTGCATTCACTTTCTTGGCTATTCAGACCACTGTCAGCTGCCACCAGACCTTGTTAACTGTGTTCCTCCCCAGCATCTCACTCTGCCTCAGCTACTGCCACCCTCTGAATTTGTCTGTAGCTGAAGTTTTCTGGTGCTGCCACCTGCTCCATTTCAGTGTCTTTCAGCATTCCCATCAGTTCACGGCACCTCATAAATCGGTCCCAAGCATTGTTTCTTTCTGTTCATCGCCATTGATGCTGCTGTAGTTTTGATCAGCTCCCTTTGGTTTGATTTCTTTGAACAATTTCTCTGTCATTTATGTCCCCCACTCTTCCACTTTTCCTAGTTTTATTGCTTTCTGCTTTGTCTCCCACAAAATTGTCTGCCTTTGAAGACAATTGAGAAGATCCACAAATAGTGGCTAAGAATAAAGGGAAAATTTTATGCACCAGCATGTAAACATGGTGAATTTTTGTGAGTAAAATTATTTTAAATTGACTCCTACAACAACCAGTCATGCCATGTAAATAAAAGAAAAGGAAAGAAAAAATTCTACATATTCAAAAGAAGAATTGAGGCTGATTTGGGAGGTAGAGGGTACAGATAGAACATTGGCAATTAGAACTTGTCTGATCTAGTATGAGGACACCATGGATTGCTTTGTGAGACTTTTAGAAAGTTCTAGGTATGACTATTACATATCAAAAAAATAGGCTCTTGTGTATCAGTAATATCAGCCAATGAAGTAATATCTTTTTTTTTAATTTAAAAAAGTGATGTTGGGCCAGGGGTTTAGCTCAGTGGCAACAAGCGCCTGCCTGGCAAGTGTGAGTTTAAACCCCAGTAACTCCCACCCCGTTAAAAAGTGATGTTATTCCATTTAAATAACCTTCTATTGTTCGATTCCTGGGCATAGAAACAATACTTTGGTCAACTCTGAGCTACTGATGTTAAGGTGATCCTGGATGTCACTCCCCACCTTCAAATCATGAAATGAAAACACTGATTTAACAGATTTTATGAAGAATATTTAACTGAAAATGTGTTGCATCCACAATAATAATGGATAATATCAGGTTCTGATTTTTTAACATGTCAATAGAAAAGTGTAGAATAGTAACAGCTAACATGACTAAGGACTCAGTATTCTCCAAGAGATATGTTATGTCTTCTATACCACAATTCTGTCTCTTTCTTTTACAAATCCACATTGAAAAACTTTACCTTGTTCCAGACACTACTGTGGACAACAGGCTATGATATTGCCAAGGCAACATCCATACACTCAAAAGGTACAGATTCCGTATGGCGATCTAACATGGAAACAAGTAAACTTCTTGCATAACGAGTAATAGACACCATGGGTGCTGAGCAAAAAGGTGGTAAGTGATGGGGTATTGGAGGACTTTTGTGGAAAGATAAATTATCCTTAAAAAAGTTTGACTCTGAACTTCTAGAAGCAAGTGAATCTGAACAGAGATGTCAATAACATGTGGTAGCAAGTCACTGCACATATTCAAGGGAGAATAGTCTAGGTAGAGGGGATCTCAAGTACAGAGACATGGGACAAGATGAGCTTGATGGAATTGGGTAGCAGCAAGAAAGTCACTGTGGTGAGATCTACATGAGTACAACAGATGAAACTGAGTATGTGTTGAAGCCAGATGGAGTAGAGCATATCACGGATGACAAATTGGATGGACCTGATTCTTAGTGAGACAGGATTAGAAGAGAGTAGCAGAGGGGAAACAAGATCTAACTGAAAGGTCAGTAGGATCACTATGACTTCTGTTGGGAGGAGAATACACTGTACAAGTCCAGAGAAGGGCAGGGTGAGCGGATATGAATTGTTCTGGTGAAAAGGTCAGTGGCTTTGACTAGGAGGACAGCAAGGGAGGACTGAAAACAGATTCAATTTGAACACAGAACGTTCAGATTTTACTAATGAGTTGCAAGGTATAAATTTAAGCAACAATTCAAGGGGGACTCCTAAGTTTTTGACCCTAGCCACTAGGTAAATGACATAGCTGAGAAGTCAAGGGAGGAGTCTATTGGAGGGAGAAAATTCAAGGGTAGAGTCTAAGACACAACAGGATAGGTTTGCAATGCATAGTCAATAACTGAATGAAAAACTGAGTAAGGAGTTGTTTATGATCTCTGAGATCTCGGAGAAACAGTTAAGGATAGACATATATACGTAAGTCTTATTCAGTGTTCAAATTTTGCTAAAATGTAAGAACTATTATCTCCATTTTGCAAAAGAGAAAACAGGCTTGGAGAAATCAAATAATTTGTTTCTGAGCACAGAGGGAAATTATAATAAAAACAAAAGAGAAAGATCTAAATAGTTTATATATAGCTGGACTCCTAGCCAAGCTGGGTGAGGGACTAAATCTAAGTAAGTCAATAGAAAATATCCGAATGTGCATGTCATCAAAACAGATGGGTATTGATAGAGACTCCAGGATAGCATTAATTATCATGCTGAATGCCCCAAAATTCTGGTTTTACAGTCAGTGAAATGCCATGAAACATTTCATCAAGTTGGAGACAGACAAGAGGTCCCCTCTGCCAAAGATGTACCTGGAAAGCACTGAAGAAAATTAAAGAAACCAAATATTCTTACCACAGCTATTTAACAAATAAAAAGATTTAAAGAGAACACTGGAATATATAAATATGCAAGAAGAAAATGAATCATTTGTTATACTTGAATGTCTCTCAACTGATGCTAAACAGCTCAAGGAAGGAGACTGTCTAAATCCTTAGTGTAATCTGAGCTTCTCTATGATCTCCAGCTGCACATATAGAATCACCCCTGATGAATGAATTGAACAGAGTGAGAATCATTATTCCTCTACATAATTTTGGAGTGTTCCCAACACAGAAAAAATTCATTTGTATTATCAGCACCCAGTATTTCTTTTCCTTTGCTTCTCATTCTGCTAGTTCCCTCTTTATATTACTTATGATTCCTAGTCAGTGAGCACTTATTTAGCAGCTGCTATAAATTTGTCAGGTTTGGTTAGAAGCATAGTTTCTTCACTACTTTGGTCTGATTTTCAATCTCAACTCTATCACTTATTCCTTACGATCAAAGGAAAATCACAAAACCTTTCTGAGACTTACAGAAAGAAACTCAGGTTTCTGTCAGTGGACAGAATTGAATTCCCTGTATAAGGTTATTGTGAACATTAATTGAGATTATACAGGTAAAACTCTTCATACAGTACTGAATAAATTAAAGAATTAATGCAGAATAAGTTAAAGAATTAATCTTCATCATGATTGTTGCTGTTGCTCTTATTTCAAAATGTACCTGGAATCCCATCTGTTCATATATTTTTGCTTTTTTCTGGGAGAAGAAGAAACAATTAACTAATAAAAAGATAAATAAAATTCTAAAACATAAAATTGCCAGTAGTCACTCTGACATGTTAAAATTTAAAGGTATGTTTAAAATTTTCATAGTTAGTATTAGCAAAATTAGGCAGCACTATATTTATGATTTCACTATATCTTAAAAGGATGCTGTGGTTCAAAATTCTGTAAAATGGTTACCGGTAGGTTTCTTTTGCCAACCTACTGGTAATTGAGTGCATGTCAGAGACAAACTTTGGTAAGAGTTTTATACTCATCAGATGCCACAGTGTCCCTGTCACTGTTTAGTATAAGACCTGGTCAACTCGAAATGGTTTTTTCCCCTGCAACAGTTCACAGAAGCCTTCCCTGACCTTTCAGCTGAAGTATTTTCTACTCACAGATAATTTATCATATCACCATAATTCATACTGACAATATAAACAGAAACTTTAAACAGGAATTCAAATAAATATCTTCATACCTATGTACTGAAAATTAACATTCATTTTCAAGAAGTATTAGGTGACACACTCCATGCCTGTGTTACAGCAATCACAAGTCTGCGGAAAGCATGTGCTGGCACATGCAGGAACATAAGGCAGTCTGTAAATGTCCAAAGTATAACTCCAAGCCAAATTCATTATTTCAACTACCTTTCAAACAAAATCTCACACCTGTATTTATACAACAGACTTCTAGGTGGTCCTTCAGAGCCCAGCCTGTTCTGATCACATCTAAACTCATTCTCAGCTGCTGGAAAATTACAACTCTGTCATCATAGGAATGAAAACCAAAGCTCTTTTGACAGATGAAGCCCAGTGAAATGAAGTCACTTGGTCGAGGTGACACACCAGCTGTGATCAGAACCACACTACCATAATCTCGTGATTGGACTTCTTGTCTCCATTCCTTCATATAAACCTGACCCCCTCCCTCCTTCCTTTTTATCCTTTCTCTTCTTTTTTCTTTTCCTTTTCTTTCTTCTCTCCCACCCTTCTTATTTCTACTTTTTTTCTGTGCCCTTCTCTTTCTGTACTCTTCTCTCTTTCTCCTTAACTCCCCATCCCATCTTTCCCTCCACCTCCCTTCTCTATCTTTGAGTTCATCTGTTGGCCTCTTCTTCAATTTCTAGACCCATTCCAGGGCTACAGAGGTGACAAGCTTAAAGTCCTTGCTGTCTGGATTCCTATCTAGACAGAGGTAAGAATATTTAACAGGCTACTTGAAATGGAGCATGATTTGTGCCATCTCTGGGAAATGCAGGGTCATTAAAAGAGCAGGCAAGAAAGAGGGACCCACGGAAGCATCACATAGGAGTAACACCATGCAGACATCTGCCCGATGGAGGAACAAGAAAAACTAGAGAAGAAAACAGTGTTCTCAGAAGACAGAGATCATGCAAAGACCACAATGGGAGATTATCTATGAGTAGAAAGGAATTCAAAACACCAAGGTGGTGTCTAGGAGGGAGACAGAATGCCAGATTAAAACTGCTTCACAATGATTCATACCAAAACTGACATAATATTATGATAAGACCTGGGACTTAGCATTGGTGTTGGAAAGGGTTAGGACTTTAGGGGCTGCTAGAATGGGTTGAATATATTTTGCTTGTAAGAAGGATGTTAATTCTGAGGCACCATATAGTAGTTTTATAGGTTAGTTCATGTCCTTTTAAAGTTATATATGTAGAGGCTTATACATGCCTAGAACTTCTCTTAAACAGTTTATGAGAATCAATTGTGTTATACATGATGAAATAAATAGCTACTTTGAAGAAAAAGAACATAGTATCCATTGCTGATTTCCTATCATCATGCTGTGAAATCCAGTAATGATTTTACTCTTTGTTTAGGGTGGTTTTAGTCTGTTTTGTATTTTTTAATTTCAACATACATGAAGGTGTGGACAGCAATTTTGAAGAGAACAAGAGACATTACGGTAGCCACTGTTGATTTTCCTACTGTCTGGTTCTGAAGGCCTGTAATGCCTTCATTACTCTGTTCTGATTAGTTTAATACTATTTTGTTCTGTATGAATTCACTGTGTATGAAGATATAGACAACCATTTAGAAGATAACAAGAGACATGATGGTAGCCAATGTTGAACTTCTGTTGTCTTGCTCTGAAATGTGTGTCACTTACATTGTCTTCTTCTGATCTTCTTTGTTCTGTTTTGGTCTGTTTTGTTTTACCCTCTTTAAAATAAAAATAAATAAAATAAAATAAAATTTTGTGTGTGTGTGTGTGTGTGTGTGCCCGTGTATACAGGTAACAGCTGGGAACAGTAGCATCTGACTGTAACTCTAGAATGTCCAGCATGGTAAGAAATGACCTGCTGTTGTTTAAGCCACACAGTGTGTGGTATTTTGTTACAGCAGCTGTAGGAGTCCCAGTCTGATTTAGTTTGTATAGATGAAACCAATCCCGTATAAACTAACAGAGATGAGAGTTGAGAAATAAGCAGTGGCCAAACCACACTAAGCAGTGTGTACTCTCGCCTACCACTGAGGTGAGTCTAGATGAAGCATCACTGCCGGAGGTTAGATGGTCCCTTCTCTGGTCTCACACACCAGCGGAAGCCTGTTTACCTGATCTTTGCTCCTGCTGCTTCCTTATTCATCTTCTCATTGGCTGACCACAGTCATCTGTTCTCCCAGATGTTCCACAGGCTGGCTCTCATCTGCTATTCCAGTTCACAACTTGCTTTTAATCCCTGTAGGGCACCTGAGCTACAGGCTTTTTTTTTTTTTTTTTTTTTTTTGCTATTGTTTGAGTTGTTACTGCAGAGACTGAGCAGTCTTTCCTTCCCCTAGCTCCTGCCTCCAAATTCAGTGTGGTCCCTGATTCCCAACTCTTACTACATGCAGTGCTTTCCTGACAGCTTTCGCCCATGAATGAAACCTGTTTTTCCTAAAGTACAAAACAGTTATGAAGTAAGACAGTATCTCTTACCCAGGGCTGGTGAAGATTTATGTGTAAATAACTCCTGTACCCTTTTCCACTAAGTAGGTAATGGAGGATTATGCTTCCATACTCAACCCCAGTGCTTTTCAATTGGAATTTAGTTCACATTTTGTTTTCCTTATTTTACTTTTAGCTTGGGTGGAATCTTGTCCCTCAAAAATGATGCAGAGTTCTCACCTCTGGCACATCAGGCTGTGCTTTTACAGGGGTGAAGCATCTTCATGGAGTGATCAGGTTAAAACGAGATCGTTAAGGGCTGTCCTTAATCCACTGTGACTTACAAAGGAGAAATCTGGCCACAGAGACAGACTCAGACAGAGCACAAATGATGTGAAGACTCATAGGGCTATGTCTATGAAGACAGAGGCACAGAGAAATGTATCTAAGAGCCAAGGGACAGCCAGCAGCAGCTTGGAAAGGGGCCTGGACCGGCTTCCTCCCTTGCACCTCCAAAGGGAGAATGACCCTGTCTATACCTTAATTTCGCTTCTGGCTGCCAGCACTGTGAAACAGTATCAATTCCTTCCAGTCATCCAGTGTTTGGTACTTTTTCAAAGGCAGACTTAGGAAACCCATGTATCTGTTTATTCCCTTACTTGTGGGTGTTTTTACCTCACAAGTAAATTACACAGTGTGATTGAAAACTACAGGGCATGTTAGAAATGTTCAAAAATTTCATTACAATAAAAGACAATTTGCCCTTAATCCTGTTCACAATATCCTCCCTTGCTTCAAACGGACTTATGCTGGCCTTCTTGCCACTTTCTGAAGCAGTTCTGGAAGTCTTTCATGTTATTAGTTGAGCTGTTCCTGTTGCCTTAATGCCCTGATCAACTAAAAACAACTGCAAATGTTTGCCTTTCATGGTCATTTTGCATTTGGAGAAGAGTCAGAAACTGCATAGTGGCAGACTCAGTGAACAGGGGAATGAGGACACATGGTGATGTTCTTATGAGATGGCCTCTCAGTTAGATGGCATCTGCCAGCAGCATCCACTGTATTTTTGACCACACCTTGTAAAGACATTTATGAAAGAAGACTTCCACAGTGTTTCTGGAATCTGGCAAGAGAGACGGAAAGCTTGGTGCAGTGAGGAACGGCAATGGCAAAGGGTCTTTTCCTGTCACAAAGGTTATTTAAACACTCACTGTATAATTAGATCACACTGCACCGAGTATCTGTACTTAACATTTATCCCAGTGTCTGCTTAATTAAAAACGTTTTCCCAAATAGATTTTGAGACTTTTTTAAAAAATAATTTTAAAAATCTGCTTTTACTAAGCCTTCTGATGACCAGAAAAAACACTCTTCAAACACTCAGTGCTTAAAAGAGGCTGGGAAGGAAGAAAGATAGGAAAGCAAGGAAGAAGGGAAGGGAAGAAGTGATAAAAAGCTGCAGAGATCTAATTAATTCAATGTATATGAACAGAGATACATGAAAAACTAATGTAGACCCCATAGTGAGACTCCCAACACTTCTTGTTCGTATCACAAGGACCAGAACTGTTACTCTCTTTTGGCTTAATATATAATATTAAGAAATGGAAAGAAAAAAAACATTCGAATTAAAAAACCTCTTGAACATTTCCCAAGTTAGTCATTACACACCGTAGACTCCTCCTGCATTTGCCATTCTCCAGTGAGAGATTTAAAGTGCCTGCATGAAATGGTTTCTCCTCTACCCTGCATAAAGGTCAGGCACACGTTATCTCTACAGCTCGTGCTGACACCGTGCTGAGTGACTGTATTTATGTCCATTTCACTGAAGATGAGAGCAACTGCTTCTGTCTTTTAAAACAAATAAAGATTCCATCCAGGAGAAAAATGAAGATGCCACTGCATTCTAAATCTCTTCTAGAATTACCGGTAACACATTTAAAATATTAAAAGGAAAAAATAGTTTGGCTTGAATTTTATGAATGTGTACAGTGACCAACTTCGGCAGTCGTTTCCGTTTCGCAGTCAGCTATTTCTCTCTGGGATGCGGAACCAGGTTCAGAGGAACCTAGAGCAAGCCCAGGAGCAAAGGGCGATCCTCAAACCTCTCCCTCCACTGCTTTATCTATTCTCAGACACAGGTTTTGAGAAGAAAGAGAAGCAACGTGAGAAGACCAGGAGTCAGAAAATGGGCCACACGGGGTAGCTAATTGAGTGCTTACCTTGGAAGCAAACAGATGAACCTATGTGTGGTCATAAAAGACACTGTCAATCATTCTTTACATGTAACATATTCTAAATTTAAGTACATACTTTTGATCTAGTAACCTTGGACAATGTTCAGCTTAAAAAACCATGTAACTAAAACTTTGCTGTAATATTTTAAAAAGAATTTTATGAGCTTCTGTGTTCCCAGTCAAGGCTCACATTAATCCTGTTAACCCAAAATTTAATACTACAATATAATTTTGAAGAAGCAGCTTTTCTTATAGTGTGCACATGATACTATTAAAATGTCAATAAAGATACATCACAGGTATTCCACAGTTCCTTCTAAAATATTTTAGTGGTGAGAGCTGTTAAAAACCAAGGTATATCATGGGAAAAAACATTAAACAGGAAGGCCAAATATTTGATTAGGTAAAATTCTCCAGAGTTCCAAATAATTACATACCTCATAAAATCAATATTTTAAATGCACAGATCTATCATGTACCTAATTAAAATGCAAATGCAAATATAAACATCTGTGTCTCCAAAGATATTTGTCACATAAAGTACATTATAATTGTAACAAAGAAGAAAATTTTTGCATTCAAATCATTATTGACTAGAAAACAGGTTTAAGGAATTATTGCAAAATTAACAAGATGTTGATGGGGGTAAGCACTAGTTACATTTAATTTCAACATAAAGTGGTACATATTCAGCAATTTGGAAGTCATGTAAGTTGGTGTTATGAGTTCAGAGGAGAGAAGAATCCCTCTCATCTTGACAGACATTCAAACTTTTCAATGGATCCCAAAAGTGGCTTTGGTACTCACAGATATGTACAAATAGGAAAGAACCTGAAGGACAATAAAAAGCATCAGAAAATGAAGAGGGGTTTACACAAGTTGTGAACTGTTAACAAGCAGCTGCCCTGACCAGAACAATGGTGTCTAGTGTCAGATACAGAAAACAATGTGGGAAAAAAACAGGAGAGAACAAGCCTTGAAGGAGTGCAGTGTGTCGGTGGTAGTGAGGTGAAGCACACGCACTGTGATAGAGCTGGCAATTTAATCTGGAAGTGAACCTAGGATGCACCCAAATTGTAAATGCCTAGATCAGAGATTGAAAACTCAGGGACTTATCAGGTCAGGAAGACACAGTAAAAAGTAGCTAAGTTGATGGCTTATTTAGTTCTAGTCCATAACAAATTTGGCAGGTGTGGTTCTGCTAGATACTGCAGTTCTTCCACAAAAGCTGAAAATTTGCATTTTCTGTAATATGTGCTAATTCATAAATGTCAAACTATTCAAAAGGAACTTTTTGTTGATTTATTCATTCATTGATTGATGACTGAAATTTAAATTCATAGACTGTAGTTTTCAATAGGACCACCATTAATAAGGACATTACAAGGACTTGGGCATAAACTAAGAAAGCCTGGAATTGAACAATAAGATTATATATATATATATATATATATATATATATATATATATATTCATTCTCTCCTACTATTAACCAAACAATAAATCATTTAAAACATAGCAGTTAACAAATCTAAAGTGACACAATTTAAAAGATGCTGAAAAATATCTTCATGTCACAGTTACATACAACTATGAAATACATAGTTTGCACTAAAAAAGTCTAATGCAACCATGCAACAGGCATGATAGTGAATTTAAAAAGAGAAATAACAAGTTGTGAACATAGTATAGGTAGCAGGTGTTGTTCTGAATTATGATTCCTTTTACTATCATCATATAAAAAATGATTGACTAAATTCATAGCTCTATTTTAATACTTTCAACATCCAGGAAGCTGTTTTTCTCACACAGCCAGTTTTAATTATGCAAATATTCCTCATTCTTATTATATAAAGAGATCAGCTCTAAGTACTGTAATAAATATTTTTCTGGCCAAGGGTATTACCTCCTTGAATTCTATGAAGCAAAATTGTCTTCCTGAAATTCTGTGTTTCTCATATTTGCATGAAGCTTTTCATAAGATATATTCACAGAGTTAGGAATGCCTCCCTCTGTCAAGAATAAGAGAGAAATCTCTACACAATCCATGTCAATAATCTGTGAGGTCTTGGGATTGAAAGAACCAAAACCTGGAAGAGGAGACAAAAGTTATATGGGAAGAAAACCAGTTTCTCTTTCAGCCTGCCCCTGTATGTATGGCCTGGATTTTTGGGAGCACAAACATGTCTGAAAATGTCCCTGCAAGGCCAGGAAGAATCATAATGGAGTCAGTCTGACAGAAATGCAATGAGAATCTGGCAGGCAACCCAACCCCACAAGGTTCCAAAATAAAGATAAGAAACTATATTCCATTATCCAGGTAATCAAGACACTTTCCATCTTCCATTTATTACTGACTTGTGTGTGAGGTGAGTCTTTTCTATTACTTTGTTAAAATTAAGAATTTGTGGGAAAAAAGTGTGGGTACAAAGTCTGTCTTTGAAGAACCTTTCTAAGGTCAGCCAGAGTTTCAATGGTGATAAGGAAGAAATTCCAAAAGGGAAGGTTATGCCTGGGAATAAAGGTTAAGCTCAAAAAGCCATATATGAAGCCTTTTTCTCTTTATAAATTGTGGAACCATCTTGTGGGCATGCTAGTGCCTATTTTCCTGTGTTTGGATTATTGATTATATGGTTAGTGGTTCAGAAATCAGTAGGTTTCCCTAAGCTCTGGTATCCAATCTTGGGGAAATCAAGTATCTGACAAGACCAGGAGTCTGTTGGAAATGTTTTGAAAAGAAATACTAATTTATTTTCTAGAGAACCCATCTATTTAGTAAATCAGTCTCTGTATGGGTAAAATGTAAGGATTCTCTTCAACTGTCAAAATAACTGCTTTTATGATTGGTGTCTAAAACAAATGACTAGTTTTACTTATAGGGTGACCATATCCAAGCCTCCTAGGCAAAATCTCTGTTGAAAATATATCTTCTTAGACAATAAATTATGACCATAGATCCTTTACTATTGATGGACAAGGTTTATCAAAGGATCTGGCACAATTTACTATATCCAAACACAACTGAAGTCTCCACTCCACTTAAGACGGTAGCTACAACAATCTTGTTGGTATGGTAGTGTTTGTTTTCTTCTATTTGGTTTGTTTGTTTTTATTATATGGTTAGAAGTTCAGAAAACGGGATTTAAATCACATTATTTCAGCACAAAATGAAGTCATCAACCTAGAAGGTTATACAGGAATCTGTGCATTTGAAAATTTCTTAAGTATAGTTTTAGAAAAGAAATTTTACACTACATTGCATACTCTTGTTGTTCTTAGGAAATGTAATCTATATTATAAATTGTATACTCATGTTTAGCTGCCATAAAATTGAGGATAATTTTAGAATACAGGTGTAGAAGTCAGTTTTTCTTTATGGGTACTTGAAAAACTTCTTTATGTAGCTTTAGATGATCTATTTTATTCACTGCTCCTTCATTTTCTTTTTTGTTATATTTAACTTTCAAGAAAATTCAACACATTTTATGAGTGTAAAGTACTAATTAAATGTTAAAATTCAAAGTTAACAATACTCTAAGTCAACTTCTCATTCTAGAAATAAAGATGATATTCATGACTACAGGATAATGTTAGAACTCATGAATCTGGCATGGTAGAGTTAAGCCTATAGGCAAACAGTCATTCATTTATCGAAGTCAAGTATGAAAAGTATGCAAAGAAAAGGAAGTCACTTGTCTTTCTGGTTTAATAGAGAAAAATTACAGAAATTGTTTCAATTATGGATAACAATGCATCCCTTCAGAGTATTTTCAAAACTGTCTCTGGGCTACTTCTGGAAATAGAGTCTGTTTAACTTGGACAAGATAGTCTACCTTTCAAAGTCTCATTTTCTTTATTTTTAAAAGAGGGTTAAAGTATTCCTCATGTACCTGTCCTGAGAACTTGATATATAAAGAACACCCAACAGTCTTCCCAGCATGTAACAGACACTCATTAAATACATGTTGTACTCTTATTTAAAAAAAAAATTTTAAATGCTGTTCCTTAACATTCCAAAAGACTATATTCCAAGACCTGTGCGAATTCCGCAATTCTCAAATGTCCCTCTACCACTTTATGGAAACAAACAAACAAAAAATTTGGGGACTGGCTTTAATATTTACCGAAATTTTCATGAATTGCTATCAGTTAATTTCAGTTATAGAATATGGAATATAGGCACAAATTCCCTATGATGAATATAATCATTATGCATATCTAAAATGTACCAATAAATGTAATTTTTTTTTTGTTAGTACTGGGGATTGAACTCATGACCTTGCACTTACCAGGCAGGCACTTGAGTCACTGAGCTAAATCCTCAATAAATGTAATTTTTACAGAACTTAGTAAATGTATTCATTCATAGGACATAT
Source organism: Hydrochoerus hydrochaeris (assembly GCA_004027455.1). Classification (NCBI taxonomy): domain Eukaryota; kingdom Metazoa; phylum Chordata; class Mammalia; order Rodentia; family Hydrochaeridae; genus Hydrochoerus; species Hydrochoerus hydrochaeris. The sequence continues at coordinate 175,349 of PVLA01000528.1, read as the reverse complement.
GTTAACTACCGTCCAATCAGATGACTATCTTTAATTTTGTAAGTGTGAGTTTATTTCCTGTGTTAATGTCCTTACATACTCAGAAATGCCAAGCATACTCTGCGTGGAGGGTAAGATTCCATCACTCAGTTTAATTGTCATTCCTGTCCATGTTGTTTTATTGTAAAAGCAGCCCAGATCTATGCCTGCAGAAAGAAAGTTTCCTGAGTGATGCAGAAAGCGTGAGGTCACAGATACTCCTCCACAAAAGCTGAGGGTATCCTGTTAAAATTTTCAGAAACATGAAACGAAATTAAATAGGCAATACAGATACTCCTTCCAGAATATCATGCCAAAGAAGACCACAATGCAAACATTTCAGTGTGAACTAAGGCACAAATATGTATATGTGAGTTGTGAGAAGGAAAGGAGAAGGGGACACACAATCTCTGCTCACACTGACAGAGTGCATGGAGACAATTTGTAAAGAGGAGACAGACCAATCCTGAGGCTGAAATAAACTTCTGCAGAAGGAGCCTGGTTCTTTAGTATTTGTTTTGTTTTATACCAGGAATCAAACTCAGGACCTCACACTTGCTAGGCAGGTGCTGTGTCACTGAGTTAAATCTCCAGCCCCCAGAAGGTTGGTTCTTGAATCCACTCATATTGAATCATCTGCTTTAGAAATCAAGCTCTCTACTCAGAAGGCCATGACAAAGGGCTACCTTAGATTTGCCCTCTGGTCCAACATAGCAGACCTAGTGGTATTCTGTTCCATATTTCCCATCAGCCTGCTAACCTGACCTTTGTGATATTCTTTTCCATAATAGGAGAATAAATTTATAAACACACCAGAGAATGAAGTATCTTGTATGGTATGATTATGTTTGTGGTACACTGTTATTACCCAAGCAAACATATACAATCAACAAGAAAAGGAGTAACATACAAGTAAAAATTAACAAAACAGATGCTTTGCATAGAGGATCTTATTTAGTTCTCATTATAATCCAATAAACCGCATACCCTTTTTATGCAAAGTGAGATAGCCAGACAGTGGTCAAAGTAAAATTCAAAATCAGTCAATCATATCTCAATGTCTAGGAGATCCCCATGCCTACTCTCCAGGAAAACCTAAATGATGAATAGTTTCTACTTTTAATAGATGAAGAATAATGAAAATAGATCAATGAGTAGTCAACCAAAGAAGTCAGTCAGTGGAAATAAAAAATGAACAGAAAATTTCTAGCATTCCTCGAAGTACACTGCTCCCTATGTATCTGTGTTACTCTCCCTTCCACTGCTCCCACTCATGAAACTCCGCAGGATACTGTGGTATCTCTTAAGCAATTCAGATTGCATTCTGTGATTTTTATTGGAAATATGCTGCTCCACACATGTGCTACTGAAACAGCTGGTCTATAACTGCTAACCTGGCACCTAGAGACATTCCACAGGCCTCTAATGTAGGACTATTGCATTATGTTGAGGAAGAAAGTCAATACTTTCAATCCAACACTCCTATTCAGACAATGCTGTATTGCAAGGAATTCAATGAAGTTTTAACCCCTTGAAACTTAACTGTATGTACCACATTACCAGTAAGTAGCTTTAGAATTCCAGAAAAGTTACTAAGGATTGAAACTTTACCATAGCATAACATATTATGATGACTATATATTTATTTTCACCTTGGCTGTGTCTACCATGTAAATATCAACACCTTTATTTTTTTAAATTTCTTTGGTCATCTAATAAATCTGTTGACTACCTCTATGTACACGATATTGAAACAACTGCTCAGTGCATGCTGTTATAGAATAATTTACAAAACTAACCACTTTTTGGTTAATTACACTGCAAAAGGAAAGCATGCTAAAATAATTATTTATTTCAGCAAGCTTTTTAGTTAGGCAGAAAATAAACTTAGTCAACTATAATCTTATCATCCAACCCTAGGGTCAGTGACTGCTACTGTTAAGCCTTGATGGGCTTCATGCCTCTATGGGTTGGGATTGTGTTGTCTGAAGAGCATCCCAAGTTTGTTCTCTAAGGTCCAGGGCTTAGTTGGTGAGGATGCCATTTTCCCAAACCATTACCTGATACCACATCCCACAAGCCCTTCACATACAATACAACCTCTGTCACCAGCCTGCCTGCCTTAAATTTTGACTCTGTCATTACTCCATGATATTGGACAAGTTACTTAACATTTCTGGGCCTCAGTGTCACAAGTGTTATAATAGTACCTCTGAACACACAGCGAGCTTCAGTACTATTGGAAGGATGATGTGATGCTTTTCTTCTCTCTATCCTTCACAAGACAAAATGAAATAATCACAAGGCTCTGGCCTTGAGAAAAGAAAGAAAATCTCCAAGGCCAAGTTCAAAAAGAATCCTAGCTTTTTGTTTGTTTGTTTGTTTGTTTTTACTATCAAAGGCAAAAGAAGCAAAATTTCTGGCCTTTATCAGAATTAGGTAATGAATGAAAAACATAAATTAAAAGAACACTGAGATTCCATCTCACCCCAGAAAGAACGCCTATCATCAAGAAATTAATCAATAGCAAATGTTAGTGGAACTGCAGGGAAAAAGAAATCCATCTCCACTGTTGGTGGGAGTGTAGACTGGTATAATCACTGTGGAAATCAGTGTGGAGATTCTTCAGAAAACCAAGATTAGAGGTCCCATTTGACCCAGCTATTCCCTTTCTAGGTATTTTTCCCAGAAGAATTAAAAATATCATGCACCCATGGTTATAGCAGCACAATCTGTAACAGCTAAATCTTGGAAACAACCCAAATGTGAAACAATCCATGGAATAGATTAAAAAGACATAGTATTTTTATACAATGGAGTACTACTCAGCTATAAAGAATGATAAACTCAAAACTTTTATAGGTAAATGGATGCAACTGGAGACCATACTCATAAGTAAAATAAATCAGACTTACATGTATAAACATCATGTTGTCTACCTAGTGTAACAAACAGAAAGAGTAAATAAGATCCAAAATGTACAGTAGATATTGTGAAAGGAAGAGAAACCACTCAAAAGGACACCACAATTGGGATGGAGGAAAGGAGAAAATAAGGAAGGGAAAAGAAACACACACACACACACACCAATATGTATATATATACACACACAAGATAGCTAAGATAATTATACTACTAAACTACTAATTTGTATTAGTTCATTGAAAATGGTTTGTGCTCATGTTGTTTGATCAATTTTGCATGCCTAGATCTTGTAATCTGAGCAACTGCTTTGAAGATAATGCAATATATTAAACAATATTAATTTCCTGTTATCTTGTTTGAAATTCTGTATCATTGTTTTTATTGTATTTTTTCTTTTTCAAATTAAAGAAAAAAAGAATCCAGTAATGAAGAGGGGAGAGGTGAGAAGAAAGTGTTTGGGAAGCAGTGAGTGGGCACCACTGCTGCTCTTCACCCTCTTTCAGAAGAGTAAGAAGCCTGACTGTCCCATCCAGTGGCTCAGTCACAGATGACGGCCTCTTGTCTCAGAAGCAAACCTGATGCTCTTGGAGCTCGAACACTGGCGATCGCACTGCTAATGTCCAGCAAGGCAGGGCTGCTAGGAAGGAAGATGAAGTGGAGTCTTTCCAGGGCATCTCACACTGGAGCACTGAGTGAATGTGGTCTCCTATGGAGCCATGAGAGGGCAGGCACTGGGCCTGCCACTCACAGAGGTCTGGGGAGCATGGGTCAGAGAAGAGGCGAGGACTCACCCCGGGTGCCGTGGGAGGAATGCACCTCTCCCCTGCCTGCTTCCCATAGCACCAGGGGTCCTAGCAGCAAGGAGGGAGGCCACGGGAGAGGCCAGGCCCTGCACCAACCCCAAAGGCCACACCATCATTGGGGGTGGGCATCACATCCTCCTGACTCCGCAGTGTGGGTCTGGTCTACTGGAAATCTCAGCAGCTCTGCTTTCTGCCTCCAGCCATACCCTGAGTATTCATCTGCTTCCTTTTTTCCAGTCTCTAGGCTTTGCCCAATCTTCGTCGGAAGCACCACTTTTTATCCTTGTCTCACCTGCCTCTACCAAGTATTATGTTTATCACAAAGCCAGGTTGGTAACAGCCCATCAAGGTCTCAAAGCTCTTCTAAAAACTCAAGTCACTTCATCACAGATGTCAGTAAAAAATTTACTCTCAATTCTCAAATTATTTCTCATGTCTAATGTTTTAAAGGGATGAAAATAACTTTGCTAATAACCTTTTCATGAACATTGTGATATTTAATTCTATTTCCCAGCAGGCAGGAGATGAAATATTTCATCCACCAGGTCCAATACCTTCATTACAGTTCTTTCACCTACTGCTGTAAATATGGCTTTTCTTTCTCAAACTTTTGTTTTCTGCTTATTTTTTGTTGTCTCTATACTGTAGACATAGCCAAATACAATCGATCATGGAATTGTTGAGAGAGCAATAGTTTAGGCCACAATTTGTTGAAAGACCCTAAAGAATGGAAAAGCTTTACTGTCAATGTTAAAGTCCAATATCCGCAGACTTAGGGCTCAGGAGAATGCTACAGTGTTATAAACTGAGCCAAGGCCAGGCGAGGCATGACGGAGGCAGAGTCCTGCGAGGAAAAAGTACACTCTGACTCCGACAGAGCTGGTTATTTTAAAGTATTACATAGGGAAATCCTTTTGCTTTGGATGAGGATTTGAACAGCTAGTCCAGGGCTGGATTTTTACACTCACTATAATATGGCAAATGAAGACACTAAATATGCATTTATGTTCCTCACCCCACCGCTTATACATACCTACGGAAGACCATACATAGATTTTTACCACTGTAGATGCAGCAGCAGAGAATTCAGGTTTCTCAACATATGTACCATTTTAATTTCAGATTGATCAATGAAACCTAAACAGAGCACCTTGCCTAACTTCAAGAATAGTCTAAGTCTAGCCCTGAGAGAACAATTCAGGTTATACTCAAGGTAAATATAAAGAGCATAACTTCTTTTTTGCTTCAGAATCTGTTTGATCCAAACAATATCCAGAAAAGGGGTATAATTTCATGTGAGGGATATGGAATTTCATTTGAGGGATATGATGATGTTTAAGAAATTACCTTTATTATCAGAGGCTTAGTGTAAATTTTATTGAAACAGGGTGGTTGGATTATTTGTGATTCCTCTACTTACTCTCTTCCACCGAAATAGCTGCCACAGCTTATAACTTGATGTGTAAACTTTTTGAAAGCTGTTTTATTTTTTGTGGATTTCACTCCATTAGATACTTTTCATTAGTATATAATGCTGACAACTTTTAATTTGGGATTACAATGTGTTTAGTTCAGGCAGATTAATAAACTGCTTCTGCTCAGAGAAGATTAAAGACAACCTCAGTAATGTCTAATACGATCCTCACTTCTAGAGTTACCTCAATACAGAATTCCTCCTCTGCAGTATTCTCAGCCTTCACTGAAACTGCAATACTGAAAATTCCTCCATTTGTACTTGAGTTTAACTTGGGATTGTTAAGTATCATAATGGTACCTCTCAGAAGTAAAACTCTTGTAAACAGTATGCCTGATGAGCTTATTCAAAGAGTTTTAAAACTGCAATGGTGAAAACAAATAGAGAATCTATTTCTGCAACAAAGGAGGAGTCAAACAAAAAAGCAACAAACTGATGAAAATGGAAGCCTAGAGTTGCTTTTTAAAAATCGAATGTTTCTTTTGATGGGTCACAGTAAATTACAAAACATTTCTCTGTAGTCTATATTAAAAGCAGATTATTTGGAGAATTGTGTGTCATATACTTCCTAAAATGAACAAGAGAATTTGAGTAACTAAATAAATAATATTTACTATCCTGGTAGATCTGATTTCAAATTTGATTTTCTAAAATAAGTCAAAAGGCAATTTATTTGTATTTTTCCAGTTTTTAAAATTTGTATTTTGTGCAAAGAGTTAGGTTGTGGCACAGCAGTTTATAAAGAAGAAAGAAGTATAAATGTGATAGCAGAAATAGTTAAAATGGTCTGAAATATCACTTTTATTATCCATTAGCCTGAAACAAATCACTAGAGCAAATATTTTTAAAAAGTAAAATATGTTGTCTGGAATTGCATGTTTGCAAAAAATAAAAATTAAAAATTTTAGTTCTATGTATGAATTTTCACACAAATCACGTCATTTGCCTGTTTGCCTTTTCTTTTGCCTGTAGTATCTAATTATGTCCACACTATTTACTGAATTATGTTGATAACTCTAAAATGTATTTCACATTTAATAAAAAATAATTTGTTTTAATACCTATTAATGTGTCACAGAAATATACATCACAGGTTCATACATATCTTTATAAAATTTTTCAGAATATGTTGAACTATTAATGAGATCTTGCCAAGTGAAAAAAAAAAGCTATAAAAGCCAAAGAATGTGTACCTGTCTGGAAAATATAGATCAAAACATAAACATATTTTGTTATTGGGTTGGTCATAATAGGGGTAATTTTATTTTTCTGTTTAATTGAAAATTTTCTTTATTAATAGCTATATGAATTATAATAAAAATTTTAAAATTTATCCATTAAAATCTTTGGTTCAGTGTTCCTCAGAGTTAGATCTTTATTTAAACTATGATTAGTAGGAATAATTAAACTGGTAAATAAATTTGGGATACAGTCTGAGAGGCAGAAATGAGAAGAAAGCTCTAGTTAATAGTAGCTTACAACTGGCTACAAACACTTTCAAGTTCATTTGACAATCTTACTGTTAAAGTGAATCTTCTTGTTAAAGTGAATATCCTCAAGAACCAACTCAGAATTTTAGAGGTAAACCAAATCTTTTTTCTTAAGATTTTTTAAAGCCAAAGGAAAAAAATGACAACTATTAACACTTCCACTTCTTTTCCATTTTCTTTCCCTTCTTTTATAAGCATCATCGTGTTGTCAGGGCGGAACTTGCCTTTTCAGGAATTTCTTATTTGCATGAACAGCATCCGTGATGTAAGTAATCTTGCAAGTACGGGTGTGTGCATGTGCTCTATGACTACTGCATTACACACCGAGGATCCTAAGACAAACTGAAACATGGCAAAAATTATAATTAGTACAATGTGGGTGTAGTGTAAGAGCTAAAAAAAAGGCAGAAGTCAAAAAATTCATCTTCATATTTAATTCAGGTGTTGTCTAAGCTAGCTCTCGAGAGACTGCTACTTGTTAAAATTATATTTGAGTATTTTGAATATTAAAAGGAGATGTATCTTCCATTCACTAATCTCACAGCACATTCTTTTAATAAAGTATGGTGGGTGGTTATTTTATATCTTATTCACACATCAGTTGGAGAAATCCTCAAAGCATTTTTAAGTGTTTCTTCATTCTGCATAGTAAGAGTCTTTATAATGTGAATGAGAAGGTAATTCTATTAGAACTGTTTTTAAGAGATTGACTAGAGTAGATTACTACTTTTTTATAAATTCTCAGCACAATATATTAACCTCAACAAAGGAAAAATGCTTTCAAATAGACAAAAGAGAGATAGTAATGTTTTGTACAGCTTTGTTAACAATTTGGAAAACTTTGAGGCACCCTAAGTGTCTGCAGATATAGAATTACTGAAATACATTACATCTCTATACAGTAAACTACTCTCCAAATATTAAATATAATGCAATAGAATATTGCATTATTGTTATGTGTTATGCATAAATAATTATATGTAAATGGAGAATTAGGAATATTTTTAATAAGTTTTTCACTTACATTAATCTTCAGTTTATTTATTTATTTATTTTTGCAGTGCTTAGGATCAAATCTTAGGCCATGCACAGGTTAAGCAAGTACCCAACCATTGTGCTATACCCCAGCCTCTTAAAGTCTTGTAATTGCTGGGAATGATGGCACACACCTGTAATTCTACCATTCAGGAGCCTAAGGCAAGGGGACTGCCATGAGTTTGAGGCCAATCTGGGCTATACAATGAGTTCAAGGCCAGCCATATAATTTTTTAAACATCTCAAATTATCCAACAGTGAAAAAGCTAGGGAGATTTATTGGCATTAGTGTGTAAAAAAGAGCAAGTGTAAAGGTCACAAAATGGCATCAGTTGGCTTAGGCAGGTGTAGTCAGACACCAAGGCTCCTCTGGCCAGAACGAAGAACCCAACTCCTTGGTAAGTGGGACTTTAAGCACACAGACAGACAGACAGACAGAACAAACTGAAGGTTATTTTCTTTTCAAAACTGAAAAACTATGTGCACAAAGCTATCCAAGCTACCTAAAATGAGCATTCTTGTGCCCATACATACATATACATATAAGCATAAAAAAAAACCTAAACAGGAAGTCAGTTGGTAAATTTCTAGAAAAATATATTAGACGTAAATTTGTATCATCTATCATGCAAACAAGATAATTTTAAAAGTCTGAAATGACCATCAGATAAGGAACAGATCTAGAGGGAGTTGGAGCTTAGAGTATTCCTAAATATTGATATAAGAATCCCATCTTTTCAACATGTACAAGAATGCCAAAGTTAAGGTTAAAATTTAAATTAATAACCTGATGGGAAAAATTATGAAAGCCTTGGTTTGCGTATGATGTGCATGTCCCCCAAGGGTCCTCTGTGACTGAGGTTTAACCCCACTGAATGGCAGAATGTGGTATTGGGCAGCAGCACCTTTCGGAAAGGGGTCCAGAGTGGGATCTTGGGTCATGGGGGCAGGAAGCAGATCTTAAGTGATCTCTCTGGTAGATCCCACAAGAAGGTTATTATAACAAGAGTAGGTCTGACCCCTCCTGCCTTCTCTCTGCTCCAAGCTGGAGACACAGCTCCTGGCTCCTGTGTGTTGCCCCATGACTGCTTCCATCCGCCACACTCCATGGAGGCCTCATCAATGCCTCCCTGCACACACTGGGATCTTGAACCAGAAACCTCCCAAACTGTGGGCTAATAAATATGTTCATCATACATAGCTTGTGTCATCATACATAGCATGAAATCATCGTAGTGATGAAAAACTAACACAGTAAGTAAGATGAACAATAAAATGGACCTTGTACCAAAGCAATCCATACTTACTAAAGTCATTTTAGTTTTCAAGTAATTGTTAGATACAGTGTATGGCACTGGTTTTCCTGATGGCTTTTAATGGCTTTCTCAGATATCTCATCTCCAAAAATACATACATGTACATACTTTCTATAATGGCAATACTCTACAAAAGGGTACAGTGATCTCAGTTTTTAAAATGTTACTTCTGTTTTCTAAACATACTAGCCAAGAGCTCTCAATTCTAGTCAAGAAATTCTTTAACTTGACTCCAGCTATACCTCAGGGTTTAGTATTTCTCTTCTGTAAAATATGAGTAGTGTCCTAGATATTGTGTCAAAATTTAGATATTTCTAAACATCATTCTCTTGACTTACTGCCTGGGAAAGTCTATGACTACCATACACTCTGTCCTGTTATTGTTTCAATAAAGCTGTAAATAACAGAGTGAGAATCCATTACTGAACACCAAGGGCTGTCTTTAGTAGCATTCCAGCAGAATATCGACACGAAGTGGCAAATAAGGCATAAAAAAATAAGATAAATCAAGGAAATGTAGATATAACCTAGTTATACTCATTTTTTAGGTGAAAACTAAGTCCACAGGTACTAGGCATCTCCTATTTTATATCAGAGTTTGTTATTAATACATCTAAAATACTATTTTAAAGTGTCTTGTTAGTAATAAAAGCTAATCAGTGTGAGCAATAATCATTTGCAGTCACTGTGAGTATAAAGTTACCAGCCCTGGTTTATATTCTTTTTTTTTTTTTTTTTTTTTGGTACCGGGATTGAACTGCTGACCTCACACTTGCCAGGCAGTCGCTTACACCCGCTGAGCTAAATCCCCAGCCCTATATTCTTTAGTCATGCAAAATGGAGTAGAAAAATGTTAGGAGCTATAAATTATAAGGTCAAAAATTACTTTCCCATTCCTTATTGGTGAGTTTAATAAGTCTATCTTGCTCATCATACCAATTTTCTTAAAATATATTGAATACTCTGAGCTACTGTACTGATATTAATTAACTTTATTTGGCACAGTGCATACTGGAATAAAATTTCATTTGGGCTATTAATCATAATCAATAGGTATTTCTGAACATATATTTTAAAATGCAAACTACATTCTGTTCAAATCACAGAAGTAAAGTGTCCGGCATGCAGAATATATTGTTTTAAAACTTTTCTAGATGCTGGGTCATGGAATGTCCTAGTTCCTGAGAGCCTGCACACTTTGGAAGCACTTAGTGAAGGGGATCTTTTCCCAAGGGTAAGAAAGTGTTTCAACAATTTAACAATATGGCTCACTATCTGATGAAGCTGTCAGTCCTGCCTGAATACCAAAGATCATTTGAAAGTCTAAAATGTCAACGTTCTATGATCAATTCATTTACAGTTTCCTCACACTGTCAAAACAAATGTCAAGTAGAAAGAAAAATCCACTACAGGAAAAACATTAAATTTTTCTCTAGGAGATTAAAAGAAATGTGTTTTATAATATGCTTTTCACTGCCAAAAATAGGTAAGAATCATTCAACTGGGTTTTTTTTTATGTTTGAGTTCAATCATGACAATATAAAGTGTAGAAAATGACAGTTTTCAAAATAGGAATGTCGCTTACATACCAATACTTAGCAAATTTTTTGGTGTTTCTTCATCTTAGAAAGCATTTAGTGAATGGTGGTTTCCAGGGAAGGAATGATTACAAACAAAAAAGCTCTTGAAAACTGTTATAAAAAGTCAAATCAAGATCCCTTTGTTGTTGAATTCTCAGTGAAATACTGTATTGTTATTTTTTAAGAATGCCATTGGTTTCAAGTTTTAAAAAGTGCAAATATATTAGGAAATACCTGAGAGACAGAGAGAAAAGAAAACCATAAAGCAATCATTGCCTGAAAATACTCTCATAGCCCAGCCAGTTCTGGGCAATAGGAAAAAATCTCGTGATGGTCACTTTAAGAAATACCAGCACAAATCATGGTAGAATTCTCCTCGGTCTGTTCCCAAGAGGTTCTTGCAAAGCCTGGAGCAGCACGTGATGCCCTTGTATTTCCAATATTGCTACAGTCTGAGCACTGGAGGAACAAAATATGCACTTGCAGTTCTCTGTTACCAACATGGCCTTCACCACACAGCTGCTAACTTTCCACCTAATTGACCTTGACTCTTTTCCGTTACAGTCCTGATTAGTAATTTTTTAAAGAAAATACCTCTTGTAAAACTCCATGTTCCCAGTACAATGTGAGCTTGTAAATGTATAGAATTTAAAATTCAACACATTTTTTTTCAACTTGAACTCATGAATTTCAGGCATATGAGGCATATCATGTTGTTAAGGTGACTTGAGTATCTGAATGTCATTTTCACAATGAATCCTTAAACACTTTTCCCAAAGGCTTGAATTGTGTTTTTTTTTTCTTAATGGTTCTAAAGTGACTGCATTTACAAATGACCAAATTATTAAAGCCCTCCCTGAAAAACAGACTTATTAAGAGATTTATTATTTTTAGAAATGTCCCTCTAATGCTGCAGTGGTTAGTATATGTAGGTTTTTCATTCTTCTTTTTTTTAACCTTCTTTATTGAAGGTTTTTCCATACTGCCTTTTAAACATTGCAAGAGGAGAAGTTAGTGGTTTTTTGTTCAACAGGAAACTGAATCAAAACTTTATTCTCCCCAAATGCTAGACAGGCAGGGATTGCAATGACTGTCAATCACTGAATGTTTTCCACTCTGTATGTCACTGTGCTCTGACTTCTTAAGCGATGAGACCACATGAAACAGAGTGGTAGAGGATACCAGCTGGCATAGTGATTCCAATCAACACATTCGAACACCTTCATTTCACTTATGGCAAGTGATGCCTTTGAAAACCACCAACAACAGTGAGGTGAAAATTATTTACTGAGATTATAAGAACACAAAAAGGCCTACCACTAACCACCCAAAATATTGCTTCAAAGCAAATAGAAAGTACTCCCTTCAGGGCCCAGGGTTTAGCTCAGTGGCATAAGTGCCTGCTTGTCAAACACAAAGTCCTGAGTTTGATCCCTGGTACCAAAAAAAAAAAAAGGAAAGAAAGAAAGTACTCTCCTCAAAAAAAATTCTCACAATTAGATGAGGGTTCTTTTGGAGGTAAGGAATATTCTTATTACTTTGTGGAGATGATTTCATTTGGTATGTATGTGTTCAAATTCACCAAGCTACATATATTAAAAATACACAGTTTTGTACATATCAATAACACCTCAATATAAAATTGTCAAAAAAAACTCTCCATCATTTAACCTTATTAATACACTCTGAAAATTGAATATTGCTCTTACTTATCCTTGGGCTCTTTTTCTAAAACTTCTGAGTGACAAACTGAAACGTGCCTTAGAATCCCAAAAGTTGTGGATTACGTCTCATTACCAAAATAACAAACCTTTTTTACATTTTGAATAAGAATACCCAACTATTTTTTATGACTGCCTGTACACGCCCCCAAATGCCACTGAATCCTGACAGTTACTTCCTCCTTGCAATGCCACCTGCTCCCCAGACACCCACCCACGAGCTTCTAAATCCTCCTGTCCCTCAGCCACATACCAACATAGAATGCTGCCTGCCACCTGCACCCTCAACCTCCAAATTGGCTTTGGATAAAGGAAATAAATATATATAACTCAGTTCACAAAGGGGCTTATGGGGTGGAGGGTTCAGAGCTAGACATGCATCCAGAAGAACTCCATCCATAATAAAGTGTAAAAATCACATCTGCTGTTTCTGGTATCAATGTGATACTTAGAGATGATGGTTACTAGCAGAAAGTTAGAGCTAAGATATGTTTATCGATCTGAAAGCAAGTGCAGAGGTTAGGTTATACCTTTTTCCACTGCACTAGAAATTTCCATGTTGCCCACTACCTCTTCTGGCCTGAGATCAACCTTTATATGAGTTACAACTGTAAGAACTTTTTACTTTAGGTAGTTCCAATTTATTTGAACCCCCAACACAAGGGTTTCTGAAAAACATGACTAGATATATTTTTATTCTTTAAAAAACAATTTACTGTCTATATTCCAAGCACAGTTAGGATGCAGTATTGAAGAGTAAGCTGCTGCCAATGTGGAGATGATAGTTTTCAGATGGCAATGTTTTCCAAGATGTTGTTGGATTCCTTTCAGTGCCAGACTTCCAGCAATGAGACTGGAAATGTCTGTTTACAGAGACAGGAGGTCAGGAACTTTGCTTACATGTCTTTCTATCTCCAATACCCACCACAGTCCTCATCTTCAGTTTATGCATGACCGATGAACATAGAGGAATGCATGAATGAAATAATACAAGCAGTTCTGTGAACAAATGAACAGGTAGGAGTCACAGAAGACATGCTTACTCTTACCACAAAGCAGAAAACTGTCGCCTTTCTCTGTTGTTCTACTTGACTTCCGTCTATAACTCTTGGAAAATTGAGGGGCTCTTTAACTGAATCTGAGCTCCAAGACCAACAAAAAAAAATAAGCATTTGTAAATGTGAACTTGGGAATTGATAATCTGGCATGGACTGTGGATTTCATGTAAGACCAGGAACCAATACTCAGCTACGATGTGAATCCAGGAAGGAAACTGATTTGAACCGTGTTGGCATTCGGCATTCACACAATTCTGAATCTGAGTATTTCTGGAACAAAACAGCAGTGTTTGTGTGCCTTTCAAGATATCAGGATGGATTTCAATCCAGCACATAACAGTCTACACAGCTGTCTTCTTGTTTAGATTTAAAAGAGGTAAGGTCTTTCTTATCTTTTTAAAGACCACTTTGTATTCAAAAGTATTATTTGGCCTTTTCGACCTAAAATGTATTGTTGAGATATTGTCAATTTCCTCTACAGCTTTCAAAAAAAGACCTAGAACACTGTAGTACTAAATTTGGAAATTTATCCCAAACTTTACTGGATGTTAATCTTTAACAGGAATTATCAAACCAGAAGTGGGAAGCTACTTTTCTTCACTTAAGTGAAAAACTGAACCTCTTGAAATATCACTAAATTGAAGTTTAAAGTGACTCATTTTTGCTTTGTTTTAAATCTCTTAAAGGATTGCATGACAAGTACAGATTCTAATTTTCTGTGGGCATATTTTTAATCAATCTTAAAAAGATGAAAGAAAAATTTGGGTTGAATCTCGGATGTGGTATGGGTGTACTGCAGAACATGGATAACTGCCTTTGACTGGATATTTGTCATCGGTTGGTAAACCTCAAAGGCTGGGGATCCAGTGTCTTAAAAATCATTGGAACACTGACTTAGATATTTAATCACTGAAGATCTGCACCTCGGGGTTTATTACATTCTTAATCACATTTACTCTGATAAAGGCTAGTAAATTATCACCCCTAATCATTTCTAGTCACCTGATATATTAACAATAGCACAATAGTAGATAACTATTATATTACCCTTACCAGTATCAGATATATTTAGAAATTATTCACAGAAATCCTTCAGATAAAGACACAGTCACAGACAGGTTTTGGGGCCAAAACAAGAGCCAGCCAAGGTTTCAACTAAACAAGGTGGCTCCCAGCTCTAACCAATTGGCCAACTGAGTATAGTAACCAATTAGTGGTAGTGGAAGTTGTTAGCAATGGTCCATATTGTCCAACTCAATCCCTTTTTAAACTTATTGAATTCAATTAATTTCCCTCTTTAGTTATATGACTATTATACACCTTAATTGCCTGATAGAAAAAAAAAGCGCCCCACTCAACTTTATGTGTACAGACTGAAGTCTTGAAGATTTGGAGTGTCAGTTTATTAAGTTGTTGATTTGTTAAGTCAGAGGTTGTATGTCAGTTCCTTAGTAATAATCAAAATCCGTTAAACTTAAGTGATAGTATTCCCTTTCAGTTCTCAGTTCCTAGAATTCTGCAGTTTTTTGGTTTTTTTTTTTTTTGTTCTACCTCCTTTATAGTGATTCAGACAATGAAGAAGCAGTTCTAACTTTTCAATTTTCCAGTGTGAAAAGAATGATTCTAAACCCTAGGTAAGGAGCATACCTTGTTTCTGGAAAACTGGTTGTACTACCAGAAGGTTGCCCAAAACATTTCTTTGGTTGCTCAGTCTGAGAGACACTCATTCAAAAGGTTGAGGTCTTGTGCTATGAATATGTATTTTAATTGTGAATCTTCCCTCTAAAAGAAAAGCTTGGTATTTATTAATAATAAATGAAACTACCCAATTATTTATTTAGTATATAAATGTAGGGAACATTCAGTGAAATATGAATTTCAGATAAACTGAAAATAACTTTTTAGTATGTTGTATGGAAGGATTTAAATTTTTAGTGTTAACAATGTACCATGCTAAAAACTTTAGGGACATAATTAAAAATGATTTATTGATTATCTGAAATTTAACTTGGTACCTACATTTAATCTTGAAACCATACTAATAAAATGAACACTCATTTGATGTGAAAACAACAAACCAAAAGAAAATAGGTAGAATCTAAGTATAGATACAACTAATAGTTAGGAATCCATATTTGCACAATTAAGTAAGTAATATAAAAGCATTTTATGCCCAGGACGGGCTTACCTGTCATGGGTTTGACAGTGTTTATTACAGGCAGGAGTATATTTGGTGACATCAGAGCAATGTGTGGTGCAATGGTTAATAGGATTTTAATCTGAACAGTTATCAACAGAAGGTAACTAGGCAGCAGTGATTAAAAGAAAAAAAGTTTGTGGGTCTAAAGTAGATGAAGAAATGAGAGAGAGAGAGAGAGAGAGAGAGAGAGAGAGAGAGAGCGACAGAGACAGAGACAGAGACAGAGACAGAGACAGAGACAGAGAGACAGGGAGAGAGAAGAATCCTAGAAAAAAACAACAGCTAGTTACCAAGAAAAAGAAAGATTAGGCAGCTTGGAATGTTCTTTTTCTTCCTCACTTCCTAGAAAATACCCACTTATCTTTCAAGAGCCAATTCCAGTGCTCTTCATCTGGAAACCTTTCTTAGCTTTTTATGACATCCCATCTGCACAAATCCCTGCAGGCTGCTTAGATGCTGCTTCTTCAGAACTCTGCAGTAGGTTTAATATATGTTACAATGCTCCACCACAGGTAGCAGCTTGTTAGGTTTAATTAATGTCTACACCCCTGTTTTTCCCTAAAAGGTAAAGATGATCTGAGAATAGGAGCTGTGTCATGCACAGGCATTCCCGGAACCATTCTGAAGAAATGTCTAAGACAGTAAGTGGTACTGTGGCACGGATGGAAATAATCAAAGACATAAACTGCAGAACTTGACACACAAGATTTTTTTATTCAGATATCACTTTTTAGCATCTGCTGTTTTCCACTGTAAATTTCCCTGGTATATTTTATTTTTTAAACATCTATGTCTTCTCTTAAGGAGTTAGGGTAAAATCTGACTGAAATGCAGTCAACTATGTCTACTTACAGAAGATTTATACAAATGGAAGTCTTCTTAAAATAAACTCTCATGTATAAATGTAAATTCTTGATGTCCCAGAAATATGTCATCTTCTTTTCCAAGACACCCTTTGCAACCAAAATGAAAGAGCCTAGCACTCTTAGGTCGAGTCAGACCTGAAACCCACATACTGAGGTAAGAAGAGTACATCAGAGAGACCGCTAAGAAACTAAAATCTATTTGAGGAATCTGGATATTCACACATGGTATAACTGAGGAAGACCATGAGTTATTGATAAAGTCCTTCTAAAGGCCAAAGTCAGTTCCACGCTATACCTTCAGTCCTCTCATATAATCTATCCTTCATTCTATTTAATTCAGAGTTATATGTCAATTGTTCTAGGACCACAGTGAAATACTCTCTCACACACACACATTTCCACGCATTCTTTACTGGGCAATTTTCTGTCACTAATGACAGTACCACAGGCTGGAGAGCTATGAAGGAAGAAGGTAAGTTTTGGCCCATGGTTCCGGAATTCCAAGGTTACAAAGTCTCACATGGTTATGGCCTTTTTGCTAGCAGATTCCAGAAGTGGTATAAGGCATCAAAGGGCAAGAAACAGGCAGTATGCATACGTCGATGTGTCTTTAAAAAAAATTCTCTCTTTCCTATAAAGTATTCAAACATGGGCACTCTACTCTGATGATTTTATCTAATCCTAATCACTTTCCAAAGACCTCCCTCTACATACCATAGCCAGATTCAGTCACCACCTTCTTAATACCTCACAACGGGGATAATATTTCCACACAAGGTCCGGGTGGGAGAAACTATGTTCATCTCCCCATAAACACACACCACTCTAGTGTCTCTGTGTCTCCATTTCCCTTCAGATATTTGCACATCATTGGTCTCCAATATGATCCTTTAGCAGACTTCCTTGAATATATCCTTTAGTGCTTTATAAAGTCAAACTTGAGATTGCATTGTCAAATATTTGCTTATGTTTCCTAAATATTTCATGGTTGTTTACTTGTTCTCGTCTTTGTTATTATAGCATCAAAGGCAAAGGCACTCTATTCTGCTCTTTCTCTGCATTAATAACACAGCATATTACTCTGCACCTGAGAAATGCTCAAACAATAGACATGACAGTTAATAAGTATTAACACTAAATAGAAAAAAAAAACAGATAGTAAAGTTGAAGGATTTCACCTCAGATACATCACAATGCCATTGAGAGCACCTTTCACCTCTGCCTGGCTGTCATAACTGCAAGCCTGGGAAGCCGGACCACGATACTGTTGGTTTCTTATTGCTTCCTGAGTGTTTACCCATATGAAGCTTTTCTCTAGCCAGTCGTTTCAACCGGATTTAGTTTACATCACTTCAAGAGAATCTAAATTCTAAAATTATTTTTCCATGTTGGGGAACATTTTCTATATTTTTAATCCCATTTGCAAGAATAACATTTCCTTATTTGGAATCAATGGCAAATTAGAGACTTGCATACAGATCAAATGCTATCCTCAGCCATGAATTAAAATACTTTGTTGTGTAGATAAGTTAGAAAATAAAGAACAGGATAAGGACCCTGGCATAACTCTGTGTTTAACTGAGCACATACTGCTGAATACATACAGAAAGTGTGGAAACTAAAATTCCCACACTTACGCCAGACAGAACACTCAGAGGAGACAGTCTCCTTTTAACACTTCTTTCAATGTAGCTTCAAGCTGTTGTCTTGTAATCTGTTCTTATTGATATTTAAGGTCATCTATGGAATAGCTGGTCATAAGGGGATGATACAAGTAACCTAAAAGTTTGCAAAGGGAAAATCCCTCATCTCGAGTTATACTGTTACCAAAATCATGCTATGTGTTACTACTTGCCTTTATTCCAATATGAACATCTCAAAACCTGCACATATTTTACAGAGCAATAGTAGATTGAAGAATCAAGTTAAAATACATAGAAAGTATATTCTAATTATATCTATGCTCTTTACTTTGTATTCCTTCTTTGCCAACAATGGAACAGTTAGACAAAAAGTCTGACTAAATCTTTTATCTTTTTTTTTTTAATCTGTGATCTATTTGGGAGAAAATAAGAATAGAAACAGAAGTTAGCAACTGAAAAAGTCTCATAAGTTTTATTTTTGCAGCTATGTAATATATTTGTTTTTAAAACAATTTTATGGATTTTGGTTTCAAAGATATCTGCATCATTTAAGATGTTAGGAAAATGGGAAAAAAGATTTAATTCCATTTAAAAATTGACTCTCAAATGAATTCAATAATTTAAATGTAACTAAATAATCTTTTTAATATTCCTAATATTTAGTGATTGCAGAAATAATGGCCAAATGTCTGGTAAATCACCAAAAACAACTATGGAAAAATATCACAGCAATTGTAAATACTAACATAACACATATAACTTTTATTATGTTTTGATACATCCTTTGGGTTAGTAGTGATTGTAGCGGTCTAAGTAAAAACAAAAAAGTCACAAGTATACTCTGCCAAAAGGATACATAGTCTCTAAACTAAGTAACTAAAATTCTTTCTGGATCAAGAATCTGGTAACTCCTAACCATACCAAATTGTGGTCACTCCATTATAGTTCATGACACTAGAAATACAGACTCTGGGGTAGCCCCATGTATTATTAAGTCAAAACCTGCATTTTAGTAACAGCCTCAGGCAATCTGCATATACACTGAACATTAAAAAGCACTGGTTTATGATAATGTAGAATGAAATAATATACATATCCATGCTATCGTCTGACCTCAAGCTTTTGTTTTTGATAGATTTCCTTTGGTGCTCCTTAGGCATCCCAAGTCCTTACTTGTATGGCTCCTCTCAGGGCCAAGTCATATTACATTTCATTTACACACAGTTTGTCCATCTTTGAAACATATCCATTTTACACACCATTCCCTTGTACTTCCTCTGTTTTATGTGACAGTGTTAATGTATCTGTCTGCTCTGCCTAAGTAGGGACAGTGTAACAGTAGTAACTTCTAATAGTTACATTTTCTGAATAGCATCATTAACTTTTAAGAGTTCTCTTGGAAATTTCAGCAAAAACTTTTTCAGATGTGACAAGATAAAAATCTGCCAAATCCACTGTCTATGTGTTTGAATACCACCATGCCACACTTTTGATCATCATTAAAGCCAGTCTACCATTTTCTACACAACCTAACAGAAGGGTGAGCACATAGAAGGCACATAATACGTAAGTGTTTATTTTGTCTCCATATTACAAAGACTTTCCTTTCTGCATCCAAATGAGACTAATGACTAAGACTCTGTCTTTAATAAAAGGAAAATGGATTCTGAGTACTCCTGAGTACTTTTAATATTTAAAATATTTTAAGAAATATTCCATTATTTTAAAAAAAAAAAGCAAATGCAGTTAGATTAACTTGAAGTTATTCATGCTTTCATGTCTTTTTAGGAGGGGATTTGGGAAAAAAAAAAAGGTATGCTGACTGATCACCAATGTGAGAAACAGAAAGGAAGCATTTCCTTTTCCATCTTGTTGAACATGATACTAGTTTAGTACAAAACTGTCAAACCTATAGAAATTCCATTGCTGGCCTAATTCTAAGGCAAACAATGTTCTTTAAACTTTGTAGGTATGTACAAGTATTACAATTTAGAAAAATAAAAAAATTGGCATAATAAAGGGATAGCAACCAAATGACTATATAGACTTTAGATCAATACATTTAATAGTTTGACAAGCAGTCTAAGGTGTATTTCTTATTAAGTGTTCTCTTAGAAACATTACAGTAGAAATAGAATGGCTAAGAGATTGAGAATTGCAGTAGGTACATAATTCCTTCCATTAAATTGGTACTGCACAACAAGGTAAGGCTAATTGTTGATTACGAGGTTATTAAATAATCATTACACTTAACAATTATTATATTGACTATTTCTCTCCATTTTATAATTATTTCATACCCTATACAAGCAGATGCCTATTAGTGTAAGTAACATTTTCTTAAATCTGAATTCTGAAGATAAGCAATTTTGCACATTTTTCTAATGAGAAAAGATCCATCTACAAGAATCTAAAAAATGATGTCTCCAATATGCTTAATGCATCAAACAGAATAAGGGATAATAATCACTCTTCCTACCATAAACTTTTACAAATGTCTCAGAATCTAACTTGTACAAAGTAAATCTACTAATTCTTGAGTTTGTAATAAGTTCTCTTTTCTTAAGAAAAATGCACAGAAATTGAAATACTTGTTATTTTGGTTCATTAGAGCATGGGACACGGACGCTTGTGACAACAGTAAGAAGTTATGTGTGAAAGACAGTAAGACCAAGAAAATCTCTTAGGCTTTTTATTTACAAAGAGAAAGACAAATGTAAATTTCTAAGTGTAGAATGTCCTTTTAGCTCATTTCGAATAATTTGATAGGCATATGAGACTGTATGCTAGTAATGATACTCAGATTAGATCATTATCTGCAAATAAAACTATATTATTTACGTTTTCTGTGGCACTCCAAAGAGCTCCCTGTTACACCTGTCATTCTAGCCTCTAAGTGATAAAGCTGTGGTCAAATTGATCATTTACACAGCTCCTCTTTGTGGTTGCTCCTTAGAGACACAAAGGCAGTTTGCCCCGGCCACAGGCCACACAACCTGTTTGCAATTCAAGTCTTCCGGGCTGAGGAACCACAAGGCCTCCTTGGCCCAGGTTCAGACCTCACATTTTCTGTTGTAAAGCAGAATTTGAGTGATAACCAACAAACTAGGAGAACGTCAATTTGGTCTTACAATGAATGTAAAATTAAGAAGTCACATTTATAATTTTAAAAAATCCTATTTGTCCAAGTAATTTGCACAATATTAAAACATGAGTCTATTCTAAGTCATCTATCTTTATATGCATGAATAAGATAAATTAATATACTATTCTACATTTAGTTATCAAACTTGGCTTAAACTGTCAGAGGGTGGATAAGGATTATTTTCTCATCTTATTTTTTACATATCTGAATCTTTCAATATGAACATATTTTACATGAGTTGGAAAAAATAAAAGTGTGTTGGGAGAATATAAATATTTAGAAATGATTTTTATCCTTAAGGGTTTTCCTTAGAGGCTTTTTGAAGAGATACAACATGAAGTCATAACATGGTGATATAAAGCATTCTGTTTTTACTTAGTAAAAACAAAATACTAGATAGTTTTTGAAATCTGAGTGATCATGACCTATCTGTCAATTAGATGTAGTTTCATGTACAAATTGTCATTTTATTCTGGTAAGGAAAAAATAATAAGAAATCTGGGAAAATGTCTTTGAAAAAAACAGCCTATATAGTTGTGCAAATGTTATTTTATATGCTTCCTGAGGTTTGAGGACTTCCTGATACACCCTGTAGGACTCAAATGAATAGATTCTTCAATAAAAAAGAATTATAGAAAACAAAAGGAAAAAAGAAAGTTAGAATTTGGAGTCTCCAATTCCAAACTATAGTGTTGTACCCTGTTCAACTGAAAATGCACAACCACCGTTAGTTAAAAAGATAAAAACAGCTCTCACGTATAATATACAAAAGGCTACCAAGCTATTATAAGTCTCATGTAGAAATAAGATGTCAGATTTCAACATCTATGCTCTTTAAGGCACAACACAATGCCTTTTCATGCTGGATAAGAGAAAATGCTGCTGCTCCTCTGGAGAAACATGGAAGCCTGTCTCTAAGATGCCTACCAGTAGTCCACTCCTCTGATATTCAGGTGGCGTGTCATCCCTTGGCTCACTGAATGGCCCATATAACCACTGGAATTGGAAGGAATAAGAGTATATTACTGCCAAGTCTAGGTCACAAAGGCACTGTGGCTTCTGCCTTGACTTCCTTCTCTGATGAAGTCTAGTTGCCATGTTATGAGAACACACTAGCACCTCATGCAGGGGTACACTTGCGCAGGATCCACCATTCCTAGCTCAAATCTAGCCATGGGAGTTCCTTGCAAAGTGGATCCTCCACCTCAGGTCCAGCCTTCAGTGAAGCATCTTCTGGGATCTGGCTACAACGTCAGGAGAGAATTCAAGTCTGAAGCTTCCACATAAACTTTCTCAACTGCCTGACCCATAGAATATGGGATATAACAAATGGTTGCAGTTGTTTCAAGTCACTAAGTTTTAGGGTAATTTATGTAACTGAAAAAATAGGCAAGTAGCATAAATAGGTCCTAGACATCAACTCAGGTTTATTGACTAAAGCATTATTTTAGAAAATAAGTGCAACTAAGTTTCCATATGTAATATAACAGATATGCTGGCATAACTAGAATAATTATGTATGACAGAGTACTTAGACTAAGTTTAGACTATCATCTAGAGATTCAGAAATTACTCTTGAAACTATTAGTTTTACATTATTGGAGCGGCAAAGACAGGACACAGGGTGAACTGACATGTTTTAAATTTCAGTTCTGCCACCTATCTAAATTGGTCATTTCACTTCTTCACACTGCAGGTGGGTGATACAATTTGCTACTGACCATCATAGAGGTTCCTTCAGAAAAAACAAATTCAAAGAAGCAAGTGTACTTAGTACCTCAAACACAGTGTACCTCAAACACAAGTAAGGAGCACAGAGTAAAAAGAACACAAATCTCAAGAAACTCAAGTTCAAGTCTCTGCTCTATCACTAATTGACCTAACACTGGACAAGCTGGTCTTTCTGAATCTCAATATATACTGAGTCTCAGTTTATTACTCTCTTCTGTGAAACAATGTTTCAAATAGGTGTTCAGAAATAATTTGTTACAGGTCTAGCTATAGGTTTTTGGCATGGAATAGCTTTTCAAAGTTTCTTACTTTACTATAAATTATTTTAGTTTCACCAAGCTTGAATCTGGTGGACATATTTTAGTCACTTGTGATTATCAAATGGAGATAATTAGCAGCTCTTAGAAGGTTTCAGATATTGACAAAGATATTAGATGGAATCCTGAGAGTCAAATATAAAAGAAATTAACAAATACTACATGATTGTTTTGTATACATAGGCATTTTACATTTACTATTTCATGTAAACTTCACAGTAACCTTAAGAGATCAGAATTGGCATTTCTATCTCTGCAACATGGAAACCAAGACTGACAGATCACATGCAAAATGCAAATTTCATGGATTCAGAAGCAGCACTGAAGTTTACTAGAACAAATTTATTAAAACTTTAAATAAGAGAATTTGCAAAGAAATATATGAGTCAGAAGATAGGCATATATTACAATGAGGAAAAACTGCCAAGAAGAGAGATTTAAAAAAGTAAAAAATTTTAAGACTAACCAGGAATGGTGGCACATGTGTATAATCCTAGCACTTTGGGAGGATATATGGGGGAGTCACAAATTCATGATTTGCTTATGCAATTTAGCAATTTACTAAGACAACTGTTTCAAACTTCACAATAAATAAATAAGTAAATAAATAAATAAGAGCATGGTGTGAAAGCTCTGGGTTTGATCCTCAGTACCTAAACAAAAAATAAAAATAATAATATTAAGAAAAACAAAGATTCTCAGCCATATTATATTTGACAAAGGGGCTAAACATGCTCACTGGAAAAAAGATAGCCTCTTTAATAAATGGCATTGGGAAAATTGGCTTTCCACATGCCCAAGACTAAAAATAGACCCATGCTTATCACCATACACTTAACTAAAGTCAAAATGGATCAAGGATCTAAATATTAAAACAGAAACATTAAATCTGCTGGAAGACAAGGTAGGTAAAAATCTTGGGAGACACAGAGGTAGGGAGAGAATTCATGAATAAAACACAAACCGCAAGGGAAATACTTCAAAGAATCAACAACTGGGATCTCATAATTCTAAAAAGTTTTTGCACTTCGAAAGAAGTCACCAACAAAGTGAAAAGAAAACCCACAGAATGGGAAAGAATTTTAGCCAACAATCCCTCAGACAAAGGACTTATATACAGAACATATAAAGAATTGAAAAACATCAAGCCCCCCAAATCCAAAGACCCTCTCCAAAAATGGGCATCTGAGATGAACACACAGTTTTCAGGTGAAGATATACAAATGGCAAATAAATATATGAAGAAATGTTCACCATCACTGGTCATTCGAGAAATGCAAATTAAAACAGATTTCATCTCACCCCAGAAAGAATGGCTGCCATCAAGAAATCAACTGATAACAAATGTTGACGAGGCTGTAGGGGAAAAAGGAACACACTGCTCCACTGTTGGTGGGAGTGCAGACTAGTGCAACCACTGTGGAAATCAGTATGGAGATTCCTCAACAAACTAGGATTAGAAGTTCCATTCAATCCAGCTATTTCCCTCCTGGGTATTTTCCCAGAAAAATTGAAAAGATCATGTCACAGTGATATATGTGCACCCATGTTCATAGCAGCACAATTTGTGATAGCTAAATCTTGAAAACAATCAAAATGCCCATCAAGCACAGAGTGGATGAAAAAAATGTGGTATTTTTATACAATGGAATACTATTAAGCTAGAAAAAAGATGATCTTGAGGCCTTTATAGGTAAATGGAGGCAACTTGAGAATATCTTCATTAGTGAAATAAACAAGACTCACATTAGTAAATATCACATTGTTTCTCTAGTGTAAAAAATAAGAACTCACAGAATAATGGTATCCAAAAAGTATAATAGATATAAAAGTATAATAGATGTAATAGATATTATAAAAGTGAAAGGGAAGGAAAGTACTCTAAAGGATAAAAACGGTACGCATAGTGTGTAAAACAGACGACCACATTACTGAATTTCTGTTAGATCATTGAACAGAAGAGTTTGCATTGTCAATGTTTGAGTGTCTAGCCACTTTTTATGCTTTGATTTTATAACTTTAGCAACTATTGTTAAGATGACATATTAATGTATCAACTAGCAATTTTATGTTAATTTTTTAAATTCTACTATTTTCTCATTTTTTCTATTTTGTTTGTTTTAATTTTTTTTCCTTCCTTCTTTAAATAAAATAAAAAATTTTTAAAAAAAGAAAAACAGATTCCAAAATTCATTCTATTTCTCTTATGTTTCAACTCAGGTAAAACCGATGGAAAAATTTTTTTGTTTCCAAAGATTTCATTGAGTCACATTTTCTTACTAGAAATATACTGTGAGTCTAGATTTCTTTGAGTTTTAGCCATGTTAAAAAAATAAGAAATCCATACTTACACAATATCATGCAAAGTTAAGCTATTAAAATCATGTATGAATTACATAAAACTATCCTTGCTGAAAACATTGACTGGATTAGAACACAACTGTGCTGCCTCTTTTGAACACAATATAAAGTAGGTCATGAATTAGATTACCATGTCCGTGTCAGCTAACAGATCAGGCATTTAACATTTTTCTTGCTTTTTTCAGAACACAAAATAATCTTTCACATGATCAGAGTAACTTAAATCACACTGAAAGCTCTCTAGATTATACTAAACTACTGCTTTCTTTATTGTTGTTGAATTTCTTTGTAGAGAGCCAAATAATTTAAAGTCACTATAAAATGTCCTTCACTCATTAGAGGAGTTTCTCTGTTCTGCACATAATATGCTTCTGAAACTGGACTGTATAGTGAAATTTTCAGATATTGTGAACCTATATTCTAGTATTGTATGTGGAAAAAAATGATAGCCCTCCAAACCTCAAACAACTTCACCTAATTGGTCTAAAACCCTCTTAAGTACATGTAAGAATTCACCAAAGATTTATGCATCATATAAAGCTTTTAGGACATAAATGATCTACTTATTGAATGCTTAATAAACTGATTAGTAGGTATTTTGCCTGAAGTTAGTAACAATACACTGAGGTTTCACATATTAATACAATTATGATTTTTCTTCTATATACAACACAATATGCTGCAATGTACATGCACATACTATATTAAAATATGGTGCAAAGACAGGTCACTTGTTTTCCTCACAAGTTGTTCTCTTTTTATCTCATTATCTGAATGAAGTAATTCTGGAAAAACAGTAAAGAAAAGATAGTAGAGACAATCCCCAAGTCTGAAGTAGGTAAATATAGGACTCCACCTTCTGGGAAAAACAGCTATGATATGCCAGAATATTCCATACTCTTCCATCTTTACACGCAAATACCCTAAACATTTTGTTCTCAATGGCTGCAAATTTTTTACAGTGGATTTTCAATTCAGCTGTGAATGCTCTATATTTTATGAAAGCTAATGCAGCATGTAAGTTTAAAGGCCACACACTTGCATCATTATTAACACTGGCACTTTCCTCTACCTCTGCCCCTAAGCAGGTTGAGTTTATGGCACAGTTGCTGGTTGTTCCCACAGCCATCTTTCCATCTATCATTTTAAGTGAGAACATAGCTACATGGAATAAGCTCCAAGGTACAAAAGTATGGCCATGTGTCCACTTTTTGGTCAATGGGATGCATGCTAATGTCCTATGTACAACTTAAGAAATTTACTCTTCTGAGAGTGATGCCTGCACTCTCCCATCCCTCCTATCTGCTGTGGACAAAACTATACACCAACAATGAAGATAAACCATGAGCTTTTGAACAAAAGCCACCCCCACAGAAGTAGCAGAATAGCAGAAGCCGGGGCTCTGCACATAGGAAGGCCTTAATGCTTCCTGGATTGGTTACTGTACTGTGTTTGGACCTGCGTGAAAACAGCATCTGGCTTTGTTACTTGAGGTATCCTGCTGTCATTAATATTAATCCCAAATGACAGTGTACCCTTTCTTTGTCCATCAGGCATCTTGGGTTTAAATCTAACACACTGTTTAGGACAACTGCTTGTCTAGATAAGAACTTCAAGGGAAGGACTATGCCGTATTTATCTTTGAGTCCTCAAAGTGTCTGGAAAACAAAATAGACCTAATAAATATTTCAAGAGGGTCATTAGGTACCAAACTGACTATATCAGTAGCAAATCCTGTTCATAAAAATATTATCAGCTTCAACACTAAAACTCCACAATCATAAATCTGAAAGTTTCTAGCATGTTTACATTAAACAATTTCTTTAGATACACAAATTTGAGAGTTTTAATTGTAATTGAAGGAAAGTTTATTATTTAAATAATAAATGCTCTTATTTGATGATTTCTTGAACAATTGCACAATTTCAATTCAAAATGAATTGATTCCTTTTTCCGTAACATAGGGCCAGTTCACTAACTTTTATGAATCAGTGGACAGGTTTGTATAAGTGTAGTTAAATTAGGAGGACTCAATAATCTAGTCTATCATATTTACTACAACTTTAATTAGAAAATGAACGAAGAATAGCTTGAGATGAAAATGAAACAGCTTCAGTACTTAGGACAGTATCACACACAGTGAGTACTTGGCCAAAGTACTTTGAAAAATGATTATTAACTTGGCATATTTTACTGTTAGAAAATAATTTGTGTTAAAAAATAGGAATTTATGAGGCTTCTGTTTCCATTGTTACTGCTACTGTTAATGACAAAGATAAATAAATGTTCCCTCTTTACTAAGACCATAGATTCTGTCAGCTAACTATTCCAGAAACTTTATGTAAACCTGTCTCATTTAATTTTGACAATGGCCATATACCATAGGCATCACCATCATCAGAGGAAAATGGGAATGTGAGGTTATAGGCCTTTGTACAAGTTCTTTCTCTTGGTCATGATGCTTATCTTTAAAGAAAGTAAAAGTACATTTCAGCATGTACTTTGTGCTGGTGCAATCTCCAGGGCTGCAGGTTTCATTAAAACATCCTAACAACAATATTAACAAGAGAGTAGCACTGCCCTCATGTCACAGATGAGGAGACAGGAGGGATGGAGGAAGCGAGGAACATGCCCAAGGTAACACAATTCCTAAGAAAGAGAGCTGGATGAAAGCCTCCAATACTGCTCCCATGTTTTGCATTGTGCTTTGTGCCTCTTGGGATGTGCTGCAAGTGTACCTGACCAGGGGCCCTACCTTGAGCACTCTGAGAAGTCCATCACTGCTGCTGTGAAGAACATGCGCCTCCCATCTGCTGCTCCCAGCCAATCCCTGAGCAATCAAGGGGTGCCAAAGCTGAATTATTACTATAAGCAAAGGGTCTTCTCACCACTGGTACTGGACTCAAAGCTTTCTGACAGTCATAGTGAGCTCCTGTGACTGCCCAGCTACCCAGGACCCTTCTGCCAAACATCCCTAACTCTCCCTTCCATCCTTCTCTGGAGCCCACTGTGCATTGAATGACTGGTCCAGACATCTGACACCTCTCTTTGTCTCTTACAGAGGCATTAACCTTAACAAATCCCAGCATCGCATCTTGGCATCTGCTTCTGGAGGAAGTGGACTGCCCTTACTGTGATAAGGAGTTAGTTCTCCAAGGAATCCCTGCACAGTGTCATCAAACAGGATTCTCTGGTCATCTCCAGGCCCCCAAGGGCAAAAAAGATGCCTTGAAGAAAAGCTAAGACCCCAGGCATTGCAGATGGAAAGAATGCACTCAGAATTGTAGGGTTGCTTCATCACTTCTAGTAGGCAAAGAGCAAGAACCTTCAAAAGATTCACACTCTCAGACAGCTTCTCCTGAAGAGTCAGTGAGACACAAATCAACAAGGTTATTGAACAAGCAGAGAGATCCCAGTATGCGGAAAGGAAAATGCTTAGAGAAGGTTTTGTTCAAATGGTGGGGGTGGAAAAACATCCCAGGCACTGAGAAGTTAAAGGACTTGTTACAGAAATGATAGAGTGGAGACTTGAATCCTAATTTTCACATCCGAATAGTCATACTTTGTTAGGATTTTATTACACTGGTTTCTGAAGTTATAGAGGATCAAGTGTAGCTCAATAGAGTGACAAACACCAAAGGAGAACAAACCCAAACAAGGCATGGCCATGAAGAATCTTACCTCAGGGAACATCACATCAGGCCCAAAGACCTAGTTGGTGAGTGTAAATTCACATGACTATGTGGGGGAAAACTACAAAAAACCCCAAAGCACCTAGATTTCAAAGACTCACTGAACTTATTACCCTGTACAAACAGTTCAGCACTGCCTCCCACAGAGCCAAGATTTGGTACTGAACTGAGGAGAACAAAAAAGGTAAAATAAACAATTTCCCAATGTCTGTACTAAGATAATCAAGGTGAAGTCATATTCCAGAACATTAGATCTATCTCTACTCAAATTACATCACAAAATCCAAAATGTAAAGTAACATTTTAATTAGTTCTTGTGTTGCATATCTATACCTCAGATTGTTTCAAAAGATAATACCATAACATGTGCACAGGTGACTATACCCACATTCAGTATTTTGGAGAGGGGTATGGGGATCAAATCCACCACCTCACACTTACCAGGCAAGTGCTTGAGCCACTGAGCTAAAGCCCCAGCCCCGGCATAGGTGAATATAATAAATAACATTCTGTGTTCTTTAATTTTCTAATAGGACCCACAGTTCAGCACAAGCAATGGCAAACGTTAGTGACCTCATCTGCTCACAGAAGTTTCTGCTGACTATAATCTACAAAGAAATCAGATGTCACAACCATTTAATGCTTAAATAAATTCCAAAACTATGAGTCAAGAATACTTTTCTGAACACATATAAGTACTTGCACAAACACTGATAAATCCTATCCCACTCAAAATTTATATCAATATTTCAGTTCTATGAATTCAAGGGGTTACCACACCTCTACAAACTAATGAAACAAATAGTTTTTAGGATGAAATTATACTAAAGAGTAAGCCTCTCACACCAGAACCCTAGAGAGCACCAATGCCAGAAATGGCTTACACTGCCCTCTATGTGATCAGTAACTGTAAGATGGAAATTGGTCGTAAGAACCACCTGGCAAGTTAGAGAAGCTCTGGGTGAATGACTGACATGTAGGAGCAAACTAAGGAGGGAGGATGCACCCCAGATGCGTGTGGTTCCCATCAACTGGCCTGTAGCCTGGATAGGATAAAAAAACGTTAAGAAGGGGTTGGCTCTTAATTTTCTTCAGAGGAACTCCCAATTTTCACCATTACCTTTACAGTTTTTCACCTCCAATCCTGCAGGAGGCCACTGCGAGCCTACCTAGTAAATCCTTTCTATAATCATACAAAGTTCCAGTGCAGGTCTTCTTGCCTAGTGGTTGTGATTATTAATTCTACTCAGTTCACAGAGTTAATGCCATCTGTGGTGCTGAGAACTCTCCAAAAATCTCTCTACCTCAGAAGGTTATAAAAACTCTAAATCTGTATATCTAAATGACTATCTCCATCTAAGCTGTCTAGTAAGAGAGGTATCTAGTCTAAAATCAAGCTCCTGATATTCCAACCTCTACTCCCTAACACACACACACACACACACACACACACACACACACACACACACACATACCCTTACCCCTTCAAAAGTCTTCCCTATCTCAATAAATAGAAATTCCACTTTTATATTTGTTTGGGCCTAAACCAATGTTCTGTTTTGTTTTGTTTTGTTTTGTTTTGAGACAGGGTCAACCTGCATAGCTCAGACTGGTCTTGGACTCATGATTCTCCTGCCTCAGCCTCCTCAGGGCAAGATTTATGAGCACGAACCACCATACCTAGCCTTAAAGAGTCATTCTTTATTCTTTTTTCTTACATTCCATTTTTTTTCAGCACTGACATCCTTACAGCTCTACTTCCACATTGTTTCCAGAATCAATAACTCAAAACTGCTGCATCTTTTATCAAAATCATTGCCTTTTACCTACATTACAAGAGTAGCCCTTGAAAGGAGGCCCTATGTCTGCCCTTGCACACCTACAGCCTAGGCTCACATAGCAGGTGGAGAGATCTGCGTAAAATGCAGCCCGGGTCACCTCACTTCTCTTGCCCAAGTCTGCAGAGTCTGCCCACTTCACAAAGAGAAAAACTCAGTCCTCTACTGACTGACAAGGTCTACCGTTTAGAAGCTTTTTGGCTCACCTCCTGCTACTTTTGCCCCAGGCCCCTGCTGCACACACAAAGGACCCACCCAGCTGCCTTTATTATTCTGGGCACAGAGCCACTTGGCAGATGTTGCACTGACTGGTCCCTCTGCCAGTTCTTGCTGCTTCTCACCAAAATGTCACAGTTTTAATTAAGTCCCTTCCTGAGCACCTATACATCTTTACAACATCTCAGAGCACCATTCTCTGCCCCTCCTCTTTCTGATTTTTCTCCAATAAACTTTTTTCTCAAATTTAAACACCAGTGACTAGTTATCCTGCGTTTCCTCCAGGGGAATGTAAATAAAAGGAGAGCAGAAATTTTATCTTCCTCCCTCAGTACTATATGCTCAGGACCCAGAACGGTTTCTGACACATAGGAAGAACTGCTGAATATTTTCTAATAAGAAAGTGAGCACTGCCTCTATAATACATTATATACATTATATACATCTACCACGCTAACTTTTCCAAACTCAGTCTGTAGTTAGTTTCATTTTCCTACACTGTGCATTTTGCCTTATTATAAAATACAAATGGCTCCTGCACATTAAAAAAAAAAATGAAAAGCATCATCTTAGAAGAAATTTCTCTCTCGAAGTGCCTCACTATATACCATCTCAAGAAAACAGTTTGAGCAGACCACAATAAGGGCAACTGTGCATCACACAATCACACCCAACAAATCATTACTAGAATTATCCGTCCAAAATGGCGATATATCTCAGTCTTCATGTGTTCATGCTAGAATGAAATTACCAATAATCAATTCAAAGTAAGGGTAATCAGCGCTAAGAGACAGGGTACACACAACTTACTGTGTTGTGACAATCTTGAGAATGTAGGTTTTGTGCCCCTGTCATATGCTGCCTTTGCTCACACCGCAAACTTTTAAAGATTAACTGAGCTCAGCCAAGTCAAAATAACATATTTTAGTTAAGGGCATTAGCGTTTCTTCACTACTGCAAAAATAACCTGTAGTCCCACTGTCTGAAAATTTGGCAGAGTCCAATGGCATTGGGACGCACTGACTGACCATCAAGTATATTTTATTTTTTCCAGTAATAGTCATTCAACAAGGTTTTTAATTATCATCCACACTGTATCATCATCTCCTTTGTGTTCATATCAATGTACAAATACTGTCTCCTTTTGTGGATCATTCTCTTTCCCTCATTTCTCTTTCTTGCCAAAATAACACTGCAGAGAAAGGCTTTTAGAATGGAAGAGTAAGGGCCTTGAAAATTCCAAAGAGAATACTAGAAAACTAATCAAAATCAATTTTTATAGAAGTCTTGACATTAACAAAAGTTTGCAACTATCCAAAGACCAATCATTTCTTTAAAAATGACTGAATCTTGGCAAGAAAAGTATGTTTCATGGCATTTTTCACTCACCCTCTTCCCGTTCCTCTCTTCCTGTCTTCACAGCAGCCTTCAAAACCAGCTGTTCCAAGTAGCTGTGCATATTGGGAGGCTGGAATCTAGTTTTTAGAAAAACTAGGAAAATATGAGCAAGATGAACAAGAACTAGGCAAAGGGAGGAAATAATAACAGATGCATAAATAAAAAGTGGAGTAGAAAAATTACATAGCCAACCCTGAATGCAAAGACATGATCTCAAAAGGAAACTACCAACTAATACTACTTATGAATTTATGGGAAAAAACCATCAGCAAACTAGTACCAAACTGAAGCCAGCAACACATCAAAAAGATTATGCATCATAAGCAAGCGTGATTTATTGTGGGAATGCAAAGTTGGTTTAATACTCGAAAGTCAATTAATCCACCATACTAGTGAAACAAAGAACAAAAACTACTTGTTCATCATAAATGATGCAGATAAAGCATTCAACAAAGCCCAACACATTTCATGATTTTAAAAAAACTTTCAGCAAACTGGGAATACAGGAAAATTTTCTCAATCTGTTAAATATGTTCTATGAAAATTCTACAGCTAACATCACACTTAGTGAAGACTGAATTCCTCCACCCAAGACATGGACAAGACCAGCATGTGTGCTGTCACGATGTCACAGTTTCTATTCAAAATTGTACTGGAGGGTCTAGCATGGAAAATTAGATTTTAAAAAAGCAATAAAAGGCATTAGGAAAGAATGCAAAGGGCCAAAAATACCGCCTTGCAGGGCACATCCTCAGTAATCCTTATCTTTTCACAAGGGCATACCCTGCAGCAAGCACATTTAGCCACTGAACCCATCCATTCAGAATTCATTGCTGTGTACAGCATCCCATAATCCCATCACCTCTCCAACACATGATGTTTAGGGAAGACATTTCGGAGATAAACTACAGCAGAAAATCCATAAAGCTGGAAAGCAGAGTACTGTGGTTGCTGGGGTTGGGGATAGGACTGCATGGAGAGTGATTGCTAACAGTTATAGGGGTTTCTGTAGGGAGGGCATGATGAAAACGTCCTGCATTACAGAGTGGTAATGGCAGTACAACTCTGGGACTATACTACACTAACAACGACAAATCACTGAATGTGCATACTTGAGCAGGGTGGCATTTATTTATTTATTTATTTATTTATTTGAGCCAGGATCTCACTATGTAGGGCAGGTTGGCCTTAAACTCGCTTGTGTAGTCCATGTTAGCCTTGACCTCATGGTGATCATCCTGTCTCAGCCTCCCGAGGACTGTGATAACAGGTGTGTGCCACCATACTCTGCAAGGGGTGAAATGTACAGTATGTAGATTATACATCAGTAAAAGTGTTATTAAGAAAGCACAGTACTGGAACTGAGCTTTGCTGCATATAACATCTGAAAGGGGAGATAAGGAGCTAAGACTAAAAATGATGGACCTACACTAATAATGCCACTGATCTCCCTTTAGACAAATTGCTTCCCACTCCTGGGTTCTCAGTTCACGCTTTCACAGAACAATCACATTTCATTGTCACCTTAAGCCCCGCGTCTGCCTTCCCTATTGCTCTAGGCCAGTCATGGGGAACCAACGGCACGTGTGGTGCAGCAAGCTGTTTCTACCACTGAAAGCTCTAAAGCTTTGCCATCACTGCTCTCAGCACATATGAGAGTCACACGTTCTCTCTTATCCCTTATCCACAGTCATGGCATTTAACTCAGATCATGTGTGCACTTGATACTCAACGAATAGTTGGTAAATAAAAGAAATTAGGTCACAATAATTACAATTAAAAGATTCTTAATTATAAATACTATTTATGTAGTATATTTAGATATTAAATTGCTACTTTTTCTTGGGCAAAGGTGCAGAGTGAAAGATGTATTAAGTGTCTCTAGACATGCATAAATAATACAAGTTGTTTTCTAGTATCTCTCTAATTAGATCCACTTGATGACAGTCATATATGTGTATATATATGTATATGTGTGTGTATTTGTATGTCAGTATTACTGGCAATACCAATCTATGAAAAGACTTTTATAGTCTGAGTGTTTGAAAAGACTGCAAGAGTTCTTGCAATAAAATATACCACAGTAATATTTCAGAAAGCAAGAACTAAAGTAACAGTTTATGGGCCAGGGATATAGCTCAGCAGCATAAGCTTCTGCCTGGCAAGGGTAAGGGCCTAAGTTCAATCCTCGGTACCAAAAAAAAAAAAAAAAGGTAATAGTTTGCACATCATCCACTATAAAGCCATATTGAAAGTAATTTAAACACAGATACCTCAATTCCCAGAATTGCCTTCATAAATACATACAAAGATCAAACACAATAACCCTGAAATTCATGGATTCATATCATATATGGCCTTGACATACAATTTAACCCAAACACTCCTTAATGAGAATGATCTTT
This sequence comes from Hydrochoerus hydrochaeris, assembly GCA_004027455.1. NCBI lineage: Eukaryota > Metazoa > Chordata > Mammalia > Rodentia > Hydrochaeridae > Hydrochoerus > Hydrochoerus hydrochaeris. The sequence continues at coordinate 140,117 of PVLA01000528.1, read as the reverse complement.
CTTAAGACATAATTGGACCATGTAGATTCTCTTATTATAAACATCCCAAAAGCTCTGCCATCACATTCCAAATACAGCCCATATTCCTTGACATGGAGCTTTATTATAAGCTTACTATACATATACCTCATTTTGTTACACTATTTCTCTTGATCACCTTGAGCCCAACATGCAACCCTTCTCTCAGTTCCTATCAACTTCAAGCTGTCTCGCATGCCTCAGAGCTGACACCAAGGTCACTTTTTATCTTCGGGGCTCTACATTTGTTAGTTCAAAGTGGCTGCCTGTTAACTCTCCGGATTTCAACTTTAATGTTATATCGTCAAATACCTAACCTTCTTGCATTGACTTAATATTTTAACACCCTCCATACATATATTGAAATCATAACCTACAAAGTGATGGTATTAGAAGGTAGGGCCTTGGGAAGCGGAGCCTTTAAAAGAAGACACACAAGGCCTTTTACCTCTCTGATCCCCACCACTAAGGACCCAGCAGCATCTGTCTGTAAGAACAAAAAAGGCCTCACCAGACTCCAGCCATGCATGCTGGTACCCTGATCTCAGCTTCCAACCTCCTGCATGGAGAGAAATAAATTTTCTCTGCAGTTCTTTCAATCACCTCACCTATATTACAGTTACAGCAAACTGAACTTAATCTTTTTCATTCACTCTATCTCATGTTTTTAATCTTCATGGTATTGAACTTCCTTAAATTTTTCATTTACCTTCTCTCTTAATTTTTTTGTCCCCGACTAATCTATGTCTCATGGGAGCAGAGATTGCATTTAGCTGCTTAATTCCCTACTTTATCTCTAGTATTAAAGTTTAGAGTAAGCATTTGACAAATGTTTTCTTAGCTGAATGGTAAATAAGCCTAGCTTGTTCAAAAGAGCACTCCTTACTAGCACAGTAGCCCCTGAATTCCAGAGATGCCTGTAACATAAAAAGTAAAGAAGGATATTACCTAGTGTTTTTTCTGTACCTGATGATGCATCTAGCCTACTTGTTTGAATTTAAGAAAAAGCAAATAAAATGGTCTCAAATGTAAAGACAAAAAGAAATAAATTGCCACCAGGCAACTGATTAATCAGCAAAAACTTACCGATCAGCTTGAATAATTTCTTAAGGGACAGAGAAAAGAAAGATAATCTATGACCTCATTTCTCAAATTAAATTTTAACTGAAGAAAATGAATAATCATAGTGGACAGTTAATTAAAAATACAAGACTATACAATATAATAGATGGAGATCTCTAATTAATGTTTGAACACTTTCGCTGGGGACCGACATTAGGATACAGCTATATAACGGTGTTAATTTAGGTAGAGAGCCTGGGTGATTTCTCACTACTCACATACACATGCATGCATGCACACACACAGCATTTATAACCACAAGTAATTCATGTATCTTACAACTTCAATAATCTCAGAATCAGGAGATAGTGAAGAGATACAAGAGTTGTTACAAAGATATCTGAACTAATTCCTTCACGCACTCAGGCAAGCCAGCAGTCACTGTGTAAAACACGCTAGAGACCAAGACAGCCATGCACATCGCCTTAGAGACTTTGGATATGGTGCCACAGAACATGAGAAAGGGTATCTATTCAAGAAGGAAAGGTTTAGGTAAGAGTCCAAATGTTGCAGAAGCATCAAGGAGAACTGAAGCAAGCAAAGACATAACAATGAAGAGACCAAGAAGCACTCTGAAGTGTTGATGATATCTTTCCCTTCACACCAGACCCAACAGCAACTCCATGAGCACTGGGAAGAGTAACAGTCTTCTCTCTTCTCTCACTTTGGTCACTGAGTGGTGCAATTCTGCCATGATCCACTCCCTCCCTTTAAGCCAACTCTGTGTCAGAAACAGGTGTGTCATTAGGGACTAGACAGCATATCTGTGACCTTGCAGAAGCAGTACCTAGAAATACATGACACTAACAGCTCCAACATCCATGGTCTACCGGCTGCAGAGGACACTCACTCCACGGGGGTCTGAATTCCTTTACAAGGTATCTGGCGTGGGGCTAGCAACTTTCTTTCCTTGGATGAAAGGGTAAACAGCACTCCGGGTGAGCTCTGCTTTTGCTGCACTCTTGACTTCCACCTTCTTCATCTGGTAGCCACACCTCTGCTGCGCAATCCTATTTTTGTTGCATGCTGCCTGACGCTGACCTGGGTTACCTGTTCACATAGCCCTGTGGCGTTCATGGCCATTACTAATGATGTCACCGCTGAACGCACGGACTTTCTTTTGCCTTTGTTAAGTGGAATCTGACTCTGTCATCGCCGCCTCCTCAGGCTGCTGTGCGTGACTCTCTGCCTGCCTGCGACATCGTGCTTGTGTGGCCCTGCGCTCCCACCCCATGGCAACTTTACTCTTTTGTTCTCACCAGTCCCACTGAGGTATTTTTAAACATTTTATCTTTAGGATGCTATTTTCAACCTTTATTATTTTCTTTCCTCTTCCTAGGATACTTTTGCCAAGTCTGACAATAAATGGTGCCAGGTGTGCTGTGTCGCCCTTCATAGTCTGTACATTTGAGGTTTTCATTTTTGGGGCTAATCATGCTATTTCTTCCTCTTGTTGAAAGTCCAGGGACAGCTGGTCTCAAGACAGAGGTCAAGCAGTTTTTTAAAAGCCCTGCAACTCCATATTTCTTGTAGATATTTTCTTAGTGTTCTTAAGTTATTGCCTTTGTAACTTTTCTCCAAGTTATAAAAGAAACTGCAGTTAGTGACAAGATGATCCGGTGCAGGTCAGGAGATGCAGTGCTGGATTCTGTCTTGGGTCTCTTGCTGACACAGTGGGAAACTCATAGTGGGAAACTCACAGATATCTCTCCTCATATGTCACTGATTTTGGCTTTGTCATGATTTTTAAAAGTCACTTGAGCAATTGACATCTTAAGGATATGGAGATAATGAGTAAGTCTGAATTTTTTTGAAGACTTCCATGTCCTTAACTCTCATCATCTCTTCATTTATTTGTGAAGCTATCTGTACCACATTTTGAGTAGAATAATTTCCTTCCACTACCCAGAGTACCAGAGTGGCTTTTCTGATTACTAAGGGTCATGAAACCTCAAATGCATTATAACTCAGCCCTAGAAACTATTTTATGCCAGTATAAATAATCAGGAGTTTGTATCCATATACTTTCAGAAATGATTATTAGATTAGTTAAGGTTTCAGACTATTCTTATCCATGTGAATGAATCTTTGCCTCTTTATCTTTATTGAATTTGTATTATTTAGCAAAACTATCATTTATAAAGCATAATTCTATTGAGTATTACTCTTGTAAATATACCACATTCTGGTATATTTAGGATGGGGAGATGAACAGGGGAAGAAGAGACATAGGCATCAATAACAGAAGATACTAATATTATTCCTCCAAGATGGCACCAAAAATTAAGTACTATGGATCCACACAGAACAAAATGCTTATTTGGGGCCAGGAGCCCCTGATATTATATGTAAAATGCATTCTGATGTTCTAGTAGTGCTTTTTAATACACTAAAGAATGAAAATGTATTTCAGGCCAAGAGAAGAACAAAGAAAACTGCACCCATGTGCAAGAAAGCCACTGTTGAAGACAGGAAGACCAGGTGTGTGTGGAGTTAGGCTGGGCTAGCTGTGGAATACGGGTCAGTCAGATTCCAAGGGGGTCTCCTATGGTGTGCTGAAGAGATCAAGCTCCCTCTGTTGCTAATTTGGAGACTTCTAGCTGCAGAGAAATAGGAAATAGGGAAATTGATGACCTTAACTGAACTTGGAGAAAGGGTGATTAGAAGCAGAAAATGTGAGTTTTGTGTAGGAGTTGTAAGTTGAAGACCATCAAAGAATATACATCCAATAGAAGGTATAGGGTCTCTGAGTTCATATGCACCTCCAACACCACAGTGGATAAAAAACAGAAAGCAGACAGAAGAGTGGACAGAAAGAAACTCTGAAGGAAGCACACTATTGAGGAAAATAAATCTGGAGAGATGACTACCTGCACAAGTATTGAAAGGAAAGAATGTCATAAAGGTGACAAATGCCAAAAACATCAAAGCTCAAAGCTGAGGAAGTAACATAACAATGAAAATTAAACAATTAGGTTTAACAGTTGAAAATCTGTTCATGGCCAGAGGGGGCAGGTTTGAATGTAGTAGCAAGAGCTGCAGTTTAAGTAGTGTCCCTTCCTTGGATAAAGAGTGCCACCAAAGAGAATGAAGCCAATGGAGCAGCTATTTCAGTGGGCTGGAAGCACTAGGGGGAGATTTATTTCAGAGGAAACTATTTAAGATGGGCAAACATCAAATGTGACTATGGACTGGAGAAAAGAAGATTTTAGAGAAAAGAAACAAGAAATGAAAGAATGAAGTAGGAATCATTACACCAAGCTTCAGAGGTGATTTTCCAAACTCTGTTTAAATAGTTAAAAATGCTCTATCTTCTAGATATGCTGGATAAACATTTCTGTTTGTAAACAATTTGGTTTGCAAGCAGAAGTATTTGTCAAAATTTTATTTTTATTTGCCAATTCAGCATCGGGTGAGAAACACAACCATAGCCACCTTTCCCACACAAACACATATGTGGCCATCTTTCCCAAAATTGTTTAACAAATTAAATTTATGAATTGAAGTATCACTGCGTATTTATGCAAATTGAAAAATCTGCTATATCTTGAATTCAATGGAAAATCAATTATCTCTATAAGAAAAAAGCTTGGATTATTATTTAGACTACATATTAGGAATTTTTTTTCCTTTTTGCTGTATTTATGAATTGGAACTTTTTTCATGTGACTTTAAAGATTTACAGATCTCATACAAAACTGACATATTGAAACCCACGGAAGGGGAAAGACACAAACTCACACTGCTCTCTTTCCATACCCTCGCTCATTCTCAGAAATTCGCTGGAATGAATAAAAAGAACAAATTAGAGAAGAAAACTTTACGAATACTAAAATAAGGGAGCATCAACTAAGTTTCTCAAATTTTGAGGAATATCTGTTAGAATATTTCAATCCAAACTATAATAAGATGCTGGATGACTGTGCACTCCGCTATCCTTAACAGTAAAATGACAGGGTGTGGAAGAAATTGTGGAGGCTGGAACCACAGGCTGCCCCTAAAAGATGGAAATACAGTATTAGAAACATCTCAACCCAACACTGGCCAGTAAGGGTGGCAAAGCTATCAGAGAAGCAGTCTTGTTCACTTGATGTCACACTAGGAAATGTCAATAATTTATTAGTATTAAGATTTTAAAAGTATGTATCAGATATTATTATATGTGGGTAACTTTTTTGAATTAATCAAAGAACTACACTTCCTGATCTCAAAATGCTAGACTGGATCCATTTCTTCCTGTCACAATGTTTATGCACTGTTAATTCCATGGAAAGAAGTGAAGCTTCTTGCCAATTTATTTTACAGAATCCACAGAATCCTGGGACGAAATCTTAAGAGACAGCCCAGAATATATAATTTATGGAACAAAAATTACTCATAGCATATCCATAACTGTCTGCATTCCTATAAATCTTTTTTGCTATATCACAACTAACAGGCAGCCATGCACATTTCACTAATAATTGTACAAATAAGTAAATGGTTTCTTCTTTTATCCTCATATGCTTCTCTAGTAGTTCACCATTACGAATTTCTAAGAAGAGACTATTTTATTTGTTTCTCTCTGGAAAAACAAAATCAAAATCAAACCAAACCAAACCAAAACAAACAACAAAAGACTACCGCAGCACTAACTACAAGAAATAAATTTAAAAGAAAGCCAGTTGATTTTTGTGCTTCTATAAGAACAAGCACATATAAGAACAAGCACAGGGCTCTTGCTGCCCACAATATACTGAAACATATTTTCATTCCTTCTCTCCTCACAGAGAAACACACCTTGCTTTCTATGACGAGGTAAAATTATTTCCATGTGTGCAATTCTGGTGTATTAACACCCCCTTTAAAATACTTCATTCCCCAAAGTGCTATTTAAGTTTTGCTATGATTTTAACATTCTAGCATAACTATTTAGGCTTTAGAGAAGAAATTAATGAATGAGACAGCCATTTAAAACACATGAGTTTTGTTCACACTTCACTGAGTATCTTAAATGGCTACTTTATTTAATAGCTTTTGTATTCCTCTTGAATTTTAGCTGGGTCGCTTTTTATAAGCAAGAATCTGAATCTCCCTCCAAAGACACTTGGTTCTTAAGCATTATCTAACTTATAAATATGTTGTTCTTAAACATCTACTATTCTAAAACGAAGCTAAATTTGAAAACTCATGTCAGAGATTAATCATTTTAAGGCAAGGTAATGGAATTCTTCATTAATATGAAAAACCTTACTTCATCTCTTTTCTAAAATTGTATGTAACTGAACTCTGCCTTCTTCATCAGTGCTTAATTTACTTCAGTGTGCCATTCTATGCAGTCATTATTGAGACATATTCCAGACTAAATGTGACTACTCTAATGAAAAAAAATGATTTATCAACACAAATTTGTAATTCCAACAAAACCACACTGATAAAATTGAGCCTCCCATATGTAAATAAAGTTTGTCTATCATGTGTGACAGAAAGTGTAGCAGATTATTGTGAATGCTTTTTAAAAAATGATTACAGTAAAAGACATAGTGTCATTAGCCACCCTCAAAATCTTCCCCTTCCTTGAACACTCTTATTCATCATTCTTGCCACTTTTTTTTTCAGTCTTTTTGAGACAGGGTCTTGCTATAGCCCAGTCTGTTCTTGAACTTGCAGTGATCCTTCTACCTCAGCTTCCTGATTGCTGGGTTACAATGGCTCTCTTGCCACTTTTTGAGGCAGTTTTGAAGTCCTCTTTGTTGAATGTAAGGTTTAGCTGAGCTCAATGACTGGAACTGATTTGAAACATTTATCTTTCATGGTTACTTTGACTTTAAGGAACAGCCAGAGGTCTCTAAGTGCCAAATCCAGTAAAAAAGGTGGACAAGGACATGCTAATTTTTTATTTTACAGGAATTGTCATAAACATTTTAAATGGATCAAGGACACTTTAAGTAGCCACAAGAACTGCTTTAAAACCTCACAAACATGAGGGGATAAGTGTTTGTATTGAAGGAGAGTGGTTGGGGTTAGGGCTCCAGAGAGTTAATGGCAATTCAATTTTTACTACAATAATTTTTAAATTTTTAAAGTCACTGTATTTTTTCAATCAAACCTCATGATTGTAGAGCAGTTACTATTTTTGATTAGTTATTACCTATCAATTAGAAGATCTACAAATTAATTACATTACTAATTTAAACTCTGCATCATTTATCAAATCCAGTGCATTTCTAATGGGCAAATTTCAGAGTACCTCTGCAGCAAATTGCCTTTGATCCTTGGAGAAATGTCACTCCAATAGCACAGTGGGTAACCAGGAACATGCTATCTGATTTTATTTCATCTCCACCCCCAGAGTAGTCTGTCCACTCTGCCCTCCATTATTCCATCCACATCCTTAGAATCTCATGCAGAAGATAAGAGACATCTGCCATGTGATCATTGGCACTGCAGTTGGGGGAAAACGTGAGCTGTAGAAGGGTTCGTCATTTTTTGCTATCTCTGTAAGTAATGCAGAGGAAGTACAACTAGGAAAGAGAAAGAAAGAAAGCCCAGCCTATGAAAACTTCAGATCCTGAGGTACTTTTAGAGCTACATGAGTCCCCCCCACTCGATTCTCTTTTTGCAAACCATTCCAACTTTGATTTTCCTAGTTGTCAATTTGAAAAATATAATACTGGAAGTTTAGAGCTTAAAGGTACAACACATCAGTGCTCAGTTAGGAAGCAAGGTTTTAATATTTTAATATGGTTTTGAACTTTAACATATGCTATTCATAGCCAACCTGATTATATAAAAATGAGATTGCTTTTTTTAACAGTGCATATTGAAAACAGAATTCTATATTTGAAGGTATTATAGACTGAATTTTTCAGTCTTTCCAAATTTTGTATATCAAAGTTTTATATTTCTATATATGGCTGAGCTTAGAGATAAAGCCTGCAGCAAGTAAGGTTCTGTGAGGTCAGAAGGCACGCTCCTGATCCGACAGGATTAGCGTCTTTACAAGAAGAGAGACATAGAGCTCAAACTCTTTGATAATACACCAAAGTACCAATGGAAAAGGGGGACATGGCAAGGTAGAAGATATCTCTACAAGCCTGGGGGAAGCTTTCCCCAGAAAGCGACCAAGTTACCACCCTGACCTAGTACTTCCTTCCCATCTCAGGACTGTGAGAATACACATTTGTATTGCTTAAGCACTTGGTCTGTGCTATTTTGTTACAATAGAAGAAGCACAGCATGACAGAAGGGATTACCTAGAAGACACCTAGTAGTCACACACACACACGCACACACATGCACACACACCACAGAAAAAACTCAAAATCGCAGTCAGAGCAGCCTGCCTAAGTTCATACAGATCACCTTAAGAGAGGACAGTAGTTTATAATTTAACACTCATTTAGAGAAATATAAAGCAGAAATGGATGAGGAACCAACTTTAAATTTGGAAATTCAATTGAAAACAGTCATTGCTAAATTAAACACTTTTCTTTTTCAGTGGTGCCTTTTAGAAATAAGCCAGTCTCCCACTTCTGCCCCATCATTTCTCTTTCTGAGAAATTATATCTGAGGAAAGGCCCAATGGAATTTACTGTATCGCATGTCTATGCTTCCCAGAGAACCACTGCTTCTGTGATAGGAAGAGGATCAGATCCACAATAAGAAAGAAATTCTGCTTCTAGCTTACTTCTTGATCTTTAATAGATTTAACAGAGTTAAATGGATTTAATCTATTTCTAACAAAGATCACCTTTCAAAATAATTTCTTTGCAGGAGAGAACGACAGGAGGATCAGCAGGACAATGACCTTCCCGTCACTGTGGCTGGGTGTGAGTATCACAGTCCAGCTTTGGAAACAGAAGCATGCGAGGCAATGAAGTTTGAGGCAAAACTTACAGCACATCATTTACATATGTCTAAACTTGGATCTCCATTCCACTGATAAGACTGGGACTGCTATTTCCAGTTTATTTTCCTGTATTCAAAAGAATAACTGGTGATATTGACAGGTCTTTGGTGTAGTTACCAGGGCATGGTGGGGCATTATGAAGTGGCTGAGTTCAGAAACTATCATTTGGATAAGGCTCAGGAAAGTAGTGGGACCGGGAACAGGGTGAAAATGGCTTGCCTGAAGAGGGCTGCTAAGACATTTTATATTAACACAATTATGTCTTATATTTTATGCTTCCTGAGGGCAAGTATTTCGACTGGCACATTTACCCTTCCAGTGCCAATTGACCCACTGACAGTATTTGGATGACTTACAACAGTTGGCTGGTCAGGAAGGAAGAAAAGAAGAAGAAAGAGGGTTCCTACTACACGTATTTGCTGGGAATCTTTTTCATGGTTTTTTTTTTTTTTTGTAATAAAATGTTTTGCCAAACCCCAAATGATTTTGGTTTACCTTTCTGAAGATCAATTTTAAAGTAAAAACACTGAATTCTCATAAATATTCCCTATTAAAAATGGCAGGGGTGAAAAAAATAAACAAAAGTAGCTGAGGGAATCAGAGTTACTATCTTCCATAAACCGTGGTGATAAAAAAAAAGCTCTAATCACCCCGATCGTTCTATACTGTATTAGAATTAGAGTGCAGTCTCTTAGAAATCAAGTTTTTAAACAATAAAAGCACTTCAAAAATCACAATAAAACTATTAACAATCATATTTCTCTTAATGTTCATCTAATAAAAAAGAACAAGTTTTCAAATTCAACCATTTGATGAAAATAAAAAACCTATCATGTACCTAGCAGAGCCAAGAAGAAATTCAGTTGTAAAAGTTACAAGGAAATATCCTCCCCCACACATCATTATATTAAAATTTTGAGAGAACACCCAAAATGTATAAACTTTATAATTTGCAAACTACAAACTTGAAAAAAATAACAACTGTTTACACAGGTTCAATTTACAACTTACTCAGAACTTGCTCTATTTAGAAGTTCCAAGTGTACATGTTCAGCTGGTTTTTGTTTTGTTCTAGTGTCTGTGGTTGCTTTGTCCTTATGTATCAATGACAGCAAGAAGAAGAAGAAATCTGTCAATCCATGACTGACTTATCTTGGAAGTCTTCCCATTTAAAAAATATTCAACAAGTCAAGATGCCAATCATACCAAAATAGCAATGAACCTGTTTATGTTTTTGTTCTGAATGTCATGAACTTTGGGCATCAGAACAAACAGCACAGATCCACCTGGAGCTTTCTGTCTGCTCGCGGAGTTGAAAAGAGAACAAAACAAAATTTAAATAAGATCACAAAAAAGAGAGGCCTGCAAAGATCTTGTGGTTTAAGTTATGATCTGGGTCCTAGGCAAAGTCTACTTTTCTCTTTTTTTGAAATGTAGGAACTCATTTTCAAAACTCAGGCTCTGATAGAACATTCCTGACCTCCTACCCATACATCAAGCTGCCGCTTTATGCAGAATCGATCAACACTTCAACAGAGTTTAGGACATCTAAATTCTCTTTTACAGTTCTATGTGTGTTTAAGAACAATCTCATTCAAATGCCTGCTCTCCTTAAATTCCAACTAGCAGTTCACTGAAAATCAAAATTGGTTATTTGAAAAAAAAAAAACTGAAGTGTACTGTTTGGATAAATGTTGGCTGTCATGTCCAGCATTCCTGCCATCAAATGGTGCCAGCAGCCTCCTTTTAATGCACATGAAGCCCTCTGCCTGCCTGGGAAATCCCCAGGATTTATTACCGTCTTCCTGGGTACTACTGGGCAGGCACCTCAGAGACATCCCATTCCAAGGAAGGAAACTGTACTGGAGGATCCTTCAAAACATTTTCCTTCTTAAAACCCTGATCTCAGTTCTGTATGTGCTGGCTGGCTGTAAGGAATTTCCTCAAATGTCCTCATTCTATAAATTCCATTTCATCTATGACTTCTCTACACGAAGGTATTGTATGTGTCCTCTGTGTTCATTTGAGTACCAGCCTGAACCTCTACTACTAAACTGAACATCCCTGAAGACAGGCACGCAGGGCTAATATCAGCCACAATATTTAAGAACTATGTTAAACTTTAGAAATATTTGTTGAAAATACATTCACTTGTGTGGCCTAAAAATACAAAGGGCACACTACCAAAAAAAGGATATGGCCAAGCAAATGAGAAACAGTACAGAATCAGGCATTAAAAAAAAAAAAAAAGTTCAGATTTCTGAGGGGAATTGATATAAAATGTTGTTAAAATTTAAAGTTTTTTTTAATTAAAAAGACAAGTGACTCATAGTCTTGAGGCAATCTCAAAAATAAAGACTGCAATTTAAAGGAAGTCACTTATAAAAATAAAGCAGTTACTCTATTTCCTTCAGTGTGGCTTAGAAAACATAGTCCTAGATAAAAGAAACAGAATAGAGTTGAGGCTAGAAATGTCGACCTCATACCAGATCCACTGGTCCTTCTTTGTTCATTTGTGCTCTTTAAATATCATCTGGATGGGGTTTGGACTGGATACTTTGCTATATTCTTGCGACCCCAGCACTCCAACAAGATGAGATAGGAGCATCAAAGTTAAAGCCCAGTCTGGGTGACTCAGTGACTTAGGGACGCCTGGTCTCAGAATAAAAAATTAAAATTAAAAAAAAATTTGAAGGCTGGGGATGTAGCTCAGTGAAAAGTCCCTGGGTTCAATCCTCAGTACTGCAAAGAAAAAAAATTATTTAAGACCAAAATCTAATATAAAGAAATACATTCTTAAAGCATTCTTAGATAGGACAGCATTTTGTTACTATCTTGTTTTCAAGCACATTTCATACAGCCTTATTCTTACAAGGCTAGTATGATCTGGTATTATTAATAGATGTTATTATTATAAATATCACTCTCAGACTTAGGATTTAACCCAGCCCTTACCATAGCATCTAGGACATGGCCTGAGTCTGCTCCTCCACCCTCAGTTCAAGCTATTGTGACCATCACTTGAAGTGCTCAGTTGTCAAGGATATGTCACTCCTCAGAGCCTCTGTTCCCACCTGCCAAGGACATCTACATCCCACCTTTCCACACACTGCTTTTTCTCATTTTTCACCTCTAGCGCTTTCATAGAAGTCACTTAAGTATGACCCTCTGGTCTTCTCTATTATTTCACTTAGTCACTTAATTCCCATTTCCCATTACAATTTCTAATTATTTCATATGTGCATTCACATGAAATTATTTCATATGTACATTTACAAATTTTATATAGGTTGAGTGTCACCTGCACCCAGACATAATTTGATGGCAGGAAGAGTCTTACCTTTTCTGTTCATGGTTGTATTCCTTATATTGAGCATGGCACCCAGCTCACAGCAGACTGCACGTATCTGCTAAATCAGTCAGTGACTAGCACCAAGGATAATTAGGAATCTGTAGCTCATGGGACAAATTGACTATGTTTTGAATACATCTATTACAATTATTTGTCAATATTTTGTTCAAAATTAAATTTCCTAATAGTATGGGATACAGTAAAATAAATATAGAATATGACTTGAACTCAAAAGAAACTATGCTCCCAAAGCAAAAAAAAAAAAAAAAAAAAGCTTCTCTGCAGGTAATGCCATTGAAAAAGAAGTCTCATGCATACAATTATGTGCTCTACAAATCAGTATTCTCGTAGCACAGAGGACAGGGTAAATGTTAACAAAGATTTCTGTATTTTATCGAATTTGAGGCAGTCATAATGATGACAATAACAATTACCAATATTTAATACTTGTATGCTAGTCACTCTAGTTGACAAGTACTGTTTTTCATTCTGACCATCTGATTGTAACAGTAATGGATATTTAGTGTAGTGATTCAAACAAGGACAACATTCAAGAATGGTTTCTCCTTCATTCCACTTGTACAAGTATATAGTAAATCACTATTGACAGTGGAGTATCAAATATTCTTTCAGGCATTTCCCATTGGTTACACACTTCTTATACAAGGGGTTTTTACAAACTCACGTTGGAAATCCAGCTGCTAATAGTCAGGGACCTTTTGGCTATGTTTGTGTACTCTGTACGTAAATGATAACAGAGAAATTTCTTCAGTTGTTAAACATTCTATTGATATCTCTTCTAAACATAATATCAATAAAACAATGTGGGCATACGTGTGTGTGTGTGTGTGTGCATGTATGTATGAGTGTGTACATGTGTTAGGGATGGAATCCAGGACCTGAGGTGCTGTCCCTGAGTGACATCTCCAGCTCCAGAAAAGCTTAATGGTTTAATCTATGGCACACAAGCCTCGGTGGGCTGGGCTGTTTGTTATCACTGGATACCTTATAAGGGTCACCATCTTTGCTCTAGGTTTATCCACTGGTTAATTAAACAAAGGTATTTAATTCTTTTCAATAGTTGCAAAATATAAAAATCATTCCACAGCAGGGCAATGCTATAATTTATTCCTTCATCTTCCTATTGGTAGAGATCCATGGTTTTTCCAGTTGATCACAGTAAGTATGCTCTATATATGTCATTAAAAACTGATGCTAATAGAGTAGTATAGCTACCGTCTTATGCTAATAGAGATAGTAGCTATACTAGAGACAGTGGCTATAGGACCACTGCCCTCCACTCCCCTGAACCTAGGCAATGCTCTGAGGTTACGCTCTCACGCCTCTGTCATAAGCCAGGGACAAGAAAAAGACCCTTGGGCTCACCTTGGGGGGTTCCAAAGTTCCAAACCAACACCCATGCAACCAGATTCTCAGGTACAACCTATAGTAACCTTTCTTCATCAAAGCTTATTGACAGTTCATACATATGCACAGTGCTTCATACACCCAATATAACTGAACGAATTATGGGAAAGGACATGCAGAGCTGACATGACTCAGCACCCTGTCAATCATGTTGTCTGGAAGACCCAATGCCAGGTGCCCTAGATCCAGCGCACATTTTAAATTCTTATATTCAACTACTAATTCTCTGTTAGTTCATCAAAAAGAATAGTGTGTGCTGTCATTGTTTGATTGTTCATTTTTTATGCTTTGATTTTGTAACTTGTGCAACTATTCCTAGGATAACAATGTGCAATATATTAAAAAAATTCTTATATCCAACAGATTCAGCGCTTGTGCCATTTTCTTCTCTCCTGGTGCTCACTCTGAGTGTATCTTCACCTAAATAAACTTCATTAAACTTTGCTACTTCTTCCATCACCTCACATGCCACATGAAATTCTTTATTTGTTGCACACAAACACCTGGAAACCTATCCTGAAACTTGGTCACCCATGGCAATAATACCTTATTTCTTTCTGAAATATTCTGGTAAATGAGATTACCAGGTCAATGAGTACAAACAGTTTAATTCTTTAAATTTTTCCTAAATGAGTGATCTAAGATACATGAATTTTAATGCCACACTCTCCAAGGAATCTGGAGCAAAAGCAAAGCAGACCCTGGATGAAATTTTGAGTGAAGGAATAACAGACAAGAACATGGCAGCAGGTAGGAATGAGATGATCCATGTAGCAGTGAAAGATTCTGATTTAGTAAAGCTAATAATGGTGTACTTGAGGGCAATCAGATAAAAGAGAAGAGTTCCTGAAGGCAGACAATGGTGGAACGTCTTGTTAACTGGGAAAAAAATTGGATTTGCGACTATAGGAAGCAAAGAAACATTTATAATTATTCTTGTAACATTTGCAATAATGGGACAAATGATTAAGCATTTTTTTTCAGAATTGGAAGGGAAAAAAAAAAAAACCCTGCTGTCTGCTGACCCACACATAGAGCATGGTGTTCTTTTCTAGACCATATGGACTCTGGCAGCCTTAGTTTCCTCAGGAACTCCTTGAGAAACAGAACTAGAACAACTCTCACTGTTCAAATGCAAATGCTTTCTCATCAACTCCAAATTGCTCCTATTACCAAGTTTGAGAAATGTAACAACAGCAAAAGCCCTCTAAGGACACAATCAATGACACACCACAGGCCATTTCCTTTCCCAGCCCTCTCTTTTCTTCTCACAGACTGAAGCCTGAGAGACTGCTGGGCCAATCAGTGGAGCCCCTGAATATTAAGTCCACTGGCTCCTTGTCTGCATTATTTTTATTTTCAGTTCTACCAGACCCTCCTGAAGTGATAATGATACTTACCATCAGCCAATCAATAGATCCAGCTAATGGGTGTCCTTCCCATACCACAAAAGCTCCAGTCTCCAGATGCCTGTGGTGCATATATTCGCTATGTTTGAATGTTCGTGTCCCCTTATCCCAATTTCATTTGTTGAAATTTATCTTTTTAATTTTTATTAGTACATGCTTGCAGAACACAATGATTACATTCATCGTGGGGAGCTGGTACATGTTCGTTACACTTCTTATTTCGTTTTATATCCCCTACTTATTCCTTCCCTTCAACTCCAGGTCTTCTTTCCACTTGCAAAAGCTCTCCTTATTTCTTATTATCTTTCTTTTATTTTGCTCTTTATTTAAATTTATATTTATATTTTATTTTGCTCTTTATACTTTATATTTATATTTGCTCTATATTTATATTTCTTTACATTTTTGGGTTTCTCATATGAGAGAAACCATGGACTTTTTAAGCTTCTGTGCATCTATTTTCCTACCAAAGATTCAAACTTATCTTTCTTTATGGCAGAATAGTATTCCATTGTGTAAAAATACCACATTTTCCTTATCCATTTATCTGCTGATGGACATATAGGTTACTAATGTTACAGGCAGCTGAGCCAGTTAGAAATATTATAGGCCGTCAGACAGGGCTAGGCCCTCGAGGAAGCTGGCACAGAGGACCTGCTGTCTGATGACCTTGGAGTTGACACACACACCTCTTGCTGCAGGCCAGATCTCAAAACAACAATGCATCTACATCCTGGGGACTGATATTCTAATTAGCTCCCTCTCACCCTGGAGCCATTGTCCCATCCCTCCATGGTAAAGGTCACAACCCCAAGAATGCCTGCTTTCTGCATGACTTGCTTTCCCATTTGTCCCTAATGTAACCAATTTTACCTGAACTATTTATTGGCTAACTATAGTTATATCTCACCTTATGCCCATCTGCATTGTGGGATATTATCCCACCTATGCCCAGTCTTCCCCCACCTTAAACCCATGGTCTTACTCTATAAAAATCCTTGGAAAAGATAGAGTCGGGGGCAATCCGCTTGGGACCCCCTTCTGTCTCTCTTCAGAAAGAAGCTTTCTCTCAATAAATATATTCTCCTCTTCACTTCTGTTGTTCCTAAAATTCATTCTTCAATTTTAGAGAACACGAACTCATGGACATTGTAGGTTGGAAGTTTCATTCACCTATATCACTAACATGTAGAATTTTAATCCCCAGTGTGAAGGATTGGGAGAAATGAGTCCGCACCAGAACCCAGCCATGCTAGCACCTTTATCTAGGGCTTTAAAGCCTCCAAAACTATAAGAAATAAAGGTTTTTAAATCCATCTTGTGCTTTCATACTGTATAAGTGAAGACAATAGTTCACACTGATCCATCAGAAAAATGTGGAGTTTCACTTTATATCCACCAAACACAAAACCTAACCACCCTTTTCCTAAGTTTACTTTTCTATTTCTTCTTTTCAGTGTAAATATTAATACAGAGGGGCTACCCTTTGCCGTCTTCTCCAGACACTCTGTACATCTCATTTATTCTCAGAGCATCGATTCCAGCTTTGAACCAAGGACATTAACATTTCCATTCCCAAATGCTTCCGGGGGCTCGAGCTTCATACCTATGATTGCTCACTGGATATCCTGAGTTGAAACAGCCTTCACAAGGCAGCGCCCTGTCTGTACCCATCACCCATTCCGAACACCAGTATCTCCTTCTCATCATCACTGCCTGCTACACTGATGGCGAAACACTTTTTGGGTCATGTCTGGTCACAGCACATCACACAAGTACACCCGAAATGGAACTCATTTATTTTTGTTGCACTTAATCTAAAACACTTCATTTATATTTGTCGGTCAGTCGATGACATCAACACCAATTTCAGGAAATTCAGCCATTTCTGATTTCTCCTCATTCAGCACCTGTATCCAGTGATCACATTTGGTGCTCTCTCTCTCTAGATTTCTGTCCATCTTCATGGTCTCGATCCAACTGAAAGGCACTGTCAGTTCCTAGCTTCACACACCATCATCGGTCCTCACAGCCTCCCTCCTGCTTGCCCTAGTGTGACCATCTCCACATTCTAACCCATTTATCCTAGTATCTAAAGATAACTTTACAATACATTTTGCATATTATCTCAAATTTCATGAAACATTTCCTGATTTCACCCAACAAAAACATTTAGGAACAATGCAGTTAGATGAGGCAGAGGAGAGGATAACAGTCCAGATAGCATTAAATAAACTTTCTATTATTAGCCACTCTCTGCATTAGGCAATATGGACACCACAGTGGGGGACTTGGTACCTTGCTACTAGAAGATAAAACATTAAAACAAAACCATAGTAGTTAGGATCTCCAGGTAAAATATAGGACGTTCAGATTATTTTAATTTCTAGTGCATGAAGAGTAAATTTTTAGTATATGCATGCTCAAATGCTAAATGGGACATTTAATAAAATTTACTGTCTATCTGAAATTTAACAAATGGCCTAATATTTTCATTTGCTCCATCTAGCAATTCTAAGTGTAATAAATAATGCCAAAAGTTTAAATAGTGGTATTCAAATTATAGAACTGCTAAAGAAAAGAGTTATCTCTATCTGGAAGACCTAAGAAGTCTTGGGAAAGAAAAACCCTCAGTTAAAGGGACCAAAAAGTATTTAGTAGGTGGATGCTGTGTAGTTATGTGTTTGTATGAGCATCTGGAATGCATCCATCAGATATGAAGAGCATTCCAGAGAAAAGAGAGAATATTTGTAAAGACAGAAAAGAGGATGTGTTTGTCACTATGTACTGATACATGCTTTCCAAACCCAGAAGGAAGGAAAGAGAGAAGGGGAGGAAGGAGGAAAGGAGGGAGTGAGGAAGGAGAAAAAGGAAGCAAAAGTACTGATTGCCAATTTAAAAGCTTTTCCAATTTCCATGAGGTAAACATTCCCATCAAGGAACACTGCAGCCTTATTAATGTAGTGCCAGTTTATCACAGGGTTAGAAAAGATGTGCGCTATAATATTCCAGTGAATAAATTAAAAGCCTGGGCAGGGGGATACCTAGCAAAATAATTAGGCACTGGTGAGTTTTGAATACTTACTATCTTAAGTTGATATTCTAAGTATAAATTTCATATAATTTTTAATAGTGCTGTCTTTAAACAATCTTCTTGCAAAATGCTTTTAAAGTTACCAAGTGGCTCAGTGTGAGTTGTCTTATGCATTCCAATTTGCGCTGGGGATCTACAAGACTGCCTCGGTGGGGTATATTTATGTGACAGAGAGGGAAGACCTGGAGAGACAGGGTAGAGAAGTATGTTGGACACTCCTTTTATATAACTGCCCTCAGCTCATACAAGCATAGGAGGGTGATATGTAACAGACACATGGACACACAGACACCTATGGGATCTGACTTATAGTGTCCTACTTGGCTCTAAACACTTAAATTCAAAGAGCAGTGGGGGTTAGAGCTCTGAGTGGTAAATCCACCCCTTCCTGGGGACCAGTTTGAGCACCACTTTCCTCAGAGTTTAAAAAAAGTATAAAAGCATAAAACAATAATGCCTCACATTGAGGAGAAAAGTACCTAAAGTGTAATATGGAAGGGTTTTCTAGACCCTGTTTCCAGATGAAAATCCTAGTTAGCATCAAGTGTGGTTTCCACCTACCTTTTATAACGCCTATATATTTGCTGCTTGTGGATGGTACAGATACGTTCTTTATTCTGCAGCTCAGCAACAGTTTTTCTTCTTTCCCCTTCTATTCACTGAACAATAAAAAACCTGACACTGACTATGACTCTCTCTGGGCACAGGGATAATCTTTACATCCCATTTCCTCTTCTGTGCCCCCTTCTAATCCATACAGCAATTATTTAGCATTTCAGAATGCAGACATATTCTTAAGACTTTTTGGCTTCTTCTAATGCTAAAATAAAAACAGATTATAGAAATCTGATGTTAAGTTTAAGACCATGAGTTGTGAACTGTCACTTAAAGCACCCCAAAATCTGTGAGACCACAACATCAGTTTCCCGGTAACCATATGTAATAATTTATGTACCAAAAAAAAAAAAAAAAACCCGCTAAGAATTTACTAGACCAGCTTTACAATTTGAACTTCCCAGGGGTGAGGGGGAGAAGAATCACAACTTCTATGACAATGGAAAAAGAAAAAATCAAGTTCATGTCAATATTACCAGAAGTTTCTTTGTTCTGATCATACAACATGGGCCAGGCCTTCCCTGTGGAACTTGATCTTTAAATGCAACATTCATATGAGACAAGGATCAAAAGACTGTGTGAGGGCACGAATACGAGCACACTTCAGGCAATTTCATTCTGGGGTCCAGCTCCATTTCACAATACAGAATTTCTTTCACAAGAATTAAGAAAATAATAAAGAACCAAAATAGAGATCTACATAAACTCACAGCAAACCTAAGACACACACAGATAAGAGATGAACATGACGTGTGCACTAGGTGAGACAGGTGTCACCAAGGCCAAGGAGGAAGAAGTTCTGCTGAGGGACAGGACAGGAAAGTTGCGCAGCAGATGGCTTCGAAGCCTGGGTTGAAACAACAGGTTGCACTCTAGCTGGGAGGGAGAGCAGAGAGGGAAAGAACATTACATACTGAAACAAGCAGGGGCAGGAGCTAAGGGTAGAAAAAAGAGGAGGTCAGGGAGGGCCTTGTCCACGAGTAGAGGACAAAGTGGGTTCATACCATTTATGATCAGAGAAGGCTTTGGGGAGGTAAAGAAGCCGGGCACTGAACAACAGAGAGTCTGTCATGTGTGTGTGGGCTACTAGGCCTCTCCTGGCCAGTTGCTTTGATCAATGCTGGATGGAGTGGATGAAGCAAAAAGGCCAATGAGCTTTCCAACTTCATGTGAAAATAAAGACAGCCTGGAAGAGGAGTATGTCAGTGGAAACTGACAGGAGGAACAGATGTGAGTGATGATTCGAAATTAAACCTGATAGGACACAATGACTGATTACATGTAGAGAGAGCAGGGAAGTGAGGCACTGACAGTGACTCAGGGTTTTCCCATCTGAGTGATTGGGCAAAGGAAATGAAAGAGAGAGGGGACAAAGGATGCGCATGTGTGGACTTGCTCCTGTTGGCAGGGGTGGGACGTGGAAGGCGAGTGTGTGCTGAGCTCAGTGTGGATGAGACCAAACCACACACTTGAGCCCTTCCTGTAGAGGGCTGTGTGTCGTGGATGGCTCAGTGGTTTGTATGCAAATGTAAAGATTAAGAAGTGCTAATTCCAACTGCAAAAAACAGTAAGTTACACATTCAGACACACACACACACATACACACACACACACTTGTGCTGATACAAAACTCTAAATCATACTTTTTCCAAGCCTGAACTTTGCTCAAAATGTAGCCCAACAGGGGATGGTTTGTGCCCAGAGGTTTGAAGTGGTCAACAAGGATAATCTAGTGAGGCTCCTACTCAAACATAAATCTGATTAAAAAATAGAAAAAAAAATCAAGATTAACCATCTCAGCAAGTAACATAGTGAATGGCATTACAGAAAAATCCACATTTTTGAATGCAGGATAACAGATGATGAAAATAACTCTCCGGCACTTCTTGGGAAGGCAGCATTAGAAAACGCAAAGAGACAAAATGAAAGAGACTTTCAGTCTCCTGCCATTTTCTATCCCTGGACCTTTATCATCAATAATGGGACAACAGACTGCACCTAGACATATCTGTCAACAGGCACTCACTATTCAAATCAAATAAATCACAGTTCAAATTTTAAGAAATAGTTTATACCAACTTCCGGTAGGATAGCACAGTATTATATATGCATTATTGTAGACCAAAGACTTTAAAACAATAAAATCTCTCCCTTCAGGAAATGAATGCCACAAATGGGGAGAAAACAAATTAAAAAGTGAGTTTTTGTTTCTTAAAAATCATGTAAAGAAGCCAGTGAAAATATATTCCAAGTTTAGGCTTAAAAGATTAACTCCCATGCAAAATAAAAACTTATTTAATAAATAAACTTAGATGAAAAATGTTGCCAATATCAATTCTGTACAATCTTACAGGTCTCTCAAATTTCTGACTTTCCATGAATTTCTCCCATATTGGAATGAATACTACAAAGTGCACCATAACTCACTGACTATTCAATGCTATGTCCATCATATGCTTGAATGAACTCCTTGAATTAAGACTGGACGGTCTTGTCTTGTGATCCTCTGGAGTCTAAACCTGAAGCACAGAGAACAGGGCTGCCAATGACTCCCCACTGGAGAGTTCAGATGAATGACCAGGACTCACTGCTCCTGAGCAAGCCTGGAGCAGGGCTGAGGAATCAGCCTGCCTGGCAGTAGTGAAGCTGAGATTCAAATTATGGGCAATAATTTAATTCCCTGTGCCTCAAGTTCCTCATGTGTACAATGGAGTTATTGGTGGTACTTCCTGAAGTCTGTGAGGGTTAGATGTGCTTGAAGTGATTGAAACATAAAAGCATATAATTGGAGTTGTTATTGTTACTAGTTATCAGCCAAGAGCTACGTAGACACTCTCCTGCTTTCATCTTACCTTTGGGTTTTGTTTTTTGTTTTGTTGGTACCGGGGATCAAACTCACGACCTTGCGCTTGCCAGGCAGGTGCTTGTGCCACTGAGCTACATCCCTGGCCCTCCTGCTTTCCTCTTAAGCATACCTTAGGTTGGTGAGCAGTTATAAAATTTTAATTGTATGCTCTTTTCCTTTTTGATGCTCCCACCTGGAATGGTCACTCCATGGTGCCATAGTCTTTTTCCCATGAATCTCTTTTAGGAATCAAATCAGAAGCACCTATGGCTTTTTTTATTTCATTGGTTTTCACAACCCTTCCTAAGATAATTCTCACACTCAAATCACCAGAAAACTTCTGAGACTTTCTTCTTTTTCACTCCCTTCATGATTACATTTTCTCGTAACCAACTTGCTTGTCTCCTCTTCCAGATGTGTCTCTCCTCTATTTTTTCTGTGCCTGCAGTCAATAACCATCATTAACATCATTAACCAGGCCTGGTCTACTTTAACCACCTCTTCATTGGTCTCTTTTCCAGAATGCCCTAATCTCCTCATATGCATAATTTTGACAAACCCAGCGTCCTGAAATTGACCTTTCACCTGGATAGTTCCAAATTCAGATACTTTCAGATCTTACAAGCAGTTTCTCGAGGATGACATCCAAAAACTCTTAAAGCTGGTCCCAACCTCCTTCTGCAGGTCTGTATTTTCCCAACACTTTGGCCAAATTTGCTCCTTCGACCACACTATGTATTAATGTTCTCTTAGCCTGATGGGTTCAATTTCACTTATGGAGTTTTATCCAATCACCCTGTTAGCCTGGGTGCCCTAGTCTCTTCTTTAAATGTAATTATAACTCCTTATTTGGGGAAAGCTAGGTCTATCTCTACATCTACATCTGTACACCCTGCAAGGAAACTTTTAATGGGTTTTACAATTCATTTTGTTTCTGATATTTACTTGTGTTGCAAGGTTATCTTTTATACCTTCCTAGCCACATCTCTCCATTCAGTCATCTTTCAACTTTTATGAGTAGATTATAACCTACTTGCAAGAAGATCCTCTGTTTTATTTTATGGAATTCCGTTTCCTAACTCTCTAATATAGTACAATACTTTAAATAGTACTGTGGTACAGTACTTGTAATATTGTACCGAAAACAGGTTGTTGCTTAAAAACCTGTATTTTACATAATTAGAGAAAAATATCAGCGTATATATACATATAATATATATATTATTAAATGAATAGGATAAATTATCAAGCAGCTTTCCTGGCTCTAACAAATTTTCTGGCCTCAGTTTTTGAGTTTGACCTATTTCTCTGTGCTCTCATAGCAAATCTTAAGCTCTTTGAAACATTATTACACTGTTACCCTGATCTGTCTCCCGGCCTCAGCTAAGTTACATCTGCTTAGCTGTTTACATCTGCAATACTGTTTGAGTAAAACTGAATGGCTGTCAAAATACATGCAACATGGATGAATCACTTGAATATGATGGAAACCACGTTAACTCATCTTCAATGTCCTGTTTCAGCACGTCCTGCCTGTATTTGTGTAACCAATGACCTCAATTACATATTACTAATAAAGCTATCTAATGTCACTAAGAACAGCCCAAAACCACTCAGTGTATAATACTGGTTGTATACATAATAGATGAGCACATTCACTTAGCTACCTTTTTAATTTTTCACTAAATAAACATTAATATTCAACATAGTTTGACCATGGTCCTGTGCATATGCTTTTCTTTTTACTTAGTATTTTCCTTCTAATACTAGTACAGAAGGAGCCAGTGGATACATCTCTCCTCTGACTATAAGCTTCCTGTTTTTGCTTGACAACCATCTATTTTCTTGGCACAGACAGACCATTCTAATTCTGGACAAATGACTCTGTACAAGAGCATAGGAAATTCCACTGACTCACAAACAGCCAGGCTGGGCCCTGAAACACAACAACTTTCTTATAATAACAATTACAACATTTATCTCCCTTTGCACTCTCTGTACATGAGCTTTGAAAGAGAAACTTAATTCAGGGATATTCACATTAAGTTTTTTATACAGTATTATTAACCAGCCCAGCTAGCTAATCCTGTTTTACACTGAGCATATCAGTGTTACCTACCAGTCATTCTAAATCTAGAGTATGTGTCAGGATTCTTGAGGGGAAATTACCAAATACATGTATCCTGGCCTTCTTACTCACACTTAGTAGGAAGAACTGCAGACACATTGAGATGTATGCTTTTAAAAATGTTCCTGTGACTTTGTACATCATATCCTTCAATAAGAAAATGGAAAGATGGAAAAATGCAGACTAAAATTTTACTGGAGTGGCCAAATACTATTGTCAAATTTGTGCCAGTTTGAGCACACATAAGAGTTAGGTAAATATTAGTTAAATAAATGACATAATGAATAATGTAGAGATTTTTCACTACTACTTTAGAACAATATGTGAATGATACCATATATTTGGATACTTTATGCAGCCGAGAACTCTCTCATATATATTACCTCATTTCTTCCTCAAAAACCTCCAGTGAGATAAATAACAACTTTCCTTTCTATTAGCCATATAAGAACACTAAGATTTAGAAAGTAATGATTTTTTTTTGTTCTGGGACTTGAACTCAGGATCTTATGCATGCCAGGCAGGTACTTTACTGCCAAGTTATATCTCGAGCAAAATTTAGAAAGTAACATTGAAAATACGTGTTTTTCACTTTTACTATATGGTTTTCCCATTATTCCATGAAAAAAAATGCTTCTTTTTAGTTATTGTCTTATAATTTTTTGTTTCATAACAAAATTCCTAAGACCAAGTAATTTATAAAGAACAAACATTTATCTGGTTTACAGTTGTGGAGGCCAAGAAGCCCAAGAGCATGGCACCAGAACCTGCTCAGCCTCTGGTGTAGGACTTCCCACTGCACTATTACATGCTGGAGGCATCACATGGGGAGACAGCGGCTGTGCTAGCTCGAGTCTTCCCATCCTTCTTTTATAAAACCACCAATGCCATCATGAAGCCCTACCCTATGACTTGACCTAATCCTAATTAACTTCCACAGTGCCCTTCTAAAAATACCATTCACATCAATTTACAGACTAGTTTTCCAACACATCAGCTTTGGGGGAACATACTCTAATCACAGCATCTATAATGTAAATCATGCACATAGTTTGAATCCATCCTGTACCATGGATCCAGACACCTGGATTAAACCCTGTCTTGCTGAGTGACCCCAAGGCAAGTCACTAATACAGTAAATGCTTCATCTTCCACATGCAACCTACTACATTCATGAGCAAATCTGTTTTGGCCCCATGATGTGGGTTGAAATAGAGCTGCTTCTGAATAAAGCCAGTCAAAACTTGGCTTGGTAAGATGAGATCTCAGCTGCTGATTCTTTGATGTACTTCTCGTGCAGTTCGGGTTGTGTTGATGAAGTCTCTGCCTACACCTATGTCTTCAAGATTTCTGACTACTTTCTCTTCCAGTAGATTTAGTGTTTTTGTCTTAATATTTAGATCCTTGATCCATTTTGACTTTAGTGCATGGTGATATACCTGGGTCTAGCTTTAGATCCTTGATCCATTTAAATCCTTGATCCGTTTTGACTTTAGTTTAGAAACTGAGATGGCAGAAAGGAGAAAAGGAAGGGAAAAGGAAAAATAAATATATACACACATAGTTAAAAGTCATAATAATAATTTCCATCAGTTCACTAAAAAGAAAGGTTTATGTTTATATTATTTCATCAATTTTTTATGCCTGTATCTTGTAATATGAGCAACTACTCTGAAGATAACAATATACAACATATTAACCATGGTTACACTCCCGCTGTTTTGAATTCTATGTCATTGTTTTTATTGCTTTTTCTTTTAAAAAAAAATATTGACTTGGGCTTATACAATCCTAGTTTCTTCAGAACATAGTTTCAGAAACACTCGTTTTTTTCCTAAGGACAAATATTTTGTCTAGGATTGAGTTCAGGTGAACCTTAATACTTGGGGTCAGACCTGAGTTCAAAGTTCAAAAGTAACATTTAGGATTTCTGATAAAATTGACAAGAAAACAAAGACTAGGAATCAAGGCAGATGCTTTGGCAGAAGGGGGAAATGCACTTGGTCCAAACAGTCTCCACTCACAGGAATAAAGAACACAGAGAGTACGTGTGGACAGAGCTCTCCGACACGGGGGTTACACACACAACAACCGCACAGAGCATCAGTGACAAAGGAGCAGCACAGGATAATTCAGCCAGCAAAGCGTAACTAGTAAAAGGAATTAAGGACTCATAAAGTTCCACAAACATAACTATTATAGGACTAATTCTTTCAAGGTCCAAGAAATTTCAGAGGGCATATTCCCTTCTGAGCATTTGGGAAAAGATAAAAACAAGATTTACACTAAAACAGGAACAGCAGAAAGACTGGAAATTAGCATAGAACAATTTACATTAGCCAGCAAACTATATAAAAAGAATGAAGACACACAAAGCAACACAATTTTTTAAAAATTCTGTGACACCCTAATTATAACCATGAATTGAAAAATGTCAGTGTTCCTAGTATTCTCTAAGTTACTGGCTATCCTGGCTTCAGTCTAAGAAGTGAAAGCATATTTTTTGTTGGATTTTTCATTTTTCTTGTATCAGAAGAAAACTGATTCTTCATACTTCCGCTTAGTGCAGGAACCTAATGACTTCAATGAATGTAAACATTATATATCACAAACATAAGCTAAGAATAATAACAACAAGAAGGCTAAAATGGGGCAGGGGATTCAGAAGCAGAGGGAGGAAGATGGGAGGGAAGGTGAGAGGGATTTACAAAAGAACCAAGCTGTGCTGCACACATGCACTCACTCCATAAGATGAACAGAAACGTCATGCACTGCAAACATGTACTAACAAAATCACTTCACAATTTAAAATAAAAGCTAAATAATGAAATGCTGAAAAAAAGAAAATTGATATTAATCCTTAATATAAGTGATACTAGAAACTTGGACTAAGATATGGTATTACCTTATTGTATATGAAAAAATTAAACCAAAATATAAATTCCTCACAATTTTCATATAATCATCTTTCCAAAAATAGCACAGTAAAAGGTTCCATTTCCTTATTCATAAAAAAATGGCTGAAAGATCTTTTTTATATGTATGTTGCCTTTCTTCTTCATTATGCTTTATTAAGGAAGTGGAACATGTTTTAAAAACAGTATTTTATGATAGACATTTACAAATATTTATTTTCTGTGAAGTACCCAAATACCTACAGAACTATTAAATCTATCCCAACAGAATATTGGAGTGAAATAAAATCACACAAAAACCCCAAATTTACTTACTTTAAAAGGAAACATTTAATGCATCATTTTGTATTCAATTTTCCATTTCATAACTTTTTTTTGCTTTCAAGACTTAATGTTTTACATAAATATACATAAAATAAGAAAACTGAGATTTCTAAAAATTTTAGTTACAGATGCCTTTTAAGATATCTTTGTGTGAAGGCTTAACACTTCACGAGGCAATCTGTGTGCTTAGCCTAAGATTCAATGAACACAAAGCATGTCAGAGATCATACTTGGGGCTGGAAACTTTCTCCTCTCAGTGTACAGCCACTGTTCCTGCTTCTTTCCACTGTTTCCCAAACTCCATGGATCAATTGCACTTGTTTACCTCCAATGGGACCACTGTCTTTTGTCTTCACTGCCACTACTGGCCTCTACAAGGTTCCCCTGTCCTCCTGGGGCCCCTGCACCAGGCTGCATTGGATCAGGACACTCCATTCTTTGAAGAGCTTTGAAGGCTTCTTGGGGGAGCTTTCAAGCTTCCCATGAAAATCAAAGGCCAGCAAGGCCTCTCAGATGAAATCTTCACCAGTTCACCCATTTCCTTCCTCTCCCTCGTGTTCTCCAGAGTTCTTTCAGTTCTTTAAATATGCCTGGTGTATGTAAGGACCACAGAAGGCTTGTGCACATGCCATCTTCTCTGCCCGGAATTCCCTTCCTCTGACTCCTCACAGGTTGATTTCTATTTTTCCAATTCTCTCCTTAAATGTCACTGCCTCTTAGAAACTTCCATGAGCAAACTCTAAATAACTTCCCTAGTGTAGCTTTTTATCACTGCATTCAGTTTAGGACCTTCCTAAAAAAGAAAGTTTTTCTAACATCTACACTTGTTCGTGATTTACATGGTTTCCTCTGTACTCACAGCTTCAGAAATATGAAGACTCTGCTTTGCTGACTGTAAAATCTAATATCCAACATTGCACAAGCTAAGTGTTTGCTGACAGGAAAATGGACAGGCCAACCCTGGCAAAGGAAGCCATGCTCTGCTTCCTCTACCGCATACGCTTTTTTTTTTTCCAGTTGACAAGATTCACTTCCTTTCCTCTCAATGCCTCCTTCTCACCCAAAACAGATTTAACAGGCTTCCACTGAAGGGGTGGACCACAGCTGTGCTGAGATCAAGCATTGAGAGAATTTAGAAAATGTGAAGAAGTTCAAGAGCAGAAACGCTCACATGGTTCAGGTAGAGTAGAGGGGCCAAAGTTCCAAGGTGGGTGGATTCCATTGTTGACAGGCTCTTTCCCAGACTTTTGGGAGCACCATGCATTCACAACAGAGGTGTGTGTGAGGTGGATACAGTCTACCTATGAGCTATCTTCTCTCTGGTTTCATCACTGACACTTTCGGCATCCACTTCCAGCAGCAAGACTTAAGAGTCCTGAGCGTTAGGCCAAACAGCTGGAGGATCCTATCAGTATGCATTGCTTAAAGGTGTAGTGACTTAGTGACAGAAGCTTCTGTACAACTGTTTATATCAAGAATACATGTGTATTTAACCTGTTATCTGGTTTAAGATGTAATCATGATGTTAGAGATGTGATTTTAAGCAAGAAGCCACAGTTTCATACGTAAAGATGCATATCTTCTTATACTGCCACAGGAATATTTCCAGTTATATTTTCAGTGTGTGGGGTTGACTGTTTAAAATCAGTTTAAAGGTATGCCGCCCTGTTAACATGAGTCAATTCATTCTGAACCCATATATGTTGGTCCTCAGAAGTCTCTGTATTGTGATTAAGTCTGCATAAAAGTTGTTACTGCTGAAAAAAAAGCAATGCCCTTGAGAGCTGAAAAAAGTATGCCTATTAAAAGAAAAATGAGGATGGCAGCCTCCTTGTCAGTGGAAGGCTGACTCATCTAAAGCTGTGAAGAAAAGGAAAGAAGAGTGTGTGACACACGTGCCCATGTCGAAAGCATCAATGCGGATGGCATTCAACAAAATCAAATCCAGGACATGAATTCTCACTTGCAGAGGATGATTTCTAGAAAACAGGAAACAGAGAGAATAAAGGGAATGGCAAAGCCAAAGTCACACCAAGGAACTGGATTGTCTCCATGGAACCTAACGTCACTTTTTTGACAAATGAAATTGACAACATTAATAGAACCCACAAACAAGTAGGATAGCAAGATAAAAATGACTCCACACAAAAACAATGTTAAAACCAGATTATCAGGTTTTCTAAAGGCAATTAGAGAAATGCAAACCAAAGAATCTCAGCAGCACTGGAGAATCTATAGCTACAAGGTCTTTTTTAGATGCTTTTCTTTCTGGTTGGTTCCTTAAGTTCAAGGAACCCAGACTCACTCAGGGGTTACACAGGTAATGTTTATGTGAGAGACTGGTCATAATTCAAATGCACACATGCATGCATGTGCACATGCTCAGAGTTTACTTTGTAGCAATCAGATATCAAAGTGGTGCCAGTAACTCCATGTGGAGAATGGCAAGGTGTTGTATGGGATGACTAGATACCGTTTGTTTGACTTGTCCCGCTGACACCCAGGTATGCTGCCCTGAGCATCTCTGCGTCGAAGCACAAATCCATGGACCTCATCACTGTTTGCTCTACACCTCTCATGAGAGCTCCCCAATGGAAATCTGCTTGAACTAGCACCTTGAACCTCCTAAAAGGTTTTGGTCCACAAGTCCCTTTCGTTCTCTCTCGGTCACTAACTCCTGGATGTTGTGGGTGGCTCTCTGCTTCCCAGTGACCTGTCAGTGTGCTCCTCTTGTCTCTGGATGTGCCAGTAACACATCAGATGCTGTGATCTCTTGTGTTGTGCTGTGCTGTGCTGTGCTGTGCTGTCTTGTGTTGCCTCCTCTGCACATTGCCTGACCGACACATTCAAACCCAACTCTCTCCCTGGTCAGGGCTACCTGAGTAAAATGGCTCTCTGCAGAGGAATAACTGAATCAAATGAGACAGAGCTACAGGGCAGTCTGCAAGTATAAACAAGTTTCCTATAAGAGAGATACTTGGTCACAGGTCAGAAATTTATTTATCAGGCCAGCTACCAAGAAAAAGAAGCCTCCTACAGAAGGCAGAATATAAACATACATCACCACCTACCCCCAGACATCAGGGCAGGACTGGAGTTTACAGCTCCCTTCCAGAGCGACCTCAAGGCCAAGTCAGAGAAAAATACAGCACGTTCAGGCTGTGGCAAGTAAGTGCATGCTTTACACCCAGTACCACCTAATGTTTTGGGCCTCGGGGCAACTGTTCTTTCTTTCTGGATGACTGTACCTCAAACTTGCCTATTATGGAATCAGTCATCCTTCAAAGCACATATTAACTATGGCAGGCTCTAATTCAAATCCTCTTCTGACCAAAGCAACCCCCAGCAAAATAAATCATTTTCTCTTTTAAACATCCACCCAGTGTGCTATATAGCATGCAGTATATAATATGTGGATGCATGTATCAAACTAGACTTGCATAACAGAATGCACCTGGCCTTCCCTCTATCTAGCAAATGTTCTCTCTCTGATTCCGTCTGTCTCTGACACTACCTCTCTTCCTCTCCTCAGAAAGGCTTTTTAAAAGAGTCAACACATGAATGAATAAAAAAGTGGTATTTATATACAAAATGGGGCACTAGTCTGCCATTAAAAAGGATAAACTTGAGGCATTTGTAGGAAAATGGATGCACCTTGAGGCCATACTGTTAAATGAAATAAGTCAGACACCCAAACCTGAATAGCACATGGTTTCTCTTACATGAGAAATTCAAACTATAAATGAAGAGCAAAATAAAAGACAGGGAATACGAAACAGGAAGATCCATCTTTTGCAAAAAGCAAAAGGACCAAGAGATAAAAGGAGGGGAGAGAGAAAGAGAGAGGAAGGCAAGGGGATGAAAAAGAATTAAGATACATCGTGTGCATGTACCTATGCGGGCTGTAGTTATTATATGCTGTAAACAAATGTGAACTAATAAAAAAATAAAAATTGAAGAAAGAAAGAAATCCACACTGTTTAAAAGGGAAAAAAGGAAAAGAAAAAAACACACATAACTTCACCAATTCCTTCTCTGGACTCATTTCCCCCTCAAGCCTACTGAAATAAAACCTTTCCATCCACTTATATATTTAAACTACTCTACCCACTTAGATGGTAAATGCTACCAATGACCTCATAGGACCAAAGCCAAAGGACACTTTGTCCCCAGTTATTTCTTTGTTCTCTGCTTCATTTGATACTGTTGGGCCCCGCTCTGAATCCCTGTACTATCTTTGCTCTGGCCCTCCTGCTTCTTTTAACCATTATTTCTCAAGAGTGCTGAGGAATCCTGTTCATTTTCTTATTCTTTAAACACTGGTTTTAATTGGGGATTTCTCGAATGTTTTTTCCTATATATTCTTTGATGGTGTCATTCACTCTACCAGTTAACAGAATGCTCTAGGGCCGTGGTGGCGAACCTATGGCAATACTGTTTTTCTTTTAAGATAAAAGAGATTAATATATGAGTTATTTTTACTGAACTAAAACTTCAGAATTCAGGCTTAATTGCAGTGTTGGCACTTTGCGATAGACATGTGGGTTTTGGGATGCAGTTTGGGTCTTCTTCTCTACAAGTTTCGCCATCACTGCTTTTGAGTCAGAGATTCAGCTGTCTGCTAAATCTACATCCTTGTATTACCACCAGATACTGTAGCAAAATGTGAACTCAGCATTGCCCACCTCTAGATTTGGTTCACATCTTTAATTAACTTCTTGGTGTCTCTTTATCACCTAAGCCTATTTATATAGTAGGTCCCGAATTCTTTCCTTACAAACCATATTCAGTTGACAACCAAGCACTTACTCTTTACTCAGCTCCCAAGGCATTTACATGGATGTGTAGAGCCCAATTCCCAAGAACTCTCTTCAGAGAATAGAAATCGGCAATAAATGTCACCCACAAGGTGGTTTTAATAAGAGAACTACAGAGTGAGCAAGGAGACTGGCAAAAAATATGACTCAAAAAGCTGACAGTTGCTCCTTCTTGCATTAAATTGAGAAGAGCCACCAGCAAAGTTTTACTAGGTTCAATTTAAGTTATGGCAGAGTTCCACAATTGTGAAAAGTTAAATAAAAAAAGAAAGAAAAAAATATACAAGAAAGAAGAAGGAAGGTAAGTGATCTAAAATGTGCACATGTCTATAGTCCCACACACTCAGAAACTGAGGCAGGAGGATCTCTTGAGCCCAGTAATTTGAAAACAACCTAGGTAACATAGGAAAACCCTGTCCCAAAGAAATAAAGAAATAAAGAAAAAGAAATATGGCAATATTATTAATACCATTTCTTCCACGTTTTTCTTTCATCAATGCAATAATTAATTATGTTTACCTTGGTTAAAGCACAATTATTTTTTATTCTTTAGAGAATGCTGATTAAATGTAGCAGATGATATGCTAATACATTACTGAGATAAAATTTATGACACATCTGTTGATATCCCTGAATTTTATTTTAAAATGTTATCTTCAAAATCATATTCTTAAATTATGTTACTATATGTAATATACAAAATATAACCGTTTCAGGGACCAATCAAAGGGCTAGACATGAAGTGAAACAATTAAATAAGTAAACATTGACTTTCAAATTTGGATTCTGATGAGATAAGATGTGAAGAGTTTTTAAAATTCTGCAACAGTTGCATGATATTATCAGCCCTCCAAATAGAATTATGTTCATGGTAAGAAAAATTTAATTGAGTTTCATTTTATTCTTTGCCAATAAAAAGTTGACATAGTAAAATAGTTCAAATATTTAATGTTCTCTGCCTAACCCTTTCACTACTTTATCATTTTATTTTAGTTTCACTTCAGAGAATTCTAAGATAACTAAAGAAATCTTTTTTAAAAATCATTCTGAAGCTACATTTTTTTCAAGAGCTTTTCTTGCAAACCTTGGAATGCGCCATGTTTCCTATAACTATTTGGCTATAATGCTTACAGTGAGGCTATTACCACTGCTGGCATTTTAAAGAAATTTAAATTTTTCTTACCAGGGTGGAGGTTGATTTATGGGCTCCCTTTGCATTCCCGCTACTAACACACTCCAGCCCCTTTTCACACCCTTTCCACATCTTACCTCTTTACTTCCAAAAAGGCTTTACACTCCTGCCCACGTACATGCCCCCAAACCAACAACAAAACAAAATAAAAAACAGAACTGCTCCTTCTCCATGGCCCAAACACAGTGCTTCTCTTATCTCTGATTAGTTTGATTCCTGCAATATCGTATTTGAAACATCATTTAACAAAGATACTTAATCTAGAGCTCATGTTTCCAGCTAATTTTTTACAATTCAATAGTAGTCTTTTTATTATACACAAACCAGAAAAGCCAGAGTATCTACTTCCACATGCAAAGTGAACTAATAAATCTGTAGCCAGTGATCTGTGTGTGAGGCGACATTTTCAGTCAATAAAACCAATGTCATACTTACGGTGGAGGTGGGTGGGGCTGGTTTTCAGCATTTCTTGGTGTTTTGCAGGCAGCAGGCTTCGCCATGTCCCTGACAACACACCTGGGGCGCATGATAGACAGCACAACGCACTATTAATTATAAAAAGGGTAGAACACATCTGGAAATTAAAAATCGTACTGAAAACATATCTAATGGAAAGTCTTTGCAAGCCCCTTCAATATTAACCTTTGGGCCCGCAAAAGCCCCTGGAATTGGAAATCTTTGTATTAGGCTTCCAAAAGCTCAGTTATACCCATACAAAATCTGTTCTGGGCCCTGTATTTGACTTTCGTTTTAGCATCAATAAAATGATTGTCAGCAGCTTTCCCCATAGCAGAAAAGCTATTGAAAGCTTTGACCTCACCATGCGAAGACATCTGAAAGCTTAAAAATAGGAACAGCTGTTGCACTGATAAATTAAAAACTGAGCAGAATTTTCTGTGGCTTTGGCTATTTTACTAAAAGACATAGACTTCTGTTCCACACCATTAACTGTTATCCAGGTCTTTCTGTTCCTACAGCAAGAGATCTGGAAAATATCAAGACATATTCAAAATTCCCTTCCTACTAAGGGGGATGAAGAAATGGAAGGAAATGTTATCTAATAAAGCGTGTGTGTGCGTGTGTGTGTGTGTGTGTGTGTGTAAAATTAGAAGATACCTTTGAAATGTGAAAAAAAAATAATGAAAGATCTTGTTGGGCCTTAAATTCTACATCTTAAATTACATAAACACAGATTATAGAAATACAAGAGCCCCAAAGAGCAGCAGGATTGTTTCTCATTTTCAGGTAAACAGAGCTTACGGAGCACTGGAGAGATTCATTGGCCAAAATCAGAAAACTCTTCTACCTGAGGCTGTACTTGGAAGAATTAGATTTTTCTGCTCAAAAGCTTTAAATCAGTAGTGGTGAAACTATGGCACATGTGCCATAGGGGGGCTGTTTGTGTCACTGAAAACTCTAAAAGGTTCGCTATCACTGCCATACAAAGCTCTGAGTAGGGAAGTCTTGGTTGAAAACTGAGGCCCTATATTTTATATTTGGCTAATGGAACCACACCTGAGGACCCCGGACTCCTGAGCATGAGTCTGGTTAAGATGCTTCAGGGAGGCATCTAAGATAAAAGTTTGACTATAGTGCTCCTAGGTGAGGCCAGTCCTATCATTCCAGAAGTGGATGCCTGGTGAGGCAGTAGAGGGTAAACTCTTTTCCCAGAACTAAAAGCTGCATGGCAAAATTCTCCACTTCTGAAAGAAATGATACAGGGAAACGTGGACACAACGCACAGAAATGCGCACACACACACACTGCTCATTCCAAACGAGGTCAAGTAAGACTCAGAAATCAAAATATGACACGAGAAGAGACAATAGTGCATTTTAAAGTCTCAACACACTTTCCTCCTGGGCTAGAGGTAAAGAACTGGAATGTTTTTCAAAAGCTGATGCAAAAAGTTTCATCAGATTATAATCAGGAGAGAGGGGTGAAAACATTCAGGAGTGCAGTGCTCAGGGGACCCTTCCAGGTTGTGGGAGAAGGCCTCTCACACACTCGCCTCAGAGTAGCACTCAGGAAGCAGCTGTTAGAAGCAATGAACTAGCATGTCTGAACCCTGAAATCTGAACCTAACTTACACAAAGTACAATGTCCAGGGAGTCCAATTTTGTAGCCTTAGACGATCTTCAAAAATTCTCAACAACTAAAAATATCACAGCAGCAGTTTAACCCACATGAACAGATTTGTGAAAGTCTCTTCAATATCACAACTTGGAAAAACTGTAAGAACTATATCTGTGGGAAACCCTGGTTCTTTTCTTTTTTGCTCAGGTCCCAGGTATTTATACAAAGTACTTAACTAAAAACCCCACACAGAGTTTTCTTAAAAATGCTTTTGAAGTAATTATTTCCAAGGAAACAGAGTATTGCTCAGCAGTATGTGTAGATTTCTAAGCCAAACTTTTTTCTTCTAACTAAAAGACTTTGTCTTTATAAGAAATTCTGGTCTAATCCGCTACTCACCAGTTCTAGTTTAAATTGTAATAGTTGACATGTAATTTCTGTCTGCGCAGGTTATAGAATCTGACAAAAGTTTCATTTGAATTTATAAACTTTAATGTTTTATTGAATAGTAAAAATAAACACATTGCTCCTCAAAAATGATGTATTTAAAATCTATAAAATAAAGGAGAGTACCACATTTTCCATAATACCCCATATCCTGACCACAGGACCTATATTCATCTCTTCACAGGAGCGATATCACTCACTATTGATTCTGAGTGAAGGTGCTATGTGCTTCAAATTGTTCAGTTTTTCAATTGACTTAAGAGGACACTAAGCCATGATTTTATATATATTTATATATATATATATATATATATATATATATATATATATATATACACACATATGCACATACATTTTCTAATCTGACTTTACTTTAGCTGAAATTTCTTACCGGTATGAGAAAGAAAAAAAAAAAAATACCACCCTATACTTCTGACAAGCCACATTAAAAACATGATAAAGTCAAACGATCTGTGTTAGCCTGTGTGGTTTAACATTTCCTTAAACTTGTAATTGAAGTGTATGGAGCGATAAAACCTTAGTAACTGTGACAGCCATAATGTATGGAAATTGTTTAGCTCCAGGAATTCCCATTGTCTTCCATGCATTAGTAGTAAGTAGAACCCTCATTAAGAAACAGGATAATGGTATTTCAGTATGTTGCAGCTCTTAAGGGCCCATTTCTATACAAGATTCACTCCCTAGGTCAGACATTAGGAGACCACAAATGCTGTAGTGCTGTTGACTTACTGGAATTACCAGGAATTAAGAGGCTAGGAGATCAAAGGGTTTGACCTCTCCTTGTCTGTGACATCTTTGATTACGCAATGATTTATTATGTGTTAGAAGACCCTTAGAGTCTTCTCACTGCCTGTGAGCATTCCTTCATCTTGCTGCATCGCTGAAGATTTATGCAAATAAGACATTCTGCAACTTCTCAGGGGAAGGCTCCTCCTGACTCCGCCCTAAGCACCGCCAGGTTTTATGAATGACTGCAATCAATGCGATGAATGGCTGCCAACTGCCCACTCAGCCACTTCTCCTCCTCTTTGTACGTACACCCGGGAGAAACTCACATTGCCATGAGCCTGCAGATGAGGCTAAGGCAAGGCTTTCATCTCTCCAAGCATGAACTAAATATGCTTCCAGATACTTAAGAGTGTGGGAATTAAAAATTCTCAATGCCTTCAAGAAACACGATTTACATAATTGCCTTCTCTCCTTTGATTTTCCATTTTAGTATCTACAATCACTACCCCCTGCCCCGCTTCTACAAAAGAAAAAAAATCACAATTTTATGAAACTTCATCAGAATTTGAATTTTAAATTGCTTTATGTTTCGTAACTAATGTCAGGAATCTAGCTACTGTGCATTATGCTGCCAAAACTAGACTTACGCCTATTTTACATCTCTGTTCTCAATCTTATAATTTTTGAAGATTCCTATCACCCATAGAGAAAACAATTACATCCAAATAATGCTGGGGAAATGAGTGTGTTTGTGCCCACTCACTAAGTATTAGAGTACTATACTAGCTCACAGGCATCCCAAGAAGACTTAGGGGCAGTTAAAATAACAGCAGATTGAACAAATGAAACATTTTTAGAATACACAGTCTTGTGATTTGCTGATAACTAAAAGTACACACAAACAGGCAAACACAGAAATTTAAGGGGTTCTTTAGTTGGCTCCTTTCTTTCTAAACCCCCATTTAGTGTTTGAAGCCATTCTTCAACATATCTGTCATGAAGTACTCGAAATATATACAAAAGTCCCACCTCTAACCCAATCGTCTTGATTCCAGAATCAGACATCCAATGCAGCTCCGCATCTTTCACTTGGATACCTAACAGACCTCTTCAAAGCAGCAGCTCCAGAATAAAGCCCCTTATCTGATTGCTCTAGCCCAACCCCTTTAGCTGCCTTCTCTGCCTTGGTTGACTGAAAGCATTTCTGCAGTTGTTCACACCCACACTTTCAACATCACTGCTCTTTTTCTCGTAGTCTACACCAAATCTATTAGATGGACTATATTTTCAAAATAAGAGCACAGTCTGACCATTTCTCATCTCCTCCATCACTGTCACCCCGTCTTGGCACTCTACCATCTTTTATTCGAGTTCTGACCACAGATTGTTAACTGATTGCCCAGAAAAGACTGAAATAAAACTCCAGATTACTGTTTTGAAAGAGTGAATATCTGGTGCACTAATATTTTATCAAATAACATTTGAAAATAATGCTATATAAGGAAATTTATCTTAATGGTAAAGAAAGAATTTGTTTTACTTCTGATTTTCTGTAAACAAAGTAAACAATTATCGTATGCCAAACTGTAGAGTATAAGAGGCAGGATCAAAAAATAAGATGAATGTTTACATTTTTAAAATTTAGTACATTAAAGGATACTTAATATCTCTTACTTTGCACAGATTTATTCCATCATTCTTGCCACTTTCTGAAGTGCTGGACCTGTTATTTCTTGAGTGTCATTAGTTACACATTTGGGCTGCCTCTATTGCCTGAATCAATTCAAATTATTTACCTTTCATATTCATTTTGACTTGGGGAAGAGCAGAAGCTATACAATGTCAGATTCCACAAATGAGGTGGGCAGGGACACACTGTGTTTTGTAACGTTTATATGAGCTGGCTTTCCATTGGATGGCACTAGGCATCAAATATTTTACCATATTTTTAGCACACCATATTTTTAGCACACCTCAAAGAGACATCTACTCTCATTCAATCTTCACAAGAGAATCTGAAACTGTAAATTTAAGAAATTCAGTGACTTTTCTGATAATAAGTGGTAAGTGTTGATAATTTAAGAAGACATGATTTGAATTACAGTCAGTTTAGAATGACAGCTAATGTCCTAGCCATCATGTTGGGCAGGAGTTTGACTTGAAGAGGTAAAGGTTCAGTATCTTCAGGTCTGTTTCAGTATCACTTGTTTTATGATACAGGTATGACATTGAACATACTTGAATAATGGCACATATTATTCCACTATCACAAGACTAATATTCTCCAAATATAGCAACAAAGGAACTATGAAAGCAGGACAGCTAAACTGACAACACAGGTGACCTAAAGGCCAATGGGAGCACTGCAGCACTGTAGAACAAGAAATGCAGGATAAACTATCACAGACCCCAACTTGATACTCATCTCTTCAAAAACATAATTTCAGAGAAAATTTCAAAAGTCATCTTCTCATTCCCATTCTCAATTTCTTAAAGAGAAAAAACTAAACAGTTTCCTTCTCCACTTTGCAACTCTTGAGATACCACTCTCATCCATGAATTTAAATTTGGTATCATCTTCTACATGCACACTTTCATTTAAATTCTTCAGCTTAAGTAGCTTGCATACATTCTCTGGAAACCATTTACTACCTGCAAGACACAATATGACTTAAAAAAAAAACCTACAGAAACAAAAATGTTCTGTTGCTAAATTTGCAAGGGGGAACCTCTGTTTATTCCATGAAGAAACACAAAGTGAAAAAATAAATAAATAAAAGATCTATTTAGTAAGAATGAAGGCACTCCCCTGAGCAGGAAGCAGAAGACTGCAGCAGAGAGGGGCATCAATAAGACAAAGGCTGAAGTCAGGTTTTGAAACACAGAACAAAAGAGAATGGTGTTTGAAGAAATTGCAGTTGGGTCCATTGGAAACGGTAACAGAAAGAAGATGGTCCTTTCTCATACTCAAGACATGATTCTAGGTAGGGTGCTAGGCATGGAAAAGGCAGAGAGGAGGAGGAGGAGAGAGGAGGTAACAGGATGGGAGAGAAGAAGAAGGCGAAGCCTTTAGAGATGAAAGAAGGTTCCCGGGAGGTGGACAGGACGACAGGAAAGAAACGGGTTATTTCCTCATATGGAGTCTTTCATTCCAATCACAACTACCATCTCCATTTCCTTCCAAGAAGATTACTATTGCAAGAAAATGCTTGATGGGCTTATTTCAGAAAGGTTTAAGAGAGTAAAAAAATCAGCTCCTTACAAACATCCTCATCTTTCTAATTTCCTAGTGACCAGAAACTTCAGCTCAAAACTCCTCCTCTGTGCCTGGCCTAGAGGTGGGAGGACGGGGATCGGATGTTTGAGCGAGTTCTCTCCTCCCAGTTACTAGCCATTAGCAGGTATGTTTGCATATAAGTAGGGTGAGCATGGGTGGGAGGCAGGAAGAAGTTCAGGGTTTGGGTTTCGTTTTTCTTTTCTTTTCTCTTTTCTTTCTTTCTTTCTTTCTTTCTTTCTTTCTTTCTTTTTTTAACACCTGTTCTTACATATAGCCCAGGCTGGTTTAAACTCACTACATAGCCCAGGTTGGCCTCAAACTCTTGGAAATCCTCCTGCCTCAGCCTCCCAAATGCTGGTATTACAGGCATGCGCCAAGATGCTCAGCAACATGGTTTGTTCTTTCACTTGAGTACAAGTAAGAAAACAAACTCAGTTCGCCTGAGCACTCAGCCTTCCAACAGCCATCCAATGGCAGGCCTGGATGTAGAGACAAGCCAGGGTTCCAGTACCAGCTAGCTCTGACTCACTAACTCATGTCTACTTCAGCTATTTAGGAAAGCACATTTGAAGCGGGCTGAGAATGTATAGGATTTGAGATGAGAAGGAAATTAAACACATCAAAACAAAAGGCAAAAATGAAAACAAAGGAAGCAGAGAAACTCACTTAGAAATGATCATTCATAGAAGTTTAGAAAGACTACCTGAAAAACTGAAAAGACACCTAAGTTTTTACAGCAAATAAGATAAAATGGGCAGGGCAGGGGGAGGGGAGTTTTGTTCCTCTGGAATCCACCACATGGTCCTTGCATGTGGAACACAGCACCATGGGTTCCACTCACTTTTTTTTCCTCCTGAGGAATGTATGTTAGTTGTTCTAAAGGTACCAGTAGATATAGATATAGATATAGATATAGATATAGATATAGATATACAGATAGATTTATAGGAGACATTGAACTCTGAACTCACACTTGCCAGATAGGTGCTGTGTCACTCAGTTACCTCTGGCCCAAACGAAAGTATTTTAACGAACACCTTGGGACCAGCCTAGGTTATCAAAGGGATGAAACCATGTATTGCTTTAGTACTTTTACTACCAACCTCCTTCACAGCTAACGTATGTGCCTCACAGCACCACTGAGAACCACTGAGTGCAAACTGTTGGCTTTGTCCCAGTCTGGGCTGAGAGTGGCTTCTCCAAATTCAGAAACAATCACTGAATTGAAGAATAAAGTGTGAGAAATAACAATAACACCAAGTTAGAGAGAAATACTACCACTTTCAAAGAAAGGCCTTGATTAATTGGAAAAGGCAATTCAGCAAAATAAGATTAATTATTAACCTGATTTAGATATGAAAACTAAACAACAAGAAGACAGGAAATTAACAGTGCATCATACCAGCAAAAAAGTCAGCATCCCTACAGTGTGCCTAAGCAATGACTCCCTCAAGTCATTAGTCAGGTAAATCAGGTCACAAGTTACATATTGGACCTGGCGTTTTAACAGTTGAAAATCTGATAGGGTTACTCAGGTCATAAATTTATTTGTGAAATAGCACAATTTCTTCTGAGAAGCACAATGTGTCATTGCAAAAGCATATCACACTTGTGAAATATTTTGTTTTGAGCAACTAAATGATTCCACTGTTATTCGGGTTTCTGCAAGAGCCACACAATTATATTTGAGTACTTCGAGGTGTAAGCCCTAAATTTATTTCACTTTCTCTTGTCACATTTCAATGTCATCCAAGACTAAGAGGTAACTGTCAGTTAATGGGTGTCTACAGTTTAACTGTTTAGGGTAAAAAAAATGAAATTTTCCAGTAGAGGTTGAAATGAGCGGCATTTGTAAGGATAATTAATACAGCAATTTTATATCTAACATGTTTTCTACTTTTTACTTGTATTATTTTTAAGCCCAATGCTCTTGGAATAATGATTTTGTAGTAGTTCTATGCATCTAAGAATGTTTTTTTCTTCACAAAGCACTCGTTCTCTTCTCTCATCTGGGAACAACACAGCTAAATAAATATCTACTGAGAGGTCCATAATGGTTCCTTGGTGGGATTTAAGTGAATTTTAAATAGATAAAATAAAATGGGAAAATGAAACTTAGAGATCATTAATGAAATATTTCAGGCATTACTTTCAATTAATGGTAATTACTGTTGCAACTGATTCACCTGCCTAGAAGCCAAAGAGTAAATGGAGCTAATCAAACATGAACATGTTATACCATGGACTTTTATTTTTATAAACATAAAAATGTCACATAAGAAATATATATGTGCATATACATATTATTCTTTTTTAGTACAAATGAATACTTATTTTGTCTAGAGGACAGAACACCTTGTTTACCTAAAATATGCCAAAAGAAACCAGATACCTCACTGGCATCTCTTAACACTTGAATGAATGTGCCTCATGGCCTGATGGTTTGTGTTCAGAATCAAAAGAGCAAATAAAAATTTTAAATAACTTTTTCACTCCCTACATTCAAATCGATGAAGACATGAACACATATTTAGGGAAATACTGATGAACAATATGGTATTCGGGAAGGTTACCTACAAATAGGGTTTCTAACGCTCAGTTTAAAGATGATCCTTCTGTCTCATATATAACAGAACTTGTACCTGGCTGCTGAACTGTCATTTCCAGGTTTCACTTCCTGTTAGCCTTCAGGTCTCGATCCATGTCTACCTAGAACTTTTACCACAAGCTATTAAAAAACTGAACTCCATGGTCCTTTACCTCTGACACTTACATGTCTCCTAAAATCTGCACGGTAACGAATTAAATCACTGATGTTTACAAACTCAACACCATTATAATCTCTGTAACAATCAAAAAGTCACTGAGTTAGTTGGCTAGTCTTTCAAAATATCTCTTAAAATTGCCCTTTCTTACCTACACCTATAAATTCTCAAGTCAGTTGTTCTCATAAATGAACTGGTAGAGTGTCTTCCTTAAACTTCATTTCCTCTCATTCAGTTTACAAAAGGCCTTCACATTTCCCACCTGATCAACTACACAGACAGCTATCTAGTTCCAAGTCATTTCATTAATTCATTTCCCTCATTCATTAATCTCTCCCTCTTAATTCCTAACATGGCCCATTGGCAAAGCTAGGTAAATCAATTTCACAGTTTTAGGACATCATTTTGTCACTTTCATCTCCATTCCATATTCCATGTTCCTCACTTCAAATTGTCTGCTCCCTCTCCCTCTCTTTGAATTGTTAGTCTTTGCAAAACTCACCTGAAATGTTCAGAATGCCAGAACATTTCCAAGCTCAGAATTCTCCTTAATCCTTCACTAGACTCTTTCAAAAACAGAGTCCTTGTACAAGCCTGAGAGACTAATAGTGCATATCAAATACTGGGAAGAAGTTCAAGAAATGTGTTTTGGAAATAGGACATGAAGTGTGCTCCAAGGACATTGGAAAGCCCTGATGATTATGGTATCTGAATGAATAATTACAAGAGGCTGGGTAGCTGGTCAACAAATACTTACAGACACCTGCTCTGTGCCATGCACCATGCTAGATGCTCTGATTGTAATCTGATGAGCAAATCTGTTCAACAATAACAGTAGCAATAATAATAACATATTTACTGTGCACTTATGCGAGAAACTTTTTTTGCTCTTTACATGTGTTAACTCATTTGACACTAACAGCTCCACATGGTAAGCAGGTTAAGTAATAATTGCTTGATCCAATATTGACAAAGCCCTGTCTTATATCAGTTGTCACGTATTAGCTCTACAAGCTGAACTCTATTTTACTGCCACAGTGTTTTTTTCCTCAAAGTTGCTTAAATTAATTTTAACTTTCACTATTACACTTTTAATATATTTACACTGTCACAGGATTTACATGTTCTCAGGAGTTGTATGATAATTTTAACTATATTATTACATATCACTAACATTCATTTTGATTCTCAGCATTGCTCCCAGAGTTCTAGTTAGTCCTAGGATTCATTTTGCATATACTTTTCACTTACAGATCTATGTACCTATAAAAATGTTAGCAACTTTAAAAAACTAAGACTTAGATTTGTCTCCATTATCCAAGCATTAACTTCTACTATAACTGTGATTCTACCACAGGAAAACGTAAAGCCACAGAGAATTTACCAGCCTTGAAACAGTTTGAATTAAATATGTTTACTAAAACCTGCCTTTATGTAATGGGCACATATAGACCACAGTTCTACCCCTGGAAAAGCAAGTTTCTTGTTGGCTTTCTACAGGGCTATTCTGCACATATTCAAATTCAGTGGTCCTGCAGCCCGTTCATCCTCTCCCCATTTCTCTTTTTGCACCAGTACCTCAATTATCTCTCACTAAACATGTGTTCCAAAGAACAAATTAGTCTTACTGCATTTATTTTGGCAAAGGGCTCTCTTAAATGTTTGTTCCTTGCGTTGCACAATATTTTCACCCTAGGTCCCCAAAAGAAATACAAACACAACTTTTATAACCCACTCTAATAATCAGGTCACACAAAAAGACCAATAGAGAAAAGTGACATTCAGAGTATCTACTAACTGCTTCCAAACATGGTCACATATTGGAATCATCTAGAGGTTTTAAAGGGAAGATTTTTCTTGGGTTCCATCCCAGATTTATAGAGCTGGGGGCTGGCA
Organism: Hydrochoerus hydrochaeris; assembly: GCA_004027455.1. Lineage (NCBI taxonomy): Eukaryota > Metazoa > Chordata > Mammalia > Rodentia > Hydrochaeridae > Hydrochoerus > Hydrochoerus hydrochaeris. The sequence continues at coordinate 95,756 of PVLA01000528.1, read as the reverse complement.
TCAGGAATTTTAATATGATCAGGTCCCCAGGTGATTATAATGTATTCAAGCAGTTTGGGAACTGCTGATGAAGAATGAGCCATTCATTCACTCCACTGGAAGGTGCGAGTCCTTTTCCTAAAGGAAGCTAACCCAAAAGAAGTCTCCAGAAGTTGGAGCACATTATTACAGTTCACCAACGGCTGAAACAGTTTTCCTGGGACTACATTTCAATGCTGTGTCCTCAGTTTTTATGCCAGTCAATATAAGAAATGGTTGAATAAAGTTGGTTTTTGTCTTTACTGTAAAATAGTGGTGTGGCCACTAATTATTATTACATCAATTTGATTCTTGTCTAAATAATACATTAACTTCTTTTTTCAAAACTCAGTGCAAAGAAAATTACATTACTCTTTTGTTTCAAAGATTTGTAATGATACCCCTTGGTAAGTAAAACAAGAAAATTCAGAGCAAAACTTAACATTTACCCTAACAACTCTGCCAAGGATAGCAACCATGATCACAATTTCATCCTTTTCCTGGTCATAAGTGTCAATTTTTATTATACCACTGTAAATTGTAGATGAAATTCTTTCATGAAAAGCCAAACAGAATCATAAAAATAGAACAATCACTAAAATTTCAAAATACGAAAATCTTATAAAGTGTATATTTTACAAGAAGAATTTTTAAAAATCCATTTTTCTTAAATTTGAGAAATCTGATTTGCCTTATACAGAATATCCTTGCATGTAATAGTTCTAGTAAATTATAGTTATAAAAATGATATATATTGTTAACATTGGGATTTTTTTAAAAACTAGCATTTTCGAAAGAATATGTTATGGAAATACTCCATATAAATTAAGTGGTATTACCTGTGATTTTATGGTTAAATAAATTAGGGAAGCATTAAGTTAAACAATTTGTATCAGAGGTAGTTTTACTGTATAGCTCTTCAGAATCTTTAAAATATTAGTATTCATTCTTTACCTTTAAAACAGGAGCATAACTTGTTTTAAAGACTGATACTCAGTTTGGGAAAAAATGTAACAATCATAATTGTAACATGTAACAAATATGTACTCTCACTAGTTGGTGCTTGGTAAGTTATTTCAAATGATACTAGAAAATAACATATATTTCCGAAAATAAAAAATATTTTCACTTGAACACTTTTCTTTGTGTTCAGGTATTAACATATTTACCTAATCATGTGAAACTACTTCACATTTCAGTCTACTAAACAAATATACTACTCAAATCTTTTGATAGTCATCTTCTAAATAAGACAATACAATTTTAGAGTACATATTTTCTCTATTATTATTTATTAATTCCACAGAGAAATGGTATACACAAGATACTCAATAAATTCTGTACTAAGCATTCAATATAATAAACTCACCAATGGAACAGATTCTGACCTAAACTACAACCACTAGGCAAAACCCAGAATTATTGTTAATTGTTTTTTACAGAGATAGTAAATAATGTGCTGGTAAACTGTAAGAGAATAATTCAAGTTACCTAGCAAACTGTTCTATATTTTTTTGTAATTCTTAAATTAGATACGTGGCTTAAAAACATAATCGGTGTAGCAAAGACTATATCATGCTAATATAAAAGGTATTACAAACTCAACATTTCTTCTCTATTTATACAAACAACACAGATTTCTCAAACAAATAACTATCCACCTTCTTTTACATGTAAAAATTCAAAAGGTAGTGAGATATTTTCTCTAAGACTACTCTAACTGGTCTCACCGAAGAACTTTTAAACTTTTTCATACTGAATCAAGCAAACCATGGGAGCATTGGCAAGAAAAGATAAATGCAACACTGTCTTCAGCCACTCTGATCACCCATAATTGTATTGTTGTGTAACTCAAAATGACCTCTCTATGAGAAATATTTTAGTTCTGACACCAAGTAGTTAAGAATTATTTAAGGATCACTAATCATGAAACTAAAATCTTCAATTTAATTTAAAAATTGTTTCCCCCAAAGGGCATTATTAAGATTATGAGTACATAATCTCAGACTAAGATAAAACATTTGCATTATATATCTTATACATACATTACCAGTGCATATAAATAGGAACATGTGTACATATACATTACATGTATCTGAGTTGTATCTAGACTATAGTAAGAATCTTTTTAAAACAGTAATAAAAAGCAAACTGTCCTATGGACCAGAAATAGTTTCTATGTACCCAAGAGAAATGAAAAGAGGTCTACAAACTGATTTCTGTAGTCTTAATTGTAAAGGCTACAACTGGAGATAATGTAACAGTCTGATAGAAGAAATGATTGAAAAGAATCATGATACATTCATATAACAGAATACATTCATGGATATTCAATAAAAATAAAATAAAATAAAATATGGATTGATCTCAAAATTATTTATTGAGCAAAGAAGGCAGACACAAGAGTTCTTATAGTATATTCCAATCTTTATAAAGTTCAAAAGGAAGCAAAAAAGTATCACTGGTAACAAGAACAAGACAGTAGATTCTCTGAGTAAGAATTATGTATGTTAGGAGGAGGTAATGGGATGTTTTGTAGCTCATTTTTAGTTGTGGTAACACAGATGTATGGAGCTGTCAATCATCTGATTAACCAATTCAGATGTGTACATTTTATGGTACTGTCCTTTGGAAAACAATCATTCCAATAAACAACTATGGAATTCAAATAATTAATACACCTTTTCAATTACACAATTTCTTCCTTCATACCTTATCAGAATTGGAAGAAAAATGAAAATATAGTTAAAGCTAAGCAACTTTTTTAAAGATTTTTCATTGAGATGATATTGTATCAAAGTCATAAAGGTGCCTTTAAAATCCAGTTTAGGAAAAGGAAAAATCATGCCACTATACGTTAAAAAGCATTATCTGTTTTAAATGATATGCAAATATTGGAAATTTAAGTTTGCTTCCAGTATTTCTCACAAAATGTTAACAATTGAACTAGTATATACTGCTGCAAACATCCTAAAATTGGTATTTTGAGAGATTCAATCTATATTCCTTGTAGAACTGAAAATAGTTCATGTTATATACATTATAAGACAAATTACATTTATTTTCTAAGGAATTCTGAGCATTTGTTGCAGTTCCTATGAGTAATATATTGTATCAAAAGTGTTCAAAAAATTATTTTAGAAGTATGCAAAAAATGCAGACTATCATGGAAGTCACATCTAACCCCATTACTTTAAATGTTGTTCTACAAATAAGCAACAGTTATCCATCACTGTAGTCCAAACCTCTTCAGTGTACCTTTCCTATAAGTGTAAGTCACTTGAAACTCCAAAGACAATATTGTTAAGAGCAGTGCTTCTATCATTTGAGTTCATTTGGTTGGGGAGAAGCATAAAAAGGTTTCGCAGGACTGCAATTCTGGAGTCCTTATTACAGATGGTGTAACTCAGCGGAAGAGTGGATATGTTTGCCGGGGCTCTTTTCAATGAAATCTCAGGTTTGAGAATCCCAGAGAGTCAGCTGGAAGTCACTAAATTAAGCTATTTTGATGTAGCTTTCATCTAACAAGTAAGTATGCTTTTAAATTAAGAAAACAAACTAATTCCAAAAGGATGAAGAACAGTGGTAATGGAAGAGTATGAAATAATGGAAAAAATAATGAGAGATAAGTCAGAATGCTTTTATAGACAATTTACATCAGTGGATCTGCTTCTCCTTAAAGTTCCTTCTTCCTCTGTGTTTGATTAAATTACTGTTCAAAAATCTTCACTGGTTCCCATCCACAGCCTACTATCTCACTTCTTTGCTATCAGGTTTAACGGTGCCATTTGTTTCAGCCTCATGGTATCCAAAACGTACTTCCTGCCCCTTGGTTTGGAGGTTGGCCATATGACTTGCTTTAGATGATGGGCTGTTAGTAGATGTGGTATGAGAACAGCATTGAAACAGATTCTTGCACCAGGGCTTCCCTTCTTGACCTGCCATCACCATGAGACAAACCTGAGATATAAGGAACAAAACCATACTCACCCAGAAGCTCAAAGTTAGACAGAATCTTGCCACACTAAAGTAAATCATATCTGCCCAGCCATCCTGAAAACCATGAGCAAGCTTAGCTGGGAACAGCAGGGTCACTGCAGTGATCCCACAAATGTCTGGGAAATAAACAGTATGGCCTGATATTTGTATGGCTGATTTATCCTGTCTCCTCTAGAATCACTAGTTGGCCCCCTAGGGATATCTATATATACAGCTTTGAGATACCTTTCTTCCCACTGCAGCAGGAACCAGCTCAGCCTCATGAAAGTTTCCCACCCCTTGCATAAGATGGTAACATTGTACATTACCTTTACTGTTTATACATCAAGGCTAGGCTTGTCTATGACAGAGTTTTCATGTGTCACAAATGCAGACCTGTCTGATGTCACTCCATAAGATCTAGATAGAAAAACATTGACAGACAGGTAACAAACACAATGGCCCGATTTTTATCTTACTGGAAAACAAGCATATTGTTGTGTAAAAGTGGTATTGGAGGACAGTAAGTAAAGATGTCACCTGAGTTTGGAGGATGGTTTACCAATGACTGACTCTAACATTTTAGGGAAACAACCTTCTTTGCCTCATTTTTGTCAAACACAGTGGTCATAATAACATATTTCTGGAAAGGTTCTTAGTAGCAGATAAACCTAAAATGTCTTGAAGACACTCAAGCATCATACAGTTGCATTGTTTTTAACAAGTAGCCTCTTACTATCCTTGAAATATTAGACTGGATAAAGATGCCCCATGATTGTTGGGTGTAAGAACGTAGACAGCTGAGTAGATCATCATCATTACTGACATGTCAGGATCTGGTGGATCTCAAAGCAAGGGAAACAAACAAAACATCCTACAATAAAAAGCTAAAGAAACTGAAGCTAAAGAAGGGGAATGAAAAACATAAAGACAACAGTATCACCACCTTATCACCCCACCAAGGGAAACGTAATCTAGTGCCTCATGAATGAAGATGGGGAAAAAAATGTAAGAACAGCATTTTAAATCTTCATATAAGTTTGTTCTGATTTCTCATGCCTTCCGATCTTTCAGTTTACAAACCAATATTTTATTTTTGCATGATGATGTTAGAGTAAAATTTTAAAGTCAAGTTTTCTAGAAACTTGTAAGTTCCCATCTTAACTGTTACCTTAAAATGCTGATTTTCCTTGTAAGCTCAATATAATATTCTGCCATAAAAAACAAGATGCACACACAAGAATCCTTCAGCTATCCTTGCTTTGCATTTATTTTTTTAATAAAGGAGGAAGTTTGTAATATTTCATCACTTAGGATAAAAAAAAATGCACGACTGGGGCACTTGAAAAGTAGCTGTAGGGGCTGAAGATATAACTCAGTGGCTAAGCACCTGCCTGACAAACATAAAGTCCTAGGCTTGATTTCCAGTACCAAAATGAATAAATAAATAAATAAATAAATAAATATAAATAGCTGTAAAGGTGGAAGCTGTCTCAAAGAAAAAAGTATTTCTGAGGGGAAGCTAAGCTAGCAAGTGATTTTACAAATAGAACTTCAAATATTTGCAAACATCAGTTTTTATACAAAAACTGTGGAAGGAACTTTCAAAACTAGTAAATTTGCTGCTTCAGGTTTTCTAGGGAGTTGTTGCTGATCAGTCATATTTTGATTTAGTTCATTATCACCAGGTCCTTATGATAGGCTCAGATGAACAGGTCTTAACTGTTAGGAAGGCTGACTACTCAGTATCCAAGTAATGACTCCTGTTGTCTAAAATCCTTTCATGGTCAAAATTATTGGCTAGTATTTAGTGTTATTCCTGTCTAGAGGTTTCCATTCTCACAGGTTATTTAACTTAATTTTCAAAACCAATTATAAAATTCACTCCTTTAAAATTAAGCGTACTTTGACAAGTGTACATGGTCCTGTGACCCCCATCACAGTCTAAACAGAGAACATTCCTATCACTCAAAAATGTTTTCTCCTCTTGCACTGTAATCCATTCCCTCCCTCTTTACCCATTAGACCTTATGATAATCTCTGATGTCTATCTACTTTACTTCTATATCTGGCCCTTTCTAAAATGTCAAATAAATGGAATCATGCAATGTGCAGATTTTTTTCTGATCAACATCTTTCATTTAAGATATTTTATTAAGATTTATCAAGTGTTGTTCCAAGCATCCCTAGCTGATTTCTTTCTAGTGCTGAGTGTTACTCTGCCTTAGCCATTTATAGCAACTTGTCTATTCACATACCGTGTGATGGCCAGTTTATTATTTCTAGTTCTGCTCTGTATGAATACAATTGTTTTGGATATTGAAGATGGGTCCTTGTGAGGATATTTATTTTCATTTATCTTGGGCAAATTACACCTAGGAGTGGAATTTTTGGTTTGTTTGGCAAGTGTATAATTTTATAAGCAGCAATCAAGCTGCTCTCCAAAGTGGCCACATTATTGTACATTCTTGTCAGCAGTGAAGAATCATAGTAACTTCTTAACCGTTAAATGGAAATACTGTAATTAATTACTGTATATAATACCACATGAAGACTTGACAACTCATAGTCATTTGAATTAAATAGCATTTTTGGAGCATTGTCTAGCTGGTTTCATTCTTACTGTATCTCTCCAAAGAAAGTATCTTTGTTTTTTTATATGCGAAAACCAAAGCTTATAAAGGCTAATTCTTCCATAAAAAGTGAAAATTCTGGGATTTTATCCAAGACAGTGATTCCAAAGCCCATAACAGTGTATAAGAAACAGCTGATGGCTGCCTACAAAAAGTTTCAATAGTACATGGCAAACAGAGCATAGAGTTGTTCTGGTTTACACTTTTCTCTCGTGATCTTGGGAAAAAAAGAGGAGGAGATAATTATACACTTCAAACCCTTTCTTATTACCTTACTATTCCCGATCCAGTGATCTATGAAATTATGCAGCCAAGGAAAACAGCATCCTAATTGAGGGTACTGAGGTCATAACTGCAAGTCATGGTCACTCTCCCAGCACTATTCCAAATATACCCAGAATCTACATTAAGATATTGTACTGAAAGGCATAAAAACACACCCATAAGCACTTAGATGGACAAATTCTGATACTACAAAAGCGTACTCATCAGAGCTTCAGATGCACTCCTCTGATCACCGGGGCAGGGCCAAGGCAGCCTTTGCATATGATGGATGCACTTGGGACCCTGCTAGTCATCCTTTGCCTTTGCTTTGCACGACGGGATTAGCTTATGTTTTCAATCTCTGTTTAGATTTGATGAGTAAAATTAGATTACCCTTAGTATATAAAGACTGTAAATGTAAAGCGATGTAATCAGCTATGATTGTGCAAGGCCAGCATTCCAGAATCTTTTTATACACCCCTCCCCATCCTGGGCATTCCTACTCAGACAACCCAGAGAGGACCCCAGGTCACTAGAAGCTGTGCTGCACTTCTCACCATTGTCCTCTAGGTTGGTGCTGCCCACTCCTACTGTTCAAGCATTTTTTTTTAAATCTCCATCAGGGAATTATTATGGTCTATATAACTTGTAATGATCATTAAGTTCATGTTCTGCAACCTCATTTGATGCCAAGCACTTTGTTACACCATAAACAAATTACATAGTGCAAGCTTCTCAGCCTCCTACACAGTTGCTCTTACTGTCACTAGTTCACACAGGGTGAAGCTGAGTATTATAAAGGACAATACATAGAGTGGCACAGTCACCAAGTCAGGATTCCAGTCCAGGCAGTCTTCCTTCAGGTGCTTTGGTTCTGATCCAAGTGGCTGTTAGGCACACAAGTATGTGTCCCAAGAGTCAGGGTTTTCTGTCACTCTGCAAATTTGCTGTGCCCGAACTATTCCTTAGAATCAAGAATCAATCTCTTTCTTTCTCTTTCTCTCTTTCCTTTTCTTTTCCTTTCTTCCTTTCTTTTCTTTTCTTCTTTCTTTCTTTCTTTCTTTCTTTCTTTCTTTCTTTCTTTCTTTCTTTCGTCTGGAAATCTTTTATGTTTTCTTGAAGGCCAAATTCTAATGTCACCCCTTTTTTAATCCTTCCTCAACTATGCAGAAGCGTTCCATGTTGTTGTGGTCTCAGATACTCTAGCTGTCACTTCCGGAGCTGTTTTAGAATAATCTGCTTTTAAGGCTTTGTCCTTAGTGGACAGGGTGGTTTATGCCTGCAGTACCAGCTACTCAGGAAGCCAGGAGCTGAGTTTGAGGCCAGCCCAGGTAATGAGATTCCACCTCATAGCAAACGAACAAGACAGTCTCCCTCACTAAACTATAAGCCCTTAGAGGGCCAGCACTTGTTTATCTTACTCTATCATTTCAATTCAGCTAAGTTATACTGCAAGACAAATAGCTTTTAAGACTCAGTGGTTTGAACTCCAAAGTATTTCCAAACTCGAAAGTTAATTGTCTATTCATTTTTCAAGTTCATCTCAGGTAGATAGGTCCCTGTTAAATGTAGATAGGTACATGTATTATTAAAACTCCAAAGTTTATTGTCTATTCATTTTTCAAGTTCATCTCAGGTAGACAGGTCCCTGTTAAATCCCACATTGTTCTCATTCCAGAAACCTCTACCACTAGTCTTATTCTGAATCTCTGGGACAGATGGACAGATGGACGAAAAGGTGGCAAACTGACCCCTGGTTTCTGAGTGCTTGTATTAAATGTCACTTATCTTCATATTTTCTTGGCTAAAGTAAGTTTCATGGCATGCATAATTTAAAAGAGTAAAGAAGTATAAATCTCTACCTTTTACATCTTCATGATGTAGCCATAGTAAGTGACAGGTGTCTAGAAATTTATCCCATTTTTTTCTAGGTTAGCCATTCTGCACATTCCAGGCATGAAGAAGGAAAGTCAGAGAATATATCCACGGATTAACTTACTTGATATACTCAGAATGTAGCAAATACACATGAGGTTTATTTGATGGATGCTGAACGAACTAAATACATATGCTTAACTCACGATTTTTAGTTTTTAGTTTTTGGGTACCAGGAATCAAACTCAGGATTTCAAGGCTTGCCAGGCAAGTGCTGTGCCACTGAGTTAAATCCCTAGCCCCTAACTCATGATTTTTAAAAATACAAATTGTATTTCTGATTTCCTGATAATGTTGATTTGTGTTAATGTCTTAAGAAATTAATTGCATCATGTACAATAGTGTCTTAAATACATTCATTTAACTATCTTGAACATATTCAATCATAATTCTTCAACACAAATTTAATTTGTAGGCTACTTTGTGGATATTAGTATGTTAGGTACCAGTTAGAATAAAGTTAATTATAAAATGCCTATCTACTAAGAAACTTAGGGTGTTTGTATATCTGTCTACTATGGACATACATAAGTAAAAAAATAAATACATGTGAAAATATTTACTATTAAATTAACCAAAATGTGTATCTGAAATGTGATTAAAATATAGTGAATGTTTACCATTGTAAAGGGGTTTTACAGTAAAAGGCACATTGCCATCAGTCTCTCACTTCCAACACACTTATCCCAAGATTCTTTGCACTTTCTGAAGCAGTTCTGGAAGTCCTCTTTAGTAAATGTCTTTCTGAGGCATAATAAAAAATACACCAAATGCCTCTGCCAAGTGCCAACCAATGGAAAGCAGGCTCATAAAAACATTAAAATGTGTCCTCATCCACCTTATCTGCCTGACACGGCACTGTGCAACTTAATCTCTTCCCCAAAGTCAAAGTGAGCATGAAAAGTACACATTTTTAATTAATTAAGGACACTGAGGCAGATATAACAGCAAACTAAAGGCACTCATAAAAGAGGACTTTCAGAATTGTTTCAGAAAGTAGCAAAAATGATGGCACAAATGTTTTCAAAGCAAGGGGGAGTATCTGAAGAGCATTAATGATTAATGAACGTGTTTTTTATTTAATACATTTTTTAAAAAATTATTCATCACATTTTTCAAACACACTTCATATTTATGGTGTACAACATGATTTTTTTGGGGGGGGTGGGGGACCAGGGATCAAACTCACAACTGCTTGCCCACCAGGCAGGTGCTTATGCCACTGAGCTAAATCCCCAGACTTATCTTTTGATATATACCACTGTATAGAGAGGTGAGATGATGATACTTAATATGTGCATTACTTCAGATACTTAGCCTTTTTGTGGTGAGAACATGTGTGTACATGCACATTTTTTAATCCATTCATTGGGTGATGGTCTCTCGGGTTGTTTCTATTTCTTGGTTGTTATGGATGGTTTTAAAAGAGACATGGAAAATGGTGACAGAAGGTATCCTCCTTGTCTTTTTTCTGATGTTATAAGAAAATCTTTCAACGTTTCACCATTGAGTAATGATGTTACCTAAGAGATTGTAGTATAGGTTCTCCAGTGTACTTACTACATTTTTCCATGTCTCATTTTTGATAGCTTTTATGAAAGAATGTTGAATTTTGTTGAGTATGTTTCCTATAATTACTGTGCTGATCATATGGTTTTCACCCTTCATTTTCTGTTGTCCAGTTATTGGTTTGTATATGTTGACCCAGCCCTGTATTCCAGGGATAACCCTGACTTGATCATGGTAAATCATCCTTTCATTGTACTGGTGCACTTGGTTTCTGAGTATTTAATTAAGGATTTCTGGATCTACGCTCTTTAGGTATACTGGTCTGTAATTCTGTATTAGTATAGTGTCTCAGGTTATAGTAATTCTGTCCTAAAGTGTGTAAAACTTCCCTCCTTTTGGTTTTATGAAAGAGCTAAGAAGAATTAGTGTTAGTTCTTTAAAAGTTTGGAAAAACTCAGCAGGAAAGCCATCAAGTCCTGGACTTTCTTTTGATGTATGGCTACTTTGTTACTGATTCAAACATTTTACTTGTTATTGGCCCATTCACATTTTCTGCTTCTTCATAATGAAGTCATAGTAGGTGAAAGACATCTAGGAATCTGTCACATTTTTTCTAGGCTGTCCATTTGTTGACATACAATTGTTCACATAAGACTTAGGATTCTTTGTATTTCAGTGATGTCAGCTGTAATATTTCTATTTCTGATTTTATCTTTTTGAGTCTTCCTCTTTTTTTCCTTAACTGAGCCAAAGTTTTATGAATTTTTGTTTCTTTTCCAAAAGCCAATCTAATCTTGTTCATCATTTCTGTTGTATCTTGAGTCTCGATTTAATTACACTCTGTTCTTTATTATTTCCTTCCTTGTTTGAGGAAAACTTGGAGCTTGGTTTTTCTGTAGGAGTCAAAACCTCAAGAAATGACCATTTCTTTATTGAATCAATAAGTCATTGAGTAGCTATTATACGTAGTGTACACTTCTAAGAGCTAGAGATGGGAGAATATAATTGCTGAGGTCTCTGTTCTCATGAAGGAATAAAAATGATAGAGACCAGCATTAAATACCTAAATGAATAAAAATAATTTTAGGTAATAAGTGTCAGTAAAATACTGAAACAAGGTTCTGTGAATGAATGGAGTATTAGGTGTATTGCTACACACCTTTTGTTTGTCCGTGACAGCCAATGTCTAGCCCTGTCCCAGTTACTTGTTCTGCCTCCAAGAGGTCTCTCTCCTTGGGCTTGGGTTTGCCTGGCCAGGGAAAGGGAAAGAGGGAATGCAGATGAGATATTTAGCTCCGCAGCATGCTCATTGTCCAACAGTATTCCAGTGCTCCTCCAGTGCTGGCCCCTGAGTAGTGTAGCCCTCGGTATTCATTTCTTTCTACCCAGCTCTCTTCTGGCTTTCAGTATTGTTCTTTCTCCTTATCCTTGGGGCTCAAAAAGCACAGCTATCCACAGTTACTGGCTCTGAGTTATTTCACCATCTCTAGCTGCCTACTGTAAAAACTGCCCACATCTTTGCAGGGCCTGGCTAGGAAGGAAGACGATTTAGGTAGTCTTGAAAATGTGTACCTACTTAGATACATAAAGAAAACATGAGTGTCTATGACCACACATTTTGCAAGACCATTCCCTACAAGCAGTAACAAATCAACCTCTAGGTAAACCACTAGAAAGATGAGGATCCAAACTCCAGCTCTAACACTGTGTTTGTAGGGTATCCTTAGGCTAGATACCTCACCTGATTTCTACTCCGATCACATGAGATAAAGTCCCCAAGTCAACATCAGGCATGGTTTTCATTGCCATGATTATTAAATATTTTATCCTGTCTTTCAGAGAACTTTCTGACCATTTTCTTTCCCTAATCTCACTATTAACTGCTCCATACCAGGGTGCTATCCCCCTTTCCCCTCCCTCTGAGACCCACCTCAGAGGAACAATGTATGTATGTAACTTTCACTTACAGTTATTAAAGAATACAAACTCACACCCTTATAACCCATTTTTAAATATTAAACATCTCATTAGTTAACTGGTTACAGAGAGATAGCACTCAAATTTATATTAAGAATTTACTAAGTTATAGAAATAATATTTAAAGTTGATAGGCATCAGTTATTTTGTGCAATATATTTGACTTTGGCATGGTGTGTTCCAAACATTGAGAAAAATGGCTAATTAAAATTTTTAATGAATTTGCTTTTCTATTGTAACACATTAAAACATCTAGCTAAGTAATTTGTTTTCACGTGTTGAACAATACAAAAGAATTTAAGTCTACCAATCTTTAACCTCTATTACTCAGTAGGATTAGGCCATTTAAGACTTTGTGTTGGTGACTCTGCAGTTCCAAAAATGGAGCGCAACTTTGGTGCTCTAATCCCCTGTTGGAAAGCCATTATGTTCAATTCATAAGCAAAATAAGCATGACAGCTACAGTTTGACATCTATAATAATTAACTGCTGCTTTTGAGAAGGAAAAATTGCTTATTGCTTATATTATATGGTACACGCTGAACAAAGTATAACAACCCTTAAATAACTGACTTACATTATACACCATCCACATTAAAAGCCAGTCCTCCCATGTGCACAGAATCACTGCACAATTAGAATTACTGATAATTAAAGCAGTAATAATTTTGAACACAGGTAAAATTCAACACATTAAAAGAGGAAAGTTTGTCCTTTTTATAGAGTGGTTATTTGTTCATCCTTGTGTAATTTTATTTCTTTTCACAGAAATTGCACACTCAACTCCTTTAAAAGTGGTGAGTCTGTGAGTGTAACGTGTTTGGAGTCATCCAGTGGAAAGCATATGAAATTATCCCTTCCACATAACCTTAATCTTAACACAAATCAGCACTGTTCCTAAAGGAATACCTTTCTTGCTGGTCACAAATATAATACCGCAGGTTTGTGGCAGCCAAGCACAGCCAGAAAATATCAACTCCAAGTTCAAGCTTATAGAAAAAACGTGAGGATACAATGTTCCCTCTTAATAACTCAAGCTAGAAATGAAAATTAATTATTTACAACCCAATAGAAGACAATTTATTTTTCCTTTGGCAAAGTACATGTTAGTGTTATTTTAGAATTATTTACAGTTTGTGAGAACAAGTAGAATTAACCTATGGTATCTTGGTTCTTTCACAGATAGTTATATTTTTTGGACTTACACTGATCTTGTCATAAATGCTTTTTCCTTTTTAGTATATATTTTCTCCTTTTAATACACAAGGATTTAAACACCTATGGTTGCTTTTGATATTTACATAAATTTATATTCAACATTTGAGCACATTTATCATTTGAAAGTAATAGTCTAAACTGGTGCAAGTATATTTAGCTAACTTGTCAATAGATAATGATATTCAAAGAATCAAAAGTACTACGATTTACAAGCATCGAATTTTTCTATTTGGTATTCTGTCTTTACCCTTAATTCCAAATTACTATTTTGTCACCTCTGATGTCTCCTTACAAAATATCAAGTAATTTCTGATACCATAGCAACAGACTATGGATTTTTTAATAAGTAAAACCTCAAGGGGAACAAGGAATGTAAATAAACATGTACCAAAAAATCAGAAAAATAAGTGGGTGATCAGAGGATGGACAAAGCAAGGAGGAAGGCAAGGGAAAGGGGATGAAAAAAGAGAATTAAGATGTGTTATGTACATGCTCCAATTCCACGCAAGAATTTAACATTGTGTACTACACACATGTACTAATCAAAATAAATAAATCCTCAAAGATTCTGAAAGTTACCTTGACATACTTAGTACATGACAACTGTTACAATTAAATGAGGCACAAAAATATACTATCTACCACATATATAAAACATGTGGCAGAAAAATAAAGTACAAGTTTGAATAGTTTGAAGACCAAATATCCCAACTACCAGAATGTGTATACTATGTACAGTAGAAGAAATATTTGACTGAATTTGGAGTGATTCTTTTTAGGGGTCCTTATGATCTTACTATGGAGTGTAGTCCAAGGAGAATTTAAAGTTTATCATTAATAGTCACATTAGCTACAGGCAACTGACATACAATTAGTCACCTGTTGGGCTGTGCCAGACTTGAACAGATGTGGTTACCTTGCTGATCTCCCACCTAAGGCAAGAGAGATTGCCTCCCCTAGGGCAGGGTGAGGAAGGCCAGAGAGTGGCATTATAAAAGAAAGTGCTTTCAGTCTCCACCCTGGCTCCTTTGTTATTCATGATACTACGGAAAACACAGTCTCAGAAAGCTCTGAAGCAAAAAAGGTAACTACTTAAAGCTATCAAAAATTCATGTCTTGGGCCTGGGATTTAGCTCAGCAGCATAAGCGCCTGCCTGGCAAGAGCGAGGTCGTGAGTTCGATCCCCAGTACCAAAAAAATAAAAAATAATTTTTAAAAAATTCATGTCTTTCAAAGGTAAGGTGTCAGCTGGAGGAATCTTTTGGACCTGAAGTCGAGTTGGAGCTCCTGCTGCAGGTCAGAAGCCTGGATATGCCTAGGATTGGAGCAGCATCAAGTCAGGAGTCTGAGATCTGAAAGATCTGTGACAACCTCCCGAAACCAAGCACATAGTTCATTCAACTCAAGTTTCAACAAAAAGTTGAGCAGAGAAGCTGCAATCAAGTATGTGACAAATATACACAGAGTATAAGGGATAAGGATTAAAGGTTTAGATTCACAGGCTGGAGATACCACGGAGGCAAGACACTGATAGGATGACTACTGTGTAGTGATCAGCAGAGGGAAGATGAAGGAACTCAGAAGAGTACCAAGAAAGTAGACTCAGGAAGCAGAAAACAAGAGCCAGGCAAAAGAACATTCATGTCAGTCCTTGCTCCCAACCTGAGGGTGCCATTTTAAATTCAAAATCTGTGGAAGTGGCTACTGTAGAAAATTTGCAATTGTGATCTTTTTTTTTTCCCATAAGATGTAAATCTTCTCCCCATCTCTTACAGGTTTATAACTCAGGAATCTCTTTCATGCCATCTTCTTATATCATGTGGCTGCATACATGGAAGCATTTTGGACAACACACAAGTCTGCTGACTACCAACCTCATGGAATAGGACCAAGAGAATAGTTTTAGAAGAGTTCACCTGCCTGTACATTAAAGTTAACACGTCAAAGAATAACCACACTGCGTGGAGTTAAAGTTAAACGCTTTACTGAAAACTGTTGCCAGTAGGGAAGAGAAGATGGACTCCTGTAAGGCTCAGTTTTCAATGCTATGGTCTCCGGCAATGGGAAAGGTCCTTAAAACAGGTCAGACCGCCTGTGCTTGCTCAAAGCTGTTTAAACAAGTTAGACTCCTCTCACCTCTGCTAGAGACTGGGACATGGAGACCCTAACTTCATTGATGAAGGGATGGCCCCCCAGGTGCTGTTTTACTACACTTTTTAAAAAACAATTTCTCTGGTGATTAACTATGTGGTTACATGTTTTTCTTGATTGTTTCTTATAGAAATGAAGGCAATACAAATATAAAATATATGGTATCAGACAAATAATCCATAATACTTAAATCAGGTAAGAGTGTTCTCTGGCATACCATGAAATGGCATGTAAATGATCTTTTCTGGTTTCTGGAATAAAATATAGAGGTGAAATAAGATTTGATTAATAAATTTATGTGACTTGATAAAATATTTGTCTTTCTCTAAATTCAAAAATACTCAGTACAATACTAAACTGTGTATTTATCTGAGAAGTGGGAGATGAAGTTAACTTATTGATCTCTTATCTCACTCAAAACTACAAAACCTGCTAAGAAAACACCTATCTGGCTATCTTTGGCTTCTTTCTCTATATATACTCATTTTTTCTCCTCTTTCCTCCCTTTCTCTCCCCTCCTCTCCTCCCCTCCTCTCTCCTTTCTTACCTTTGACTGCATTGCGTTCTTATGCAACATACCTACTTTAACACTGGACTCAGTGTTAATGGAAGCCCAATTTTCACACAGTTTAAATGTTAAGGTTTATCTCACCCCTTTTGTTAGAGGCACACAAATACACGCAATCATTGGTAGCAATGGTGTTTTTCCTACAAATACAGTTCAAGAATGTTGTGAAACAGCCTACCAACGGCAGAGCTTTTTTGAGCTCCACTTCTGGTATTCACATCTCAAAGTGACTAATCTATAAATCTTAGTAATGCTACTAATGCCCACTTACAACTAACATGATTAATGAATTATTGTATCTACCTCAAAAGAGAAACATATGGCAATTAAAAGATAATTATTAAATAAAAAATTACTGCACTACCATTGCAACCTAAAAATAAACCCTTCACAGCACTAGAGATTTTTTAAGCAGCAATCAAGGTAAACAACGGAGGGAAGGTGACTGAGTACAGCAGAGTATTTTAAGTAGATAATTGCAATACATGAAAACTAACAAACTGATTCATTATAACTTATATTCAGTGTTAATATGTTCTATTTTCATCTCTGCTTTTTTATGTTAGGTTCCAATAGTTTTCAAACCACTCTGAACATAAATTTGAAAACAAAGACAATTTATGTGTTTTAAATGATGTGCTGAAGCAAATTCGAGAGGTAACACTGTGTCAAACTGCTACAAAACTGCTCTAGATGGTTTTTGAAATTTAATTTCAGCTGTTTGAAAAGCACACATGGATGTTCACCTTTTTACTCTCACCCTAGATCTTCTGCAGAGAACTGAGCAAGAATTTAAAACAGTACTTACCATAGAGACTTGAGGAGGTAGGAGAGTTCTCAATGCAATAATTCAAATAATTATCATCTGCAGGTATCAAAGGTATAAACTTGCCTTAAGTGTCCAGTAAGGTCCCCAAATCAAGAGGCTTGAGATAAGACTTGGTTTTGCAGATTGTGCTTTTATGAAGTTATTAAATAATTAAAAGGCCTATTACAATGTTCTTACGATTTGAAATTATTTCCAATAGCTAGTGTTTTGACGGGGGCAACATTGAAATGACTGTGTTAGACTAGAAATCTGATTGGAAGACATGCCTATTGAACTACTTAGAAGTTGAAATCACATTGTTTTTCAAATCTGATTTTATTTACTTGTGACTGAAGCAGAGCTGAGAGAGATTATTTGGAGGAAGTAGGGCTACTCACCAACCTCCCTCTGATATGTGGTCTTTAAAAATTCAGAAGGAAATTATTTATGAACCAAAAAGTCCATTTTAGTTTTCAATGTAATAAAGATGGTCCAATACAGAGATGCATGTTTCTCTACACTGACTGAATATTTTTCTAATCATTACACTCAATGTTTATTGATCAGACATTATAGATCACTGCACTGTGCACTAGGCATCATGGTTGCCTCTGTGATAAAGTAACTCAAAACAAATCAGAATCAACAAGGGAGAAGAGGCAAGAAAACATCTGGGGAAACAGTGCAAGACAACGGCTGCAGAGGTAAAGGCAAAGAGACCTACCAGAGTAAAGAGGGAGCACCTCATCTAGAAGTGGAGACAGAAAATCATCCATGATGGAGAAAGTCCCAGAAATTAGTTTATTTCTCTTTGACTGTGCTACCTTTTTCTGCATTGTTCACCCTACTCCCTACTGTTCCACTCTTTGTCACTATTTGAAGCACTGAGGATATGCCTGTGACAGTGGAAAAATGAAAGTTTCTTGAGGGAAAAGAATATGATCCATTTGGGTCACTGTTAAATCTTCTCATGTTTAGAATAGCACGTTGCACACAGTTGTGTGTACTATAAATATTTTAACAAGAAATATGAGACCCTCAATTGGGAAGCTTTAATTCATGATCCCTTCCTCTGTATTTTTCATAACTGTATCCAAGGAAATCATTCCTACAGAATTTTATTCCCCAAGTTATAACACACTTTCCAATCTTAATAAAATTTTATTCTGGGACTTTTTCATTCATGACTGATTAAAAACCTCATAAGATAATATATAACAGTGGAACCTCAAGTTATGTGTCATTGCATGACCCACGTTACCAGTCATGATAAATTCACTATTATTATAAGAAACAGATGAACTGTCTATGAATGTCCATCCTTAAGTTTTCTACATGTGGTAGAGAATAATAACTGCAAAATAAAGTGTGCTTCTTTGGGTCAATTCTTAAGATTTTCCTATCAAATTTTATTTCTGCTCTCTCTTTTACATTTCATAAGCATATGTAAATTACTTCTGATGTAAATGACCTATATTTAAGTAAACAACATTAAGCAAATATTTCTCCTGAGGTCTCATAGGAGTCTTCAGTGTATCCACAGTAACCTTTTGATGAGATTATTCACTACTTCCTATTTTTGAACTGTAAAGAGTTAAGTTCCTTAAGGTGAACCTATTTGAGTTTGGTATTTTGAATAGGAGTTATACATGGACACACAACACTGTATAACATATGCCAAGTGTCAAAAACATTAGTATCAATACTACTAAACACAAAGTAATCTAATTATATGAAAATTCATTCTATTTTTAGTGGCTTAATAAAAAGGGTCAGTATGTGGCCAATCTTTATATACATGGTGTGTACTGGTCTTTGTACTGAGTTCTGTTTATAATCCATTCCAATTTCTCTGATTTTGACCTTTAATATAATCTAGATACTTACACCAGATACATTTGGATTTAGGCTATCTTAATATCATTGCCACTTGTAAACCTTCCAGCAAGCTTTAGAGCATGAGACAAGAATTTTTATTTTCTTGAGGGAAAAGGAATTCTGAGTTTTCTAAAGAAATAGAAGATCTTAGAGGACAAATACTTAGGTCTGATTCATTTCAAACTCAGTAAAATATGAGAGGGAAGAGCAGTCCGCAGGGAATCGGGGAGCCTGGCTGCTGGTTATAATTCATAGCTATGTGGTTAACTTCCTCTTGAGCCTCAGTTTCTCATTCATGAAACAAGGGAACATACTGACTAATCTCTAGGTTCTTTCCACCAGCAATAAAATTTTTATTTTATAAAATATCTAGACTTTCTAAGATCTGGGAGAGTATCATCAAAAATGATACAAGACTCACTGGTTTCAGGTTTCATTATACAAATCTCATTTGTTAGTTATGTCTATGCTAATTTTTGAAGTACTCTAAAATAATAGTTGAAATATACTATTTAAAGAATCTTGAACTCTATATTTAAATGGAAGTTAGAATTTTTCTTAATAGTCATCACTCACTTAACATTAATAAAATGCTACTCCTCTGTTTTCCCTGGTATGCAGGAAGAAATAGTATTATTAGAAATCCAAACATAATGAACCATATATATTTCAATAAAACTAGTTTGTTTCCTTTTAGGAGAATAGCTTTTAACAAACCAGAACTGCTCCTAAATTCCATTTTAGTGGCCATTTGAAACCACAAATTTTGCATTCTTTTGTCAGTAACAGAAAATTTTCTTCATGAGGCTCACATAGAAACAAATGATTTAAAAGATGGTAACACAAAGACAACCAAAAATGTTCAAAAAATAACAAACTGAAGAATAAAGCTTTTATTCAAAAAGTACCCTTATTTTTGTGGAGAAAAAAATGATCACATGCAAACATGCCTTATAAAAAACAAGCTCATCTCATTTACTCCCCAAGATGACGAATCTGACACTGTTCAACTACTATTATAAGAAATAAGTATAGAGAACAAATCATTTGTTGAAAATAATAGTGGTTATAAATATAAGGAGGAATAGCTTTCTTTCTTACATATACAGCATCTTTACATATTTACATTGTTATTCCCATATGAAGGACAATCCTATTTTTCAAAGCACAAAGTAAAATCAAGTCTTCTTAACCTGGCCAGAGCTGCTATCACCTCACAATGTCACTGACCATTAACATATTACTCATTATTTTCTCAACTATGCAAATAAAATTTGATAGCTTAGACTAAAATATTTCATTATATCTTTGACAATTGGAATGGATATTTCATAGCAAAATTTTGTAGAAAATTGGAACACGTCAGAATCACTCGTTCTTCTTTGTGACAAGTAAGCCCCATTAATTTTAATTTTCACTGTTAAAAATGATCACTTTCATACCTTTAGCTGTCTCAACTGAATTTTTAGAATATTTTCTTATAATTTAGGATTTTCAAAATCCCTTTCCAGTGACTGACCCAGAGCTTTTAGACAATTGTCTTAGTTCCATCTCAAATCTTCTTACTTCTCATTAAAACGAACTTCCATGGGAACCAAATTTCTGTTGAATCATTTCTTGCTTAAATACAACATATGGTTCTCAGAAAAGTATGCAATAGCATGCTGCCTACTAAAATATTACCACACACTGCCTTGTTAGTTATATCTACTTCCTCCATAATCTTCTTTATTATTTTTTAATCTTATTATTTCCTCACATTTTCCTGTATTTATATGCTATGTGAATTTTCCTTTATCCAAAACTACTTCCTTAACAGAATCTATGTTTTAAGTGAGATATAGCTTGATATTTCTCCAAATATGAAGCACTCTGTTTTTGTTTTGCATAGTTTCAAAAGGGGAAGAAACAGAAACAATCTGCTCTCATGCTGTTGCTTCTATTTCCGTATTACCTCCACTCTGCTTTTAAGCACAAAGCACTAATCAGGAATTGATACAGCCAATACAGATCAAGCACCAACTGTGCCAGCACCATTCCTGACACCAGGCATGCAGAATGACTTGGAACAGCTAGCAGCCCTCTCTCATGGAGAGTAGCCTCAAAGCTTGAGAGTGACACATGCAGAAAAGTAAGACAAGATGCAGCTCAGGCAGGAAGTGTGAAGGAGAGGCTCCAGGAGCCATGACAGCTGGTACAGGACCAGCCCTGCTCGGGGCAAAATCCTACGATTTCCAACACCCAGTGAGCAATGGGGCCATTATGTGTTACGAACATGTACTAATAAAAACAAGTAATAATAATAAATTCAATAAAACTCTGTGAGACCAAAAAAAAGCTACCATTTCTCCCTTTACTGCCCCCAACCAAATACAGCTTGGAAATAATAGCTTTTATTACAGAAAAGAGCATCACCTGGATAGACATTTCATGGATTAAGGTACTAGGGACAGATTTATTGTACACGTTCCGTTGGAATTTATTGGCCTTTTTCTTTTTTCCTGTTTTTCTCCAGGAAATAATCTCATTCAAAACAAGTAACTTTTTGAGTTAAGTAGTTTTCAACATTAACTACACAGTGGAATAAATCCAGAAGGTTTTACCAAGCCCAAGTGCCATCACTAGAGGTTCTAACTGGTGCCACATCAACATTTTAAAAATCTCAACGCCAGTCAAGACTGCAGTGTTTTCTCGAAACTCAAGAAATTGAAGAAAAAATATTATTTACTGGTGTGTATTAAATACAGCAGACTGACTATACACACATAAGTATCAGTCATGTGAGAGTTTTTAGATTATACATGCTATTCCTATTATTTTTTTTACTGGAAATTGAACTCAGGACCTTCCGCTTAAGAGGCAGGTGTTGTGCTGCTGAGCTATATCCCCAGCTCCTCCTAATTTTTCAAAACTCAGTAACTTGTAGTGGTTTTCATACATCTTCTGTAGGATAATCGGATGAAACTGAGGAAAATCAATTCAAATTTAATCACTTTAGAAGATATATGGAGAAAAATCATCTTTGAGCATTATTGCAAATAATGAAAAGAAGCAATCAATAGAATTGGTTAACTATAAACACTGTTACATACAGTGTGTATTGCATACAATGGAACATCATTAAAAACAAAATCATCATCTTGTATATTCTTAATGAAAGATTATCAGGATATACTATTAAATGAACAACTCAGACTTCAGAACAGTTTCAATGATTTCTCTGTTTTAACTATATGTATATTCAAAATGTGTACATCAATACATATAAATTTGTATTCTATGTGTAAAGAATTTCTAGAATCATCACATATATTTATGTCCACAGAATGTGGCCAAGGTACCATAAGGACTCCAACTGTTTAACTGCTTGAAAGAATGAACATGCATTCTTTTATTTGAAAAAAAATTAAGAATTTGATTCCTACAATTTGAGCAGAGCACACAAACATTTTATCTTATAAAGAATAATAACTTTCTATGACTTCAACCATGAAACAGAAATAAAAGTTTGTAAAACAAATGAAAAACTGGTGTGGTTTGAGAAATAAAAGTAAGAAGTGGCAACTTATAAATGCATTTATTTACCTGGCAATGGGAAAGTTGATCATTAATTTTTATTCCCATTTGTAAGATTTTTTTGATAGTGATATCAATACATTGCTCTTTTTCAAAAGAAATAATAAAATCCCAAACATAAGAGCTATCTATTGGTGTATAGCCAGAATACCAAGAAGTACGGATTTCTCTAGCAATTAAACAACATCCTTTAATATCATTCAGTGATGCAGTTCCCTGCGAGGTAATCAAAGAAAAAAAACCTACCAATCACACAGTCCGGTATTCACAGTCAAATACTTAATACTGTATGCCCTTAAGAATTTTAACATTTTATATAATCAATCAGTTAATAACACCTGCCTTTTTCAGCTCAAACTACCCTTTCAATTCTAATTCACTGTGACTCTGTATTCATCACAGGATACACTAATACATATGCAATATTGTTTGAGTTTATTATGGTATGCAGTTAGCTGTACTAACTTTACAAGCCATTGCACAAAACTGCAGTAACAAAGTTAGAAAATGATTAATCAGTCAAGTCTAAATACTCCAAATGTCTTATCTTTCAGGGTAACTCTGTTAAATTTGTATATATGGGTCCAAGTTCTGTCAGATGGTTGCTGAATGTAAGGACAGAGTAGTGCACATATATTGAGAACTATTCTTATCTTCTCCCTACTTCCCTATCACAGAGTAAAAGTGTATGGAGAAAATAAATTTTCATTTATTCATTAAAAATGTCTTCTGCCTCTCTTTTGTACCTCTAATCAGTTCAGATCAGTTAATCCAGGAACAGGAGTATCTTGGAGTAACAGTGTGATAAATGAACAGAACACCTTTCTGGATATAGACAAACTTAGGTTGTATCTTCAATTGTCATTTATTGAACATGTAATTTTCATTAAGATTTCTACTATTTGAAATGGATTTAACAATAATATCTACTCAGACCCCATCACAACACTTACGATCTGTGGTCATCTAGGAAGCATTTCATTAGTAGTACAGTATACCCATCTTTTGTAAAGTGATAATATAAAATACATCTATGCAGTTAAAGTCCACATCTTGAATAATATTAAAGGCATCAGGATGATATTAATTTATGTAGAAGTGTTTTGGCTCTCATTATACCTTGAAATCTGTAAAAATTTCTTCATCAATTTAATTAAGGGATAGCAGCCATATCCTTGAAATAATCGCAATATTTGGTCTTTGAGTCTGCTGTTGTTCAGTGCTGAGCAGGGAATGATGTGGACACCAAAAGATGGGATTAGCTTTATGTCTATATCTTCCTAATTGTGTTTTTTAATATATTATATCCTTTGATAATTACAATATTGGGACTTTCCATTTGTGTCTACATTGTTAACGTGAAACTGAGATGGAAGATATTTGTCTAAAAAAATACAGAACATTTCTTTAGAGAATAAATAGACAGACTTTGATGTTAACCACCCAAAAAGTTCATGTTGAAACTGAATCCACTGGACACTACCCATTCTTCACTGAACTGATGAAACATATAATAGAATCTGTAGTTACAATAACAAAGTGCCAGAGACATCAGCATTAAAATCATTGAAATAATATTTGTCAAATAATATAGGTAAGACAACAGCGGGGCTAACCAAAGTCATAGTCAGTCAGACTATTGTTAATCCTTACCTTTGAATATATTTTCAAAGTCCTAACTTTATTTTAGTCCTAACTAAACTTTTTACTATTTCTTGAAATTAGGTTACAGAGTAATCTAGACATTAAATTTGACTGGCTGGGCCATTTGGTACCTTTGTGTCTATCACAAATTCTGCTCCAGGACACTGTAATTTGTAATATCAACCAACACTGCAGTTAAATATTTCCTCTAATAGTCAATTTTTACACAGCCCAACAGACAAATACTCCAACTTAATAAAATGCCAATTATCTACAAAAGCATTTTCTCCATTGCACTTATACTAAATTACCTGATTTACAGCCTTTTAACAACTTTTTATCCCATTGGTATTCCTCCCACAGCTTCTGATTCGAACAAAAGAGAAGGAAAATAACATTTAACTTATCATATGTGTGACCCTCTCCTGATATTTTTCTCCAAAACACTAATAAGTCTCATCTTCATTTTACAGATAATAAATGGAGCTCTGACATAGACTTGGTCACAATGAATTCAAAATATTGGGGCTGGGGATTTAGCTCAGTGGCATAAGCACCTGCCTTGCAAGCACGCGGTCATGAGTTCGATCCCTGGTACCGATAAAAAAAAAAATCTAAAAAAAAAAAATATTGCCACTGGGGAAGGAGGGCAAAGTTGGGTGAGCTCACGCAAAGGCACAGTTCTTGTCCAAACTGGCCAATCCAATTGTTGAACAGTGTGATCATCCCAAAATAGAAGATCAGAGAAAAAAGTAAAAAGTGAAATTAGTCATCATCACAAATTATTCCCAATTAACCATTAGCATTGTAAGAAAACTATGATACCTTCCAATTTCCAGCAAGCAGGTATTCATTCATTGATAAGTGCCCTCTGGAGTATTTATCAACTACCTATTAGGTACCAGGCATTTCATGTTAAAACAAGTTTGCAGTCTCTGTTGGCTCTCACTATACCTCAAATTCTGTAAAAATTTCTTCATCAATTTAGTTAAGGGGTAGCAGCCATATCCTTGAAATAACAGCAATAATTGGTCTTTGAGTCTGCTCTTTGAGCTCTTGAGGAGCTCAGACTTTATTACACATCATTCCTGAACAGGAGGAAATGTGCCGATGCAAGCCATAGTGTGCTACTAGCTAAGACAACACTCTCAGATTTCTATCAATATTTTCACATGCATAAAATAAAGGAAGGAAATGCAGAGATGGGAACAAATTCTCACATTTTATTTAATAACATATAAATAACCACCTCCAAGTTTTAAGTCCCTAAATTCCTTTACAGAAAGCAAACTAAGAATAAATCTCTCCAGATGATACTGTATTACCCAACTGGTACTTGGTGACCAAAGAACCCAAGGTCCATTTCCCCTAGCAATAAAGACAGAAAGTTGGCTTTCTTTACGATGAATGTATTTTCAGTCCTAGTCTACCAAATGTTTTGTAGAAAGCTGAGAACATTTTAAGTGTTTTATATTCCTCATCATATCATAAGATTTAACCTAGTTCTCAACTATCAAGGGCTTTCACAAGAGAATTTACCCAATAGTAAAATAAAACAGCTTTAAATATCACACATCAAAGTGCTTAACAAGACAAAACTACAATCCAACAAACAGGTTACCAAAAGGAGAGGGAAAAAGAACAAGAAGCAGTGAAAGGCAGTTTAGGATAGATGTCCTTAAACAGTTACCAAAACTGAACAGGAAATCAGTCACTCTTTCCTATATAGAAAAGATATAACACAGTCAGTACTCCAAATTATCCTAAAGGTCCACCAACCCGAATCAACCCAACAGGAGACCAGAGAGCCAGAGGTATCTGTCCCAGCTGTACTGATGTCCTATCATCCAATACTTCCAGAAAGATGGCTTTGCTTTTTGGTAATGTGCATGAAACATGCTGAAATATGTCCCAGGAAAGGAAAATAAGTACTTTTTTGTTAAAGTACCTTATCTGTTTAATAAATTGTGAGCAGTTATTTCCTTCTGATCTTACCTCATTAACAAGGAAAAACAGAGATATAAATTAACTACTTTTCATGAGGAAGGACCAAATATAAATTTTAAAAACTATAGTTGATTTCATTGCATAGACAATTAGGCACTGGCTCACTAAGCTGCAGATTTAAAAATCAACTGGAGAAAACAGATTGCTTGAAAGAGGTTTTTTTTTCAGTAATACTCTGATCTCGTAATGATCATGCCTCATTTACGTAAAAGCACTATTAAATCAATGATTTCTCAAAAATAAAATTTTCATGAACTAACACTTAACTATGTAAGGACTAAGCATCAATAGTTAATTATTTAACTATTTGGGGAGGAATATTTTACATTACACGTGCTACCGGTTTTGAAATTTTGGGCCATTTTTTAAAACTAAACTTTTTAATTCTGAAATAATACCAGATTTGCTGACTCTAAAGAGAGTTTCCACCACCATTCATTCTGTCTCCCTTAAGTTTTCACATTACATGGTATGTTATAGCAAAAAATTAATGTTGGTTCTTGGTTATTAACTAAAACTACAGATTATTTAGATTTCACCAGTTTTTTTCTAATGTCCTTTTTCTATTCAAGGATCCAATTCAAGATACCACATTGCATTTAGTATCACTGATTTTTAAATCAAGTGTTTTTAATGTGAACTAATCCTGTCTTGAAGACTCCTGTTTCAACATTATGAACATCTATTACATTGTAACATAATTTACTGATTCCTTCAGGGTTTACTGGAATGAGTTGTACTCTGAATCTTGTAATAACTGGCCCCAGACAGCTGTAAATTTGAGTCCATTTTCATGTATAGTGTGCTTTTTACTATTTCCTCCACCAGTGGTAAAATACAGTTGTGTATATCAATAGACAAGAGTTAAGCTGTTACAGTTCTACTGTCATTGACATTTTTGCTACTGTTTATCAAATTGTGATTTCCTACTTAAAAAATTCAATGGCATATTTGCAGTTCTTAACGTTTTTGGATCTTTTGACACTGTTAAACAATGCTTTCACTCTTTAACAAAGTTTTCCCCCACTGGAGTAACATCATCATCTCCTACACATGCTTCTTGTCTGGCTCTCACTAACCTTGTCTTCAAGTCTCTGGCCCTTCCTTCTGACTCCCCTCCCATAACCTAAGTATGCCACAGGTTCCATCTGACATTATTCACTGGTCTGTTATACTCATCTCTTGGGGGGCATCATTGGATGACTCTCCAATGCCAGTCTTAAAAATTTCCAAGTGTCTCCTGGATAACTTTACCTTGATGCTACCTGGACATCTCAAAGTTAGTGTGCCAAACCTGGGAAGACATTCACCCCATTATTTGATCCTTTTTTTCCCTTGTGTACTGTATTTCTATTTATGAATAACATGTTCTTCCAGATAAGCCAAGGTCAAAATCTTTTGCTTTTCTTGACAATGCTCTCCCATCCCCTGAATAACACATCCAATCAATGGTTATCATGTATTGACTAACTCCCAACTAGATTTCATTAATTTGTCCATACTATCCCTTTCCATACCACTGTAGTATGAGCACCAGCCATTGTGAATGTTTGTAAGTTATAAAACAAATACTAATGACGCCCTGCTTGTGCTATCTTAGTACCTCCACCTTGTTTTTCTCAGACTCTTCCTCCACTATCCACTTAACACAAGAATGCATAAGTTCTGTTTCTATTTTTTTTTTGTTTTTGTTACCAGAAATCAAACTCAGAACCTTGCATTTGTCAGGCAAGCACTGTGCCACTAAGCTCTAAGTTTTCTTTCTGAAGGCCACTTTGACCATGTCATTACTTTTCTGGTGTGCCTTTACTTTTCTGCTTCAGTCCTTGCTGTTAAGTAAAAAGGCTTTGCCTAGCATTAGAATCCTATCTGCACTCATTCAGATCCCCTTTTTCATTTTCTTTGCTGCTTCCCATAATTCCTTACTCCTGTGCACTACTAACATTCTTTTCTCTTTGTATTTGAAATTCCCTTTTTTTTCCATGCCTGTACTGAAGTCCTTTCCATTCTTCAAAGTACACCTGAAAGACACTTCTACAAAACCAACCTCCTAGATCCATCATCTGAAAGTAACCCACTTTGTGCTTTACCTACAGCTCTATTGTTTCATGTGACACTTTTTATTCTACGTTTAAATCACTTGTGCACAGTCCTCACCTCCCATAAAAAAATGAATTTTCACACTACAAAATACTTATTTGGTGCATATTTTGATTACCTGAGATGTCTTAATATTACAGATGCTATTATCTTTTCCCTAGAAAATCTCTAAAGAAGTCAAAGCATAGGCATGAACCTATATATCCACCAACCTCTTTGTTGTTTCCTTGAAACAAACCCTCATCCCTGAAGATTTTTGCTTCCTGGTTTCTTTCCACCTCTTCTCCTGTCACCAGTCTTAGTAATCTCAATGTACAGGCCACCCACTGCCTTAAGCATCTGCTAGGTCTTGCTATTAAATTACAAATTCTCCATTGTAAACATTTCACTGTCTCAAAATCATGTTCCTTCTTCTGCTGTCACTTTAGAAAACTCACTTCGCAAATTTTCAGCCTTGAACCACTTATAATTCATTGGCTCTACTGTAGTCCTCTATCCACTTCCATTTCATGGCCATGATTCATCATAATCACAGTGTGACATATGCCCTCAGTTCACATGCCCCTTTAAAATATGTTCATGTTCTCTTGGCAAAACTCCAACTCTGGGTGCATCCAACTCTCCGCTTATCCCATGCCTCCAACCAAGCAGCTGAACAAGACATAAGAAAACCACTCATCCATACTATGTCGATTCAAATTAACTTATGACCTAAGTTCTCAAAGAAATCCTCCATAATGCTGGCAACTTTCTATATTTTTCTGGTCAATACTAACACATCCTCTGAAGCTATTGCTTCATATCTTCCCCCTTTAACACCTGTTCTCACTGTTTTTACAGTACTGTTGTATTTTTTAGGAAAGGAGCAAAAAATTCTACATTTTTCCATTTTACTTCCATATCCACTACCTTCTGAGTCTGTATCACTTAATCTGTCTCTTCTCAGTGGAAATGCTTGAACTATGTAGACCATTCTTCCTCTTTTCTACTCAGAATTAAGTACTTTAAGCCTAAAATTTATCTCTTCTGTTCCACACACAAGAAAGATTTTTCTTTTAAATTCTTACCAAACCTATCCCAAATAGTGCATAAATGTGTGCTTGTACAATATATAAACTGTCCCTTTAAAAGGAAAAAAAAATGACCTACATTCTTTCTAAATAATGCCCTATATCCGTATCTCATTTATATCAAAACTCTTCCAAAATGCAATCCATCCCTTTTCCTTTCTCTCTCAAATCTACTCCAGTTATGCCTTTGTTTTCACTACTTGCCAGAAGCATGCTCTTCACCGAGGTACTGGGGACTCCCATGCTGTCTCATTCAATGAGCAACTCTCAGTCCTCAGCATTATTCCATTCTTCACAAGAGTTTGGTAGGATCTTTTCACTCTTCCCCTCTTAAAAGCATTTCTTCATGTGGCATCCAGGTCTCCACCCTTCTCTGGTTTTCTGCTGTGTCACTCTCCACCCCTCCTCTGTCTCTTCCACTGGCTTTTCTTCCTCACTGCACTCAAAAATTAACATGCCCACAACTCCATCTTCAGCTCTCTCTTGTCTTTATCTTCCTTGGTCTTCATGATCAAATCCAAGTTCCATCATCCCTTAACATACCTAGAAGGTGATCACTTCAAATTTATATCTTCAGCCCTAACACTTCCCTGAACCCTTCATCTAAATATCTTACCACTGCTCAGTGTCTCCAAGTGTCTATCTCTTCATCATCTCAAGGTTGGTATGTCCCAAGTGAATTCTTGGTCCAATTGAATTTCTTCTCCAAATATACACCATCACAACAAATGTTGTATCAGGTCCAAAATTGAAATCACTTTTGATTCTTTTCTTTCCACTCTCACTAACCACACCTGGAAGAAAATCTAGTCAGCTCCATTTTGAAATCTATCCTGCATTCAACATGTGCGTACGAACTAGTGCTCCCTCCAGCTGTAGAACAAAATCCACTGCTGAAATCCACACATCCTTCTCCCATCTTTTCCAGCCTCTTATCCAGTCCTAGATCTCTGGTTCACTGAACCTTCATCTCATAGATGCATATGCTACTCTGAATGCAGACTCTGCTGCTTCATGCCATTTTTTCTGAACTGTTTTCTGCCTGGACAACTTTATTAGATATTAGCATATTTATTTTTCTACTTCATTCAGGATTCTGTTTAAATAATCCCTTCCTCATAGAGGGCTATTCTGACTCTCCTGTCTGAAATTGCACCTGTATTATCCTTTACTGCCTTACCCTACTTTCCCTCTGCAATTATGCCCTTACTTGATATGTTATATAACTAGTCAATAATGTTAGCAGGTGTTTACATTTATTAACTCAAAATGATCTGATGAAATAGTTTCATTATTCAGGTTTTTTACACAGAGAGACTGAAGTACAGAGGGCTTAAAGTTTTATCATGGAAAAAATTTATCATGGTCACACAAAGGGTAGTAAAATAATGTCTTTACTCAAACACTGGAGTACAGATGCCTCAACTCTACCATACCATTGTATTTATGCCACCAGAATGTAAGGCCCCTGAGGGTAGGCACGTTGACTGTCACTACTGAAGATACTCAGTAAATAAGTACTGGATTCGTGAATAAATAAATGTGTCTGCTTATGGTTTCCCTCTCCCCTCCTAACTGGTAGCAGCTAATTAACTAACTTAATTATATCACTGCCTACACCAGTTAGAATAAACAATTTCAGCATGAATAAAATTCTTGACATAAAATTTTGTAATATGCCTTTTGGAGTCTTAAAATGTTTTTAAAAATCCATATTCCTTATCTGTCACTATTCTAGAAAAGAATAGTTCCAAGATTAGGAAACTGATAATATACTCAGAAATTCTAGAGCAACAATAATTTTATAAGGGTGATTTCTAAATCAGCTTAGAATAACTCAAAGATAGAATGAATTCTTAGAAATATAAATACCAACTGGGTTAGATGACTCAGAAAGCACAGGAAAAAGAGTAGGCAGTGAATTTTTAGAAAGAATATAGAGAAGTAAAATTATATCATATCATTGCTCAGTAGGACAATGGGTTCAGCTCTGGAGTCTGTTAGAAAATGCTCTGAAACCTCCAAAACAGCTTACACTTCCTCAAACACTCCATGGAATTCCAGTTACTCCAGTTGGTTTTTGCTGGAAGCTAGTTAACTACTAGGTTGGAAAGCTATCTCTAGAACTCACTTCAGCTTTTCCAAGCACTAAACAATATTATCTTGAAATATCTGTAATAGAAATAAAGAATTCCTTTTCATCTTCCTACGTGTCACCATTTTTCTTAACAGTTTGTTTTCTCCATGCTCATTTTTATTTACTTAGCTTAACAGACACCTTGATGGTGCTATGTGTCTGACACTGTTTAGAGTGTTTTATAAATAGGAACTCATGTAATCTTCCACACATGCATATGAGAAGGGAAACTCCAGCACAGAGGAGTTAGATGGTTTCCTAGGCTCTGCTGTCTCTTGACACTGTCAGCATCTACACTCCAGGCTCCCACAGGAAGGACAAGCAGTCTGGGAGCAAAGGATGGTGGGAATTCTTGTG
Source organism: Hydrochoerus hydrochaeris (assembly GCA_004027455.1). NCBI lineage: Eukaryota > Metazoa > Chordata > Mammalia > Rodentia > Hydrochaeridae > Hydrochoerus > Hydrochoerus hydrochaeris. The sequence goes on along the minus strand of PVLA01000528.1, from coordinate 63,928 downwards.
TGAACACATGTGTTTGAAAAGAGGCATGTGAACAAAGTTTACCCGGACCACCTACACGGAGCAAACGTAGTTCACAACGCTGGCCTTTTACATTCCGAGCTGTTCTTTAAAGAAACACAGATTGCCTCGTGTGTCACTAAACTTATTTTTTCTGGAGCAGCCTGACAACAGCTGGAGAGAAACTGAAAGCAAAGATAAAAACCACACGCCACAGGATCAGGAGAAGATAAATAATACATCTGGAAAAGAAAAAGACGTGTGCACACTGCATTAGACACTGTATCTCATAAACAGAAGGGTGTCAACATATAGGGTTCCCAGTGTCATGAGAACACGTGAGGGGCTCACATGGAAGAGGCTCGTGTTTTGTATGCATAATTCAGAGGTATTTTTGCTTCATGGAAATTGGTGTCATTATAAAAAGCAAGCTCCTCAAATAGGATTAAGGCAAAGCTGTATACATGTTTATATATTTAAACTTCTCAGACACCATGTATTTACTGAGCTCCCACCACATGTAAGAAATTCTTATTAGAGCGATAGACGAAGCACAAAGGTCATCAACCCAAGGTGATACTGACCTTGATCAGCCTAAATCCAGTGAAAGTGTTCCTACTTGTCTACTACATTTTACATTTCTTAGTACTCATTTTGCTTAGATTTAGAAGCCAGGAAACAGAGGTCATTTCTAAAAAGTTAAATTTTCTTCTTAAAGAGAATAATTTATGATGCCTTGAATAAATCACAAATTTGTTGACAAAATGAGACAGAGACCTGTAACAATTTGTGTGATTTGGTTTTGGTAATTTCACAGAGTAAGAAGCTTGGTTTTTGTTCTGTTTTTCAATACTAGATTTCATCTAGGATCTTCTCACTGAACAAATACTCAGCCTTTTTTAATTTTTTGAGATAGGATCTTACTAAATAACTAAATTTCCCAAGCTGGGGTCAAACTTCAGATCCTTCTGCCTCATCCTCCCAGATTCCTGGGACTACAGGCATGCACCTGCACACCTGGAGATAAGTCTGTATTTTATGAACAATAAGTGCTAGTTAGAATTGGTATATAAATATAGCAAAATTAATCTAAAAACAAATTCTAAAATAACTAAATTACCCTAACTACAAACAAAAAAGAATAATTCGACACCTTCACAACTAAATCTTATATAGTGTATTTAATCTTACCTATGTCCTGCCTTTACATTTTAGAGCTAATTTACTTTAGAGCTAATTTACCCTAACCTTTATACAATTAGAAATTTCTTACTACGATGCTACTGTAAAAATTTTGGCTGGGTTTTTATTTCAAACAGTCCTTGTAACCACTTTTACAACTTTTAACAAAGAGGTCCTTAACATTCAATTTGCCAGATGACATCTCTGGGTTGGTATCCAAAATACCCTCTAATAAATGTCTGAATGTCTGGAACTGGTAAAAAATGCAAATCATTGTTTATAATACAAATACAATTCACCTGCTATATAGCAAGCACTGGAATTTGTATGTTCCATGTCATAAAGAAATATAAAAGTCACTCTCATAAATGAAGGACAAAGTACACACTGCATGTGGCTTCACAAATAGGAAATGCAGATGTCTAGCATGCAGGATACTCTGAAACAGTAACCATGTTCCCTAAAATGGGCAGTGAGAACTGAGTAGAGCTGTCAACTACTCTTATTTCCCATCCCACTGGAGGCAACTACTTTCCCGAAGGACTTAGCATACAGCTCAGCCAACTCTTGAGCTTTCAAAAGATCACTTTCTAACACATCTAAGTCATGTCATATATATATTTTTTCACCCTAACTCCAGCTGTGTAAACTTATTTTTCCATGGCAGTCTTCAGAAGTCCAGGAGAATACCGTGGTGGATTAGCTTCATGGTTTAATGGAATACCCAGAACTTCACAAACTGGGAACAGGGACTTTATCCTGAATACCAGAAACCGTGACACACAAGTCTATATGTATCTCAAAGTCCTTTCTATAAATTTTCCTTACTTTTTTCTTTTATTCCTGAAAGAGAGGTTTCCAGTCACGTCTAAGCTGCTATGAATAGCCCCTTAGCAACCATTTTAAATAGGATTAGATGCAATTGTTCTCTGTCTAAGGGTGTTACACTATGAACATTCCTACAGAGACATGGAGAGACAGGGAAGGTAGGGATATGGATTGTATTCTTCGGGCACATTTAAGTAGATTACAAAACTTATAAAATGATAAAGTGGTTTTTCCAAAAACGACATTATGGTATCCACATATCACAGACTGTTTGCCAGAACGTATTTGGTGGTCTGCCAACTACTATTTCAAGCCTTTCTCCTCAGAATCCATGTCAGTTTGGTCAATTGTTTATGGACTGATGAACTAAGAGTGTCTCCCTGAAATATTTTAGTATAAGATCTTTGTTTAAAATACTTTGTAATGTAAAATTATGTTGCCAATTTTTAAAAATCATAAAATATTTCACGTATTTCAATTAAGGAATAAAAATCTGGCTAAATGACATCATGAAGTTAAGAAATTCAGGGCTAGGGCTGGAGATTTAGCTCAGCGGCATAAGCACCTGCATTGCAAGAGTGCAGTTGTGAGTTCGATCTCCGGTACAAAAAAGGAAAAAGAAAAGAAATTCAGGGCTACACTGAAGCATTAACACATAGATATAGTAGTCAGATTTCAAAAGAGCTTTTGGTCAAATAAAGAAAGTGAATGAGAGGCCATTTCCTTTAAAAAGGTTAAACCATATCTGATCACAGTCAATTGCTTTAAGAACAAAGAATATGTGTGAAATTTAAGAAGCTTTTCAGGAGTCCATTTTTTTACTTTGTTATTAGGATTTTGAGTAAAAGTATGTCTTTTGTGTGCATAATAATACTGACACATAAACTTCTGTTCTATGGTACTGTGTTTGCAGTAGATAGCACAAACATTTCTCTTAAAAATCTATTTACTTTACTAATAGATTTCTTTGTTGGACAATATGATTCAGTATGCATTACCCACTACTACTCAATAAATATTTGTTCAATTAAATTGAATGTTTAAGACTGTATTCATTTCTAAGGCCTAATACTTATCAAATGTTACCTCAGCACCTTTTAAGCACCATCTTTACCACGAAAGAGATTCCTGATCATTGCAACAAGTCCTTGCTTTGAGAAGATTATGGAAAAACACTATGATAGGTAAATAAATAGGTAAGTGTGCAAGAGTCATTAAAGGCATAAGAACTTGTAACAATAAAAAAGTATTATAATTTATATGGATTATGATAAGCAACAGCCATAATAAAGTACAACATTCAAATTCAACTCCAATATTTTACACATAAGTGTTTTACCATCACTCTAACATAAACACAACAAAGCAAGAAATAACTTTGTGAAGAATGGGATATTGAGAAATGGAGTCAATTTGGGTATCAGAGTTTTGTTTTCAAATATTTCAATAACAAAACACACAGACTATCTGAAAAAATATATTACTTTAAAAATTGTCCTCTTTAAAATATATTCTTCTATTCCTTTCTGGTACAAGCTTACTGATTACAGAAAAGGCAACTCTGAGTTCCAGTTTTTAAATCTCTTAGATGTTTTCACACCTAAATTCAAAATACTGTATTCTCTTGACTCAACTACTTCCAAGTTATGAACCTGAAGATTTAATTTTAAAAATCTCATATCCATAAGAAAGCAGCCACAACTGAAGGACACAAGACAACCTTTTCCGGAACTTAATGCAAGCATTAGAATTTTTTCATTTATCCAATATGGTTCTTAAAACAAAAGACATCTGCATAGTCTCATGCTTAACAAAACTGCACCATTCAGCACTGGAGGGTAAACTTTCTGTGTGAGACATAACTCAAAGATGCTATCTGCCTACCTTGTGAGTCCTTCCAAAGCAGTTTTCAAAGATGATTTCAACAGCACTCAAATGTTACCTTCTCTGCTGTCCTGCCTTTAAAACCTATGTCCAGCCCAGATCCCTCTGTAGTTCTCACCCTAGCATAGCTTTGGCAGCAATTTCTCATCCTGATCTCCCTAAAACTCCCCCCACCCCTTTGAGTCTAGTCTCCATCTTAGACCAAGATTGGTGAATCACATCTCATCATGTGGATCTATCTGCTAGTTCTCCCCAGGCTGTTCTTTGCTTTTATTTCACCACAGGACAGCACAGAATTAACTAGCTTTTGGCTCAGAGTAACTTCTCGAACTACTGGAAGGCATTTTTTTTACATACCTTCCTTGGAATATATAAATTCACAAAGGAATGAGCCCAACTGGTATCCTTTGTTCCCTGTGTCTGTACTCTAGCAAAGCCATAAAGTACACAAGCATGGGTGTCACAAAAACAATACTAAGTGTGCCACACATCGCCAAAAACATCTATGGAGTGTCCCAAAAAGCCACCCTGAACTACAAGACACACAGAACAGAGGGGCAGGAGTAAATGCTTTGACAGAACCAAGTAAGTACAGGAAAGAACAAGTTCATAAAATCTGGAAAATGCTTCATAGTCTTAGAGGCAGGCACTGAATTGAATTTTGCCAACAAATCCCTAGTCAGCATACATCCTTCACTCCCTAATTGTAAAAATCTGCTTAAAAAAAAAAACAATTAAAACATAGGAAAATATATACCATTGGTTAAGGGTGAATTGTCAATATGGCTCAGTTACAAAACCTTAACATTTCACGAGACTGGTAAGCAAACTGTGGCCCAGTGTGCATTCATGAAACGGACATTGCATACCAACTGGTGACTGCTGACAGTGCCAGACCTTGTGGTCAGCCCAGGGAGCCCACGGCCAGCATACTGGCTAAAATATGTCCAGGCCAAGAAGACACAATATTTAGCTGTGTTCCAGAGCTTCTAAAGTGAGACAAATGAAACCTTTGATATATTTTACTCATCTTCTTCCTAAAAGAGTACATTTTAAAACTATAAAATGCTATTTTCTCTTAAATCTTAGAGTGTCAGCCTATCTAACAGACATCCTGTCAAATGAGTAGTGTTATGGCTTGTGTCTAAATGTACCCTAAACCCCATGCAGTCATAGGTAAGGATGCTTCAGAGGCAGCTGGAGCTAGTGTATGCTGCTGGGATTGGTTCATGGTGCAATGTTAGGCTCAAGATTACCAGGGTTAAGGCTGTGAGTGCTATCTGCTCTAAACTGCCCAGATAAGATATAAGAAATAGAAAGAGCTGTGGTTACCCCTAGTAGCTTTGCTACCTTTTGCCTACCGTGAACTGTTTCTCCTCTGTGATGTCTGTCTGCTATACTACCCTGCCTTGCGGCCAGCCAATTATAGAGTGAAACCTATACAAACAGTGAGCTACATAAACCTTTCCTCCTTTAACTCTGGGTATCAGGTATTCTGTCTTAGCAGTAAGAAAACTAAGATAGGTAGGTATTTTTCATTTTACCCTGACCATGGGGAAAGTGCACAGAAATGCCTCTTTGATTTTTAAAGCCTACCAGATAGACTGATTGCTGGAAAGTTTTGATTTTTACCTAAATTATCTTTCCACTGCCGCCTTTTGTATCTCTAAAAAGAGACCTAGACAGTCATGCTAAAGTCCTCTGGCCACCCAGCTTATAGCAATTCATTGGTGATTAATAAGAGTTGGGTTGATAGATCATGCAGGCTGCTTTTATGTTCTAAGTGAGCAGGGCAGAAATAAGACCATCAACAATACAGGAAGCGTCAGGAAGTCCATTTTAGAGTACAAATTACATTTAATCAGAGGCTGAGCCTGTAATAATTTTTCTGATCCAAATAGTATAAATTTTATTATCAGCCTTGCTAATAATTACAAGCCACTTCAGATAAATTAAAAACTAGCTCTGACATGTACATAAAAAATAGAACTTCCTGAAAGTTTAATAAGCTTGGCAATAACTTACAGAATCGAGTAATTATCATTAATTTTAGTGTACCTCAGTAGTTTCTGGTGCAAGCCAAAGCAAAAACTATTTTATTTAAGCAATTAATTAATTAAAATAAATGAAACATTCTTGAAAACTCAAAGGCCCTCGGGATTAGATTAGAGAAAGTGGAATCAGGGCAAAAACCAAGGAATTCCTTAGCTGACTTGTGGTGTGGATGTCAGTTTGCCTCTCAGATTTCACAAACTCAATCAACTCTCCCTGTATGCCGCAAAGTACCTCACAGAAATTATGATACTAAACACCCTCAGTGGTTGTATCTGTCACTTAATGTTAGTAAGCAACTTCAGAAATGTATCCAAATAAATGTTAACTACAATACAAACCACAAAAAGTAGCAGGCTCAATCTATTTCTATAGGGGAAGAAATCAAAGGAGCTGAGATTAAATAATTTTTGACTTCCTCATTGGACCCTTTAATCATCTCTTACAGGCTTAAACACATACTCTTTGCAAAACAAACATTTTACTCATTGTCTTTGGCCCTGGGGCTTAATTTTGTAAACAAAAATATATGGTGGTAGGAGAAACACTGTAAAATGTTAATTACCAGATGAAAAGGCTCATTTAGGCCTGAACAAAACATATTGTAACATCATGCTGAAGGGAAAATAATAGGGGCTGCTCAAACTTTACCAGCGACTGCAGCCAACGCAGCAGCACTGTCTTCCTAAACATGCTGTTCTGCCTCATCCACAGTTTCTGCTTTGTCTGTAGCTCCTTGGAGCCTCCAAGTAATTTAGACACTTAGCTGGAGCCACTCTTATAAAGGGAGAAAAGTGGACTGCACCCTCAGGGGCCAGCTCTCCTAGACAGACAATGCAACAGAAGCTGCTCACACAGGCAGTGCCTACCCCGTATGCAGGGCACCTCTCCAGAGTTCCCCCTCCAGCAGCTTGAGGGGTTGCACTAGAGCTGGATATTCTCAGAGGGGGACAGCCCAAGGACTGGGCGAGAGGAAAATCCCTCCTCTCCAGAAATGACTGGCATTACAGAGCAAGAGATGCTTCATTACTTTCTTCTGGGAAAATTCCCCACTGAGGTTCTCATATTTCTGTCTCCTGTAATAAGGAGGAGAAGAGAGGAAAGAAGAGAAGAAAGAAAATGAAGTGTTCACAGCTGCCCAAATTAGCGATTAATTCTTCCCGAAAGAAATAAAAATAGAAAGTAAAAGCCAAAGAGTGTTCTCTTGGTTAAGGGTGGGCTGGGCGTGGGGGTGGGGGAACTGTCTCTCTTGAACTACTAGTCCAACAGGGCAAATGGAAAACTATTCCATCCTCCGTTATCACCAACTCATCTTAGTAACCATGTGGCATGAGAGATCTGGCGACACCTGAGGCTACGATAAACAGGCTACTGGCAAACAGGCCAGTCTGTTAATTTCTAAATTGAAGAAAAGAGTGAGTACGAATTCTGAGGGCCAAACTGATTCTTGTAAGTCACTGACAGCTTCAGTACAAAGAAAATACTGGAAGGGAAGGAATTTTATCTTTTAGAAAGTTTTCCAAAAAAAAAAAATAGCAAGGAGAATATATTCTAATAACCACAGTTTTACAAACAAAATCTACCATGTGCACTCAACTTACCCTTGAGTTAAAACAAAGAATTTTCCTCTATGGCAGAGATGAAGGAGGGCTGGAACATGGTGGCTGATGATGGTTAGATATTTTTATATTTCCTATCATTTTTTTTCTTCAGTATTTTTATTACACTTTGTTCTTAGTAAAGGTGCAGCACTGTGATGTATATGTATGTTTAACATGCAGGAAAATTTTCCTCATTTAATTTTGTATGAAACTATCAGCATTATGTTAAGCATTTCCTAGTATAAATTCCTAAGTCTATATTAGATTTATATTTAAACAATATTTCTGAAGAACATTTTTAAATTTCATTCACTTAGCATTTATTATTAACATTTACTCAGGAATGTCATTAGTGTAATGTAGACTGGAAAAATACCTTATTTTTTAAAACTAAGGCATTCCTGTGAAAAACATTTGAGTATTTTCAGATAGAGGTATTGCTTTATGATACAAATTCAAGATAGCATATTGTTTCCACTCAATATAGACCATATGAATTACATATGTAAATGCCAATGCTTTCACCAGAGATTACAAACAAAAGGATTAACCCAAAATGTTTCATAAGTAAAACAACAAATGCAAATAATTTAATCTGTAAGCATAATGCAGGGCACACCCATTCGAATGTGCTGCTAACAGAAGGCTGATTACCTTAGTTCATCAAAAAGCATTCCATTTCTCTATGTTCCTAAAGCTCAGGTTACCACATGGTGCTAAAATCAGAGTGTATAAGAGTATTCTGGCTTTCCAGAATACAAATCAAAGTTCCACTTATGATTCAAATCTCTTTTATAAGGTATCAACACAGCAAGGACTACCCCTGAACTAGAGCAGGGTTCACACAGTGTAGATTGCCTATCTGAATGCTCAGAGAGAAGTGAATGCTGGTGTATAGTACTGTTTAGAGTCAGACTATTATAAACCAGTCATTACTGTAACCAAAAGTTGTTCACACAACCTATGTACAAGGAGCCGCACCAAGTGTATTATCAAATCACTGTTTTCCCTTTTATTCCTCCTGTGCATCCCAATTATCAGAAAGACAACAGGAGTAGGGGTGTGTAAATGACTGCAATCAGGGCACAGAGTTAGTGGTGGAATACTGCATCCAAACGTAAGGCCTCTGTGATTTATTAAGTCAACACACTCAGGCATCCCTGCCCTTGCCCCTCTAGTAACTACTGGAGGGAGTGCTTAAGAGTTCACATTAGAGAAACTCTTCTTACGTGCATCAAATTGTACTAATAGTTCACTTCTCAGGTCTATAGAACATGTACAACTGATGTTATAGACACCTGACCTAAATTATTATTATTTTTTTGGAACTGGTTATTGAACTCAGGACCTCGTACTTGCCAGGCAGGCACCTCACTGCTGAGCTACGTCCCCAGCCTGATAACGCAATTTTTTAATGTGGCTGTACCATGTTATACTCTCACCATATATGAGAATTCCAGTTGCTCATTACAGTCACAAGCATTTGCTGTTCCCAATCATTTTTAATTTTAGATACTCTAGCGAGTTACCTTAACTTCTTTCAAAATATTCTCTTTCTTTTTTCTTTGGTGAAACAATCCTTCCCCGGCATTTATTTTACTTCCCTGATTATTTTTTTTTAAGTCTTTGCAGAGTCTGGTCCTCTTTTAACTTCTAAAATTGAATTTTCCTTAAGGATTGTTTGTAGGTTTTTTTCTGCTCTGAACAGAATCTCTTATCCTTATCTATAGTTTTATGGCCACCCATGCACAGTTGACATATAAATTTACATTTCCAACCAATTCCCTCTTGCAAGTCTCTGACTGATAGCCTATTTGTTTTCTCTTTTGGGATTTATACAGCTACTACAAAGCCATACTATAAAGACACAGGAGGTGAGTCTTATCCCTTGCTGCTTCACTAACGGGAGGCTTAGTAATGTGGGCCTCATTTCCTCTTCTGAAAAGTAGAAATGAATCATCTGTGGCTAATATGGCAACTGCACTCTTGACTGCCAACTGTTACCAGCACCAGTCAGAAAGGCTCTGAAGTGCCCACACTAATGACTACAGGTTCAAGAGTCTGCAGGTGACCCTGGGATTTTTCACACCTGGGCTAGACAGTCACTAGGTTCCCATGGACATCTCAATCCAGGCCAATTTCTGAAGTGCAGATAGTGCTTTTAGTTTAACAAGTGCTTGTTGAAGTCCCAGTATATACTGACCACAGGTTTAGGCAATGAAAAAACAAAGATGATTACATAAGACATGTGTGCCTTCAAGAATTTAAGTCTAGGTCACTTCACTGAGGTGTATACTATCATTAAAAACATAGTCAGTACAGTATTTCATGGCCACATGCAGTGGTTCTAATTTTAAATAACAAATCAGAAAACATATGCTTTAAATTGTTGCTGAAGTGATGTCTTGATTTAAAGAAAAAGTTTCCATTAAGCAATGGCTTTCAAACACCTTAAGAATGCTGTCTTTCAAAAAGCCATGAATGATAAATCAAGAGCATCACAGACAATTAGATAATTCTATTTCAAATTTACCTTGTAATGTCCAATATCCAATATTTACTTCCTCATAAATTCTGGCCAATCTGCTCATTTGAATAGCCAAGAGCAATCATTTTGTTCTTTGCTTTTATAATTTGCTAATTGAATCCCCATGGTTAGAATTTCCATTCCTCTTTATCCTCCCACTTATACCCTTAGCAGCCTTAGGTGACCCTTCCAGTCAGTGTCTTGAAAAATTCACTTATGTACAGTTTTTCCTTTTTCAAATGGGCCTGCTCAACCCCAGCCACTACACTTGTATGCAAGTGACAACACAGAATTCATCTACTCTCAGGAGGCTACACTGTCCTAAGAGGACAATGTTTAGTGAAAAAGGGAGAAATATGCACAGAGGAGAAATATTGAAATCTAGAAAATCAGGAAGTGTTCTAGATGAGGTGTCACATGAGCTAATTTGAAAAGCTAGGTAACATTAGACTGAAATGGAAATTTCTGACAACAAGAAAAGCATAAATGAAGTAACCAAATTGTAAAGCAGCAAGGACACTAAAACATAAGTAAAACTGTGGCAGGAAGTGATGCATGGACCAGAAAAAGGAGAAATTAAGCAGCATGCAGATCACAAACTTTAAACTTCACTCTGGAAAAAGGGTGTTTCTCAGAAAAGAAGCTATCCACAAAGACAGAGAACACAGAGAAATCATCGCGTTTAAACCAAAAGCCAAAAACCTAGGGTGAGTCACAGTAAGTTTGAAGCGTCTACAACCACACTGAAGAAGAGATATTTAATAGGTGGTTAAATATGAAATCAGAATCTGTGAAAAAATTCTAATGTATCAAAGAAGAGTAGAGATTCATTGACAAAATGTATGGTTGAATCCACTGCTTGAGGCTGATTAAAAAAAAAAAAAGAGGCATGGTTGTGAGTAGAACCCGTGAGAAAAGCCCACACAGAAAGAAAGAAAGAAAGAAAGAAAGAAAGAAAGAAAGAAAGAAAGAAAGAAAGAAAGAAAGAAAGAAAGGCCAACACTTGAGAGTCAAGTGCAAGCAAAGGGCAAAAAAAAAGACAAAGTGAAGGCAAATGAAATTACAAGAGGAAACGTAACAGGGTGCTTTCAAAATGAGCTTCAGCTCCAATGATAGCCATTCATCATTCTGCACCCTTATGTATGATTATTTATATCATTTTCTCAAAGTATGCATGTCATATTTGCTAATATCCATTACTTTACTGAAATATCTATTTCTTGTGATTTGGGATTGTAAGTTGTTTTTATCTCTTTGCTTTTATTTGTGGAGCATCTACACCTGTCTTTATTGAAGGTGGGGACCAGCCCCTTGAATGATTGTCGATTATGATTGCATTCAGTAGTAACTAATAGAACTCAGGCTTTGGAATGGAATCCCTTTCTAATATCTGTATCTGAAAGAAAATTTAGATCATTGTGCCTTTTTCTGACTAGCATCTAGTTTTTACTCCAAGTTGCAATATATTAGGATAGATACTGCAATATTTATCCTAGTTAAACAAAGATTTAAGTATTTTAAAAACTGTATCTTCATGAAGACTGTTATAATTATCATGTAGAATATCAAAGTAGAGTCCATTTATAATTTTTTTACCTTTACCAAAATAAAAGAGTACTAATTTTAACATCCTTTTATTTTAAATACCAGGATGTGAAATATATTCATTTTTTTCTAGAAAAGAAGGGCTACGAAAGAAGACTTAAACTTCAATATATTACAATACAGAGTTAGCTAAGGAAGATAAATCTGCTAAGCTGTATGAAATATAAAAGGAAAATCTGCTTGATTACTTTACTTTTGTTTTCATTTTTTTTCTATCATTCCATTAGGCAATGTTTCTGACCTGGATAGAACCTCTACATGTGGGTCTATACTACTTTCTATTTCAAGAAATATGGCATACTGATTTATACATGTCTTTAATATCTCAATTTGCCTATTTGACCCTACATATAAACCACATCAACTGAAAACAATACAACTAGTCATCTCTTTAAAGAGGTTTTCATTACATTTGTTAAAAGCTATAATTAAAGGGCAAGAACAATAACGTGGCATGCAGTGACTGGGCACCAATAACTTACAACTTTAAAATAACTTGATAGCCCTGGGATCAAGAACACTCCTCAAATATCAATCAATATGCTTTAAGTACTGAAATGCAAGTTGAAAACTAATCAAGTAGACTACATGATCTCCAGCAAATGCTGCCAGGGAACTCCATCAGTAACCATGACTAAGCTAGCTTGTACATGTGAGTAAGCATATTAGGTATCAGTACAAGGAAAAAAACCTAAACTGTGTAAGACATTTATAATACTGGACAGATATGCTAACTGATTTTCAATTCACATATCTTCTCTGTGTAAATATAATCTCTTCCAGACAGTTCTTACATAGTTTAATGATGGGTAATACAAAAAAATATACTAAATAATGTGTAAATCATTAGCTAGGGATTATCTTCTATAGTACATAAATATGTATTTTTTTCCTTCATGGTGCTTCTTTAAAATAGCTAATATTCTAATTAAGTGCATTAATTACTCACAAGTTGCATGAAATTGTTTTCTATAATGTTATCTAGCCTTACCATCTAAACTTGTCTGAGGAATTATCAAAATACTGCATTCTAAAATCTATTTAAATGAATTCACACACATTGAAGACATTAAAGTGGAGGCTGTACTTTTGCAAGGTTCAAAAGAGAATTTTCATAAAAAGACTCCTGTATGAGTTATAATTCATAACAAGAATACTATTATCTCAAAATGTTTAAAAATTTAAATTCAGCTTTGCCTTCCAAAGTAGCATGCACTGAAAAACTCCATAAAAGATAACACTTCATTCTCAACAAAAGCGTTCCTATTTACCAATGATTTTCAAGATTCTACATCTACAACTTGCTTGCATTACTTATTTAAGATGTACTTTAAAGAGATTAATTGCTTGATTTTGCAAAGCTACAAATGAATAATTTGGGTCATGGAAAGCAAGTTCTATAAAGCAGAAGACAACATAATTTGTCATCCAGGTTGAAACTTAAAATCTACAGGAAGAAACACTATTCATAATTGTAGCAGAAAGTGTTGTATAAAAAAATCACCTTCTAACCAACATCAGGTTTTTTTTCTTTAAGTAAAACATTCATATGTATCGAAGTAGTTGTAAAGCAGCAACTGATAAATACCTGGAGCCAATTCTGCAGTATATTTGTAAATTAGCCTATATCAAAACCTGATATGAGTGTGAAAATATGTATATAGAAAATCCAAGGCATTTAGTACACAAACTTAAAAAATTCTTAAGTTCATATAATTTGATATCATTCAACAGTAAATTGACATGAAAGAGAAACTACTACTTGATAAGCATATGATCCCTTACTCATATAAAAAACTGAGTAATTTACTAGAGCCAGTGACACTAAAATCACTGGTCTTGTTTCTTTTCTGGTGAAGATGAGGAAACTACACTCTATTGTTCTAATTTTTGAACCAAGGCTGTCTTTTAGCTATTTCGTACTTTTCACTTGCCCACATTGCTTTTGGTACAAAGAGCATTTGAGCTATTTAATGACAAATAATGAAAAACATAAACAAGGTAAGAATAATCTCTCATCAGGCCCTGGGATTGCTTCATTTTTTAACTCCTTGTGAAATTCTTATGCTGGTGATCTCAGTGCTAGCCACACTGCCCTGCCCCACCATGACAGAAAGCGCGGGTCCTTCTACCACCACCTGTTTCCCCAAGCACTCCAGGAGCTTTAGACCATGGAAAAGATGATTTGGGATTTTTCTATAGTTTTAAAAAGTAAACATGATCATGGCATTTGGAGGTTTAATAATTGTAAGTTTAAAGATGCCTCCACTTTAAGATGTTTATACCATTAGAAGGGCGGGCTTTATAAACTCCACTTTACAAATAAAGGAACTGAAGTTGGAGTTAAATTGATAATTCTCATACCCATGAAGAATATTTGTGTTAAAGCCAGAATTCAGTCCAGTTTCTACCAGCTCTCCAGTCTCCCTCTCCTTTCTGTCATGGCAGTTTTAAAATGATAGGAATTAAGCCAACAGAAGTTTGTACACAAAGCACCTACTCTTTTATTTTATCCAAACATCCTAATTCTTGCCTCAATTTGAATACCTAAAATTCTAACACTTAGTCTCAGAACTGAACTAAATATCATAGGATACTTTGTTAGAAGTAGCCTACCTAATAAATAAAAGTCAGAATAGTAACTTTACAGTGGAGAACAACAGAGTGAACACAGTAAGGTATTAGGGAGCCAGACAGTGCATAAATCAGGAAAGCTCCAGGCACATACAGGATAAGAACCGGAGACCCCAGACAGGATCCTCAGAAAGAATAGAAGATGTTATACTCTTCTGAAGGTCTTTTCCAGCTCCTTTAACGCTTTGTAGTCTGCATTCTAGGATCAAGTACTATGAGCAAAGAGTCAGAAAAGTAGAATAGTTTTGGCAATTTCCCTCATATTAAATACTAACAGAGCAGACATCTCATCAAGAGGTGAAGGTCAAATTTCCAAAGCCTTCAGTCAAATGTCTGTTGCACAGAAGGTAAACAATAAATGTGAGTCTATTACTTCTATAGACAAGGGAAGCAAAAAACCACAAAACTCATAACTTGATGCACTTTTTTAAAAGACTTAAGAACCCGAAGATCTGGAATCAATGTATGTTCACTTGGCATTCTATTACTGTGCCTAAGTCAACTTACCTCAACTCTCGGGAACAACCCTAAAATATTCAACTTGTATCACTAAGGCTAAATGGAAAATAATGTGTAAGAACTAGAAAATAGCCTATAACGATAAATGAAATACAACACAGTGGATTTTATAATCCATTGAATAGCAGTGTCACCATGTGCTTTTTATAGATGTGAAAGAATAATAATATGATTTCAGGAACTCATACTTGATCTTTCTGGGACATTTACATAAATTATTCTTCCTATTTAACTGAGCAAATAACATTCCCAAGATGTTGTGGTTCTACAATTCAAATCAGCAGTAGCACATATAGTTCCCACTAGTTTCCATAGTACACTTCCAACTCAGTGATCTAATTACTTAAGTGATAGTGTGCTTATTACTTCTGCTTAAAGGCAATGCATATGTACTTAAACTGTCAATACGGATTGATGAAAATATAAATTACTGCTTTTATCTCAATCTTCATGCTTTTTCATAAATTCTCATCTATTTTTTATGCTCCCTTTTTTCTACATTTCTCCATGAACACTTGGGATCTCAGTACTGGGTATGCACATCTGTTAAGATAGGTTTTTATTGAAAGTGGAAAACAGTAACAGAGTTCATAGTCAACTTTCCCTAGGGTTCATGTCACCCACTTATGGGGAGAGGAAGCCTAGATTCCAAGTGATGTGTTTTCTCACCAGTTGTTTTTTTTTTTTTCCTGCATAATATGGCATCTTGCAACAGGTGGATCCCTACTGATGTTTCAGCCTCTTTCTCTCTTTACAGTTTGTCTTTTTCTATTCCATTTTGTTCATGCCTCCCTGACCAATATGGCAATATATGTCTAGATACAAGATATCAAAATCTCTGCCAATAAAAATTGGATGCCTACATACATTGGGGACTGTACCACTCCCTGCCCTAGTTCCCCATTCTACTTTCCATGCTTTTCCAGTTGCTAACTGAAGTCTCTCAAAATAAGCTTCATGAATATATTTCAGGCTACAATATTATGGTTGCTTGGAGGAAGGAAAAGAAGGAAAGCTGAAACCACAGGAATTTTTCTCCTTCTACTTTGTCTCCTCTCTAGGAAGGAAGTAGCCTTGATAGGGGATTGAGGAATGAATGCTAGGTTTCTTGTCAACAAGAGAAGGAGAAGCCAATACTCTTCATAAAATAAATCCATACCATGGGCTTCAGAATGTTGATGCCAAAGGCAACCTTATTCAATTCTAGTTTTTCTTTCCATGTTTACACAGCAAGTGGAAAAACTAGCATAAGAACCCCAAAATGCATGGCTCCAGAGTGAATGGTCTTTCAAGGCCACTTCAATGGGTTTTTGCTTGTTTGTTTGCTTGATCCTCCCATTGGAGACAATCTCATTTCTCTCCATCCATGGAACATTCTATTAATGAGTGTACATGCAGCTCTAGGGATCAGTAGCCGATATGCTGAATGAGACTCATATTTTGTCCAACTACTTCTCTGAAATTGAGGAAAGACCATGAATTCATTTAAGGAAAACATAATATGAAATAGCAGTCACTTCTTGGTAGAAAGAAAGTATAGTATCTGGACTTAGACTAGAAGACCTAGATTTGAATTCTGATTGGACCACATCGTTATGTGAGTCAGCCTTTAATATGACTGGAATTCTGAGTCTAAGGTGAGAATCTGAGAATTGAAACACCTGATCTAGCTTCTGCACAGGCTCTTGTGAGAATCCAAATATTTATATACATATTAATTGAGCACAGTTCACTTATCTGGTATTAAATATTTTGAGTAACGGCTGGCATTAAATAAACACTCAATAAAAGTTAGCTATTTTTATTAACTATTGCAGTATAGCTCTCAATTCCTATCCTCAAGCCACCCCTTTAATTCTCTATCTTTATTTTTTCTCCTCTTGCCCTTCTGTACTTCCTTTTTCTATTAAACTTTTCCAGAAAACAAAAAAGGAATAAAAGTTTTATGTTTAATGAAAACTTGTGATTCAGTCCTGAATAACACAATTTTCAGTCCATGTCCTATACCAGGCTCATAATGTCTGGTGACAATTACTTGATGGAGTATTAATTGAAAAAGTGAGGTCTCAAAAAACCACCAGAAAACACATGCACATAGGACCCTAAGATTAACAGAAAACCTCTAATTTGCATATAATTAAATCAATCATTAAGGACAATCTGTAGGATTCAACTATTTCTAGCTATACTGTACTATGATTTAAAATGAGTGTACTTTGTACAAAAATTAGTTATTTTTATTACAAAGTACTTTTTAGTTCATACAGAGTTTTTCTGAAATCCTGAGGTGAAAGTAGTTTGACTTTTTTTCTATTTACACATATGTAACAACATCAAAACCAAATTCAAGTAGCAATTAACAATGAAGGCCAATGAAATTATAAATATATATTTGATATTTTGTAAAGCACTTTAGCATATTCACCCATCAATTTTTTCATCCCATTAATTCCTAACGTTACGCTCTGTCTAAAGCATTCACAGTAGGTAGATATTAGTCCTACAATGATCATAGAAGGAAGTTTTCTCAAAGTTCATTGCTCTGTTCCCAGAACTTTAGCTTTGTAGAGTTGTGACTTTATTTTACTTTATAAAAGTAACATCTTAGGTGAATTTGTGGAAAAAGCATTAACACAAAAAGTTTTTCCTGATTTAACAATTTTTTTTTTTTTTTTTTGGTACCAGGAATGGAACTCAGGACCTTGCACTTGCCAGGCAGGCACTTATGCTGAGCTGTATCCCCGGCCACTCTGATTTAACAAATATTTTAAAAAGCCCTATAAAAAGTATGTTGCTTCCCAATCTATTGTAATGCAAAGTTCAGGGAAGGATTCCCTCTATGACTAAACACCATTAATTCTCCATATATGTGTACTGTCTAATAGCCCCCACAATCCCCAGTTCTGAGACATAAAGTGTCTCTTAGAAAAAAGTCCAGCACTGTTCCACTGAATGCAGACAGCATGACATGCTTACATGGCAGCAAGCTGGGATTCCAAAACACTTACCAATCCACTGCTGCACAAGAGGCCAAGACATCAGCAAAGGAGGCTGATTGATAAAGTTAATGCAGAGCTCCAGGATTACAGAAAGCTGTTGTGTAACAGCATGGCACACTGCGATACTGTGAAAGTCAGTGCAATAAAGGAATAATATTTACAAGCCAGTGGAAGGCAGTCACAGGAAAAGCAGTGAAAAAGATGTTAGACATGAGCAGATGGACAGTGCACCTAGTTTGTATTTGTCCACATAAACCCATACAATCTTGTAATTGTTGCCCTTAGGCAGTTAGCAGGTTTGGAATTTTGTCCTAAAATCCATCCAATCCCACATAAAATCCACCACTCTCTCTCACGCTTGAAACAGCCAATAAAGAGGTGTGATGGGCACTCTTTGCATGGAGCCCTTCCTTTCCTATCAAGACACTGTCAAGCAGCAGCCCATACTTTTCACCAGCTGCCAGAGACCTCCATCCACCTGCTGACTGCAGTGAACACCAAAAGGAGCAGCAGCAATCCTGGAAATCCTGACCAAGAGAATAGATGTTCAGGACAGGTGGCAGGAGCTGCAGCCAGTGAGGACAGACGGACTCACACTAGACAGACAGACAGCAGCAGCACCATCAGACAAGATCCATTACTTCCAGTCTCAGAAGAGGGGAAGCCTGCAGCACCAGGGACATCTTTCTTCCACTAGGGACAGGCAGCAGATTAAAGGGGATTCTGCCTCCCTCAAGCCAGCGGGCTTAATGTTATTTGTTTTTTGGATGAGAAGGAGCAAGGAATTGAGAAACCTGCTGCTCCTGATAGATCCAGGCCAGCTCTGGCCTTCCAGTTGGCAGGTTGTTGTTGTTGTTTTTTTTTTTAATCTGAGTCTAAAATAAAAAGGCAGGAATGACTGGATTTCTACTATTCTGCTTGGGCCTGCCACCCACAGCTCTCCCTCAGCATCCCCCTCCCCCTCTAGGAGACAACTGCACTGCTTGGGGAGCCTCTGTCTGCCTCACAGGTCTCTCTGCCCCTCTCCTGTGAGGCTCTGCTGTACTGAGGAGAAGCAAAGAAAGCTTTCTTCCGTGGCAGCACTTCTCTTCAAGAGGTTGTGCTGGGGGGTGGGAGAGAGGCCACACATGTGTACTGCGCCTGGCGTCGCCCCTGCTCCTTCCCTGTCCTCTGTACAATCATCTAACTCCAGATGCAACAGGTTCCCTCTGGTTCTTAGTGCCAATCTCTTGCCCCCACATACTTCTGCTGGCTAAGCAGAGGACACGAAGGAACAGGTCCTAGTCAAAGGCCCTAGTGCCCCTCGCCCCGGAGTGGAAAACTTTCCTGATACATGAAGACTTTCCAAGGGTCCCCTTCAGCTCCTGCCCATGGGAGACCTGAGGAGCCAGGAAAGCTCAGTCTCCGCGCCAGGACCTTGCAAGCAGTTTCTCCAAGGCAGGCAGCTGCTATGTCACACAGTGCTGCACCACTAGCAACCTCCCCCGGAAAAATGGGGCACCAGGCAGAGATGCCCTGAGGGCTGAGGGGCTCCGAAGAGGGAAAGATGTGTGCACACATTCACGCTTTCTTGGGCTGCTTCCTCCAGGAATGAACAGGCCCCAGAGGTCTCTCGGAAACCAGTAAAGAGGAACCTCTATTTTATTCAGGCCAGAATTCCCGTCAGCATTTCCCATTAGTTAAAAAAAAAAAAAAAACTTTGTATTGTCCACGGCACTATATATGTATATATGGATAAGAAAATCTGTCTCCACACAAGTATTCTGTGTAGATTATGAATAGAAGGTGAAAGGAGCCGGGGAGGCGGGTTACCAAAGATGGCAACTGCCCAAAAGACACCCAACCTTGATCTGTGAGATGAATGAGTACCAAAATGAACACTAAAAATAAGTGTCTTTATTATATAAATAGAGGCACCCTTCACTGGGGTAACTCCGACCTGCCAAACAACTCCGAAAGAGGAGAAGCGCTGTCCTCAGCACCCGGGCACCTCTCCACCCCACACCCCCTTCCGCACCCCGCCCCGGCCCCTCGCCCGCTCCTCCTGCTGCCGCGTGGCCCACCGCCCCGGCCCGAGCGCCCAGCCCTGTGGGCACCGGGTCTCCAGCCCTGCAGCCTCCCTGCCTGCTTCCCGGGTCCCTGGCCCCGGGGCTCCCCGTCCCGCCCCACTCGGCCGGACTGCGCTCGGCGGCTCGGGCAGCCCCAGCCCTGCGGCGGGAGGACCCGGGCGGCGGGCGCGGGGCGCACAGGGCGGTGGGTGCGCGCCGGGCGGCTTACTTGAGCATGGCTTCTTCCTTCTCCTCCTCCTCCTTCTGCCGGTCCATCACTGCCATGATGATGTTCCTCTCCTCCTCGGTCAGGTGGCTCAGGTCCGGCAGCTCGTGCATCGGGGGCGGCACCGTGGGCGGGCGAGGCCCGCGGGGCCCCACGGCCGAGGACATGTTCGCGGCCCGCCGGCCTCGCCTTCCCCGCAGGTCCGCGCGCGGCTGCGCCCTGCTGCCCTCACAGCGGAGCCCGCGCGGCGGCGGCGGCGGCGGCGGCGGGAGGAGGAGCAGCGGAGCCGGGGACGGCGGCGGCCCGGGCGCTCATGGTGCTGCGCATCCCCCGGCCCGGATCCGCCTTTGTCTGGGCGGCCCCGGCGAGGCTCGGCCCGGCCGCCCGGCGCAGCGCAGCGCAGCCTCGGTCCGCGGGGGCGGGGGCGGGGAGAGGCGCGGGGTGCGGGCGCGGGGTGCGGGGGCGCGGGGAGGGGACGTGGGACGAGCGGGGGTCCCGGGGGGCGCGGGGCGAGGGGCGCGCGAGGCGGCGTCTCCGCGGGGCGGGCCGGAGCCCAGGCTGCTCCCGGCGAGGCTGCCTCCGGCGCGGGGCCGCGGGCGAGCGCGGGAGACTGGGTGTCGGCGAGGCGGAGTCTCCGAGGGAGGTTCGCGCGCGCCCCGGCAGCCCGCGCCGCTCCGCCCACGGACGCCCACCCGCCCCCTGCCCGTCCCGGCCGCGCGCGCCCCTGCCGCTGCCCCACGCCCGCGGCACGCACACCCCTGCGCCTATCCCCAGGTACCCCTCACCTGTGACTCATCCTCGCCTCCCGGCCCGGCTATGTCATCCTCCCCAGCCCTGTTTTTCCATGAGTTGCATTAATCATCATCATCCTCGCTCCCGTCTTCATCCCAGCGTTAATATTATTTGAACACTCACAGTGTTCTGAACCTCTGGATGCGTGGTTTGTTTTTTTCTTTCTGCCACCATGTCTTTCACATTTAATAGTCAACTGTTCACCGCCACAATAATGTGATTTTCTGGATAACGTTGGCACACGCACCACACCCCTCCAACAACAGCCGGGATGGGAGGGCGCACCGTGTTCTTCAATGCGGTGTCTGTCTTGACCCAGTCTCCTTAGGACTGTTCTCCCGTGTACCCTAATTTCCCCCTCAAGGCGCCCCTCACAGCACGGTAGCGCTTTAATTTGTCATTTGGGGCTCTGGGTAGTCAGTCTCCTCACACCAGAGAACTGCGCTTCTCTGTTGTTCAGAAATGGATTATCCACTCTAATTTCTCTAATGACAGGCACCCCTCATGGCGCACTCCTTTCTTAGCCTTCTAGGTACTTCGCAAAAGCACTGGTCCCAGATGAGAACGCACACCTACCCTGTGTATTTAAGAAGGTTCTGCTCAATGCCTGGCTCGTTGATAGGCATTAAAGATGAGCTTCACTTGCTGATAAAGTCAAAAATTAATAGACGGCCCTTATTAATAGGTGATGTTATCAGCTCTGGAACCAGGAGACTGGGTTTTGTTAATATAACCATAAAAGAATCAATATAGAAGGGTTCAATATTGAACAATTTCCTGGTGAGGATCTGGCGATGACAGAATTCTATCTTGGGGGATTCTTTCTGCAGTTACAGAGGAGACATTACTATTTCTTTAATCCAAGCCTAATTTTGTTAATGGGAAAGATGACAATAGTAATGTATGAATTCTAAGGTCTCTTGTGTTCGAGGAATTTGAGGATTTAGTTGATTTTCTGTTCAACATAGGAAGTGTTTTGATGTGGACATATCTATTCGAATACCTTCAGTAACAGAGGCTTACTACTTCTTTAGACTATTTCTATATCTCATTCTTTTAATTGAAAATGTGTCAACGATTTGAAACAGTTGTGGGGTCCTCTTCAATGTTTTCCGAAGTAAACCTTCTCAGTCTATCTACACAGAAACTGGGTAGCATCATTTCAAAGACTGGTCATTCTTGTCTGACTTTGGATACATTCAACTATTTTCTCTAGCCTTACCAATAGTTATCCAGAATATGTATAACTAAGAACAATGTTTGATGTTTTGTAAGTGCTTGATAATGTTTCATAAATGTTATCTTTATACAACTTAGTATTGGTCTAACTTTTGGCACTCATGTCACTTATAAGAGTATCAGTGAGATAAATATATAGTCCACTAAAATTTTCAGTTATTTTTTATGCATGCTATTCTCTAGCCAGAGTTCTTTCTGTAGTAAACAATAGGTGAAAACGCTAATCATTACATTTTCCTCACTTCCTTAAAAATTATACCTGCTTCTTTTAGTACAATATATATGAATATATATTATACATAGTAAATATTATATATTTATATATGAACTGAATTGGAATCCTGGCTATGATCTTGCCCAAATCATTTAAACTTTCTGTGCCTCTGTTTTATCACCTATAAAATGGGGACTAACCTATTCATCTCAAATAAAGAAGAAGTATTAAATGAAAAGATATATTTTATGCTTTTAGCGCTGAAAGACTTTACAGTTTTTTTTTTCTTATTTCCAGCCAAGAGATGTGTTAGGTCATCTCTCAATTATTAATGCACAGAAGGCAGTAGAAATGTAGAGGATGTATTTATTCTGGCAGATTCTTATCTCTCTGTTAGTCATGCTGGAACTGCAGACATGAAACAGACAAAGGCCTGGTCCTCAAGAAGTTTACAAACAGGTTGGTTCTCATGAAATTCTTCTAAAATACTAATAAAGGCATTTCAAAGCCTCCATGGACATTAGAAATAGCTGAATAAAGCTCTTGAAGACAAGAACCTAATGAACAATTTAGTGATGCTTTAATTTTCTTTGGCTGCTATAATCAAAATACCACAGGCTGAGTGAGTTATTTAATGAAAATTAATATTTTGAGAGTCCTGGAGGCTAGAAATTCAAGATCAAGGTCAAGACTCCAACATATGAATTCTGAGGGAAATAAAACTCAGTGTATAATAACTGGTTTTCCTTTATTAGAAGTACTTTGGGAAATGGCATTTACATGTATTATCTGGATGACAATAAAAAGAAGTCTGTTTCTCAGTCATCTTTATGTTTCTAGCTGCTTCTCTGGGCTATGTACATCAATGTGAAATCAGTGGGTGAATAAATGAGTAATCAAATATACTGATAAGTTAGTGGGTGTCTTTGTGTAGTAGATGTTTGGTGTTTTTCCTTCTTCCGAGAGTCATATACATTATGCAGAACAAATTTTTTAAAACCCAAGAGAAGATTTTTACTAATCTGTATCATCAAAATTAGAACTTACTTTTACTTAGATGAACAAGCAAACACCTACAGTAGGTGTCCCAAAAGTGTAGCCCAGTTAGTTCCTAGAGTTACTGTAGGGAAAAAAAAATATTCAGTAGACTTGGAAAATGTGTATAGTACCACCTTCCTGCAAATTCACAATGTACATTGACAAATAAGAAACAAAATTCTAAAAAGCAGTCACTTACTGCAGTAAAGACATCTATTTTATATGGCCTGTTTCACCATTTCCCAAATGTATTGGGCCACAGAACTATGTTCTGCTTATCAGGGAAAACATGTTTCAGACAAACTTTAGGAAAAATTCAACTTAGAGCCCTGATTTCCACAGGTGTTAACTTGAGGAACATGGTGCTTCAAATGTGATTCTCCTTGTTCAACCAATGGTGTGAGAAGAAAAATGTCTAGTATGTACTAAATGCCTGTGAAGCCAACGTTACCATTATGTTTAGGATACTATTCAGAAACTATGACACAGACAGACAGGTAAGTTTTTAGCTCTTCTTTCTACTGACATGCTCAAGTTGTCATCTCTCAAAATAATTCTAAAAGTGTACCCCAGTGTTACCTATTAATTTAATAGCTGATACTATAACTATAGTGAAAAAAAAAACCACTGAGAAGATGTCCTATTTTAATCTTACCATTTGATAGTTGAATATTATTATCCCCAAATCCTATCCACCCAAAGACTTAGATTGTGATCTTATTTAGAAAAAGGTCTTTAAATAGGAAATTGGTTTGAGGCAGCCAGCACACCGCTCTGGTAAGTGCCTGTGGCCTCCCAAGCCGCGGCCGCCCCAGGACAAGAACCATATCAGCGTTTCCTGAGATCTGCAACCAGGTTGGACCTTGGGGCGCTGGGAAAACAGGCAGCCAGCTCACCGCTCTGGTGGGCAGCTGTGAGCCTATAGGTGCGCAGGCTAAGAATCAAGCATCCATCTCATCCCCCCCACAACAGGTGAGAGCCAGACATCTGAGCATCTCTTGCAAGTTTGAGTACATGCAATATAGCAAATAAGGGGGATTTTCTTCTACCATGTCTTTGAAGGCAAATATTTTTATCTCTGTTTTGCTCTGTTCTGATCAATGGTATTGCTCTATTCAATATTCTGTTTTTATAATTTCGATATTTCCTTCGATATTGCTCTACTTGATTGAAGGAACAACTATTGTGAAGAAAACCAGATATACTATTGTACCTATTGCTGTTATCCCGGTAACCTTCTGTGAGGTTCTGTACCAATTTCACTGCACTGCCTCAATTGGCTTTGTCCTGTCTTGTTCTGCTGTATTTTACTACCTTCAAAATAAATAAATAAAATAAAAATAATAATAATAAATAAGAAAAAATTTTTAAAAATAAATAACAACAAAACAGATCAGTAAGGTACTGAGCAACCTGAAACATGATATAACTAAACAGATAATAGACTTAAAAAGCAAAAAGAGGAAAAGAAAGTGCTCTAAAGGATATAACTGCATGTATATTTAAGTGTGTAGGATTGATAACCATGTTGCTAAGTTTTTGTTGGATTGGTGAACAGAACTGTTTGCAGCCTCACTGTTTGAATGTCCACTTTGTACGCTTAATTTTGGAACTTGAACAACTATATCCAAGAAGACAATATGTAATGTATCAAAAAAATAGGAAGTTGGTTTAAATTGGTCATGTTGGATTAGGATTGGTATTAAACATAAGATTAGTGTCCTTATAAAAGAAGAGGACACAGAGACACATAGAGCAAATGCCATCTGTGAAGATCCATACAGAGACATGTGGGGCAGAACAGCATGTTGAAAGGCTGGCAGACAGTGCAGGATGGCACCCTGTGCCACAGAAGGCAAGAAGCTATTATAAACAGGGATGGCGCATGCTTCAGGATTTCAGAGACAGCGTCACCCTGCTGACACTTGATTTTAGTACTTCTGTCTTCCACAGTTATGAATCGATTGCTGTTTTCTGCATGTTGTGGTATCTGTGTCACTTGGTTAAAATAGTCCTAGAAAATTAAGACAATGGCTATGTCCAGTGAACCTTATTTGCTTATCTATAAAATAGAAATAATAGTACTTACCTTCCAGAGTTTTGATGAAGGTGAAATAAAACAAATATGCACACAGTTCCTGTTACACGGAAGGAACTCGATTCATTCATGCATCTACTGAACACCTGATTTGTGTTAGGTATTGAGGCTACAATAGGGGAAAAAGCAGGAATAGCCATGGACAGAAATGACAAAGTATGGCCAGCAAAGCAAGTGAAATCATATTTCTGCCTTTGTTTTTGTTTTTATTTTTGTAAATAAATTCCGTGAAAATGCAGCTGCACTCATCCTTTCATGTATTACCTGTAGCTGCCTTCACACGGCAGTGGTAGGGTGGAGCATGTGCAACAGACTCTATGATACACGAAGTTTAAAATGTTTTCAACCTTTGTCTTTGTAGGAAAAAGCAAATCTGCCCCTGTTCTGGTTGCTTACAACACTGTTGGAGACAGGCATAAACACAAGGGCAGTTTATGTACAATAATTACTCTAGAACATATCTGGCCAGCTGTAACTGTGGGCAGTGGCCATGGAAGTTCTTCAGAGGGGTTCTGTGAGCAGCTCTCTGAAGGATGAAGGGTCCAAGGTGCTCCAAGCAGAGCAAAGCACTAGACACAGGCCCTGAGTCAGGAAGGGGAGAAGACCAGCAGGAACAGAAAGGAGGCAGGATGGGTGTGAGGAGAGGGAGACCAGCCACAGAGGGGTCACCCAGCCAGCACGGGGAGTGCTGCTGTGTTGCTGGGCCATGGGGAACCTAGGAGCTCCAGCAGACAGTTCAGCGACAGGCTTTGCAGTTTTTGGAAGATTGCCCTCGCTGTGGGTGGCAGGAGAGGGGGAGCAGTGAGAAAGAGTAGACACAGGAAGTCTGCTTAGGAGAAATTAGAGTGGCTTGGAATAGTGTAGACAAGTGTGGGTCGAGAAAAGTGACCACATTCAAGAGGCATCTTCTAAACAGAACGCAGACCCTTACTGGTAGGTGAGATATAGGGTGTGAAATACAGGAAGAGGAGGCCAATGGTGAATCCTCTTCTGTCCGAGCAGTAAGTGTATGAGTGGTGGCTTCATATCCTAAAGTGTACACTTTTTTGGCATGACTTGAGAGAGGAGTAAATGATGTGGTAGGAATATCAAAAGTCCTTCATCATCATTGTTATCATCATCTTCATCACCATCATCATCATCTATAATCTCAAAAAGAGAAAAATATTTGAATTTAATTTTTGAATAGATCTCTCTAGCCAAAATGTTCTTTTCCTAAAGTTTAAAAAAAGCAATTTTTAGCCAGTTGTGGTGGCACATGCCTGTGATTTCAGCATTCAGGGGGCTGAGGCAGTAGGATTTCCAAGAGTTTGAGGCTAGCTTGAACTGCATAGTGAAATCTTGTCTCAAAAAGACAAAAAAAAAAAAAAGGAGTTTTTGGAAGATGGCTTCTATAAAGCATTAATCTCAGAGCTAATTTTATTGCTCTTAATGATCAGAAAAGTGAAGAGTCCATTAATGTATAGCTAACAGAAGTAAGCATACCGCAAGGTACTAGTTAATTCCTTCTCCAAGAAATAAGTAAGTAGTATGTCTGTGATTTCCAGATTCTGTACACACATATTATAACTATTTGTTTTTAATTTCTGGAGACTTTGAAACTACTTTGAAGTGCCTGCAGTGATTATTGAGATGCAACATGGGCTACCTGGAGAACTCTAGTCTCAGTTTTAAGTTACTGTAGACACCAAGTTTTTTGCCACCTTGTCCATAAACGCATGCATAATCTACAATACAAAAGTGACTTTCATAAAAGGTGATCACATATTCTGGTTTGTCCAGGACCATCTGAGTGGTTGCTCATTGTATGGGCATTATTATCAATAGCATCTCCTTTCAACTAAACATGTCAGTGTGTGGATGATAAATTATATGGTCACTTTATATACAGTTATAGTAATTTGCAAAAATACAGTCTTTCTAGCTTCAAAGAGTATTTGGCTCTCAAGCGATTTCACTGAAAGTATTTGGCTGAAACCTGGTATCATATTTTGGCTCAAATTCAGCCACGTATCTATTTTGCTGAGCAGACTATGGTGAAAGTCTTCCTGCCATCCTCTAATCCAACTTCATCATATCCTCCTCTACTTGTGGTTGACCTAAGTCTTAAATAGTAAGATGCATGAATTGAGTTTTTGATACTATTAGTTTTAAAAGTGAAAAATAGGATAGTAATTCCTGAGTACATTAGTGTCTAAGTATCAAAAATTTTAATAAGTTAGAAGCTCCCTTAATACAGTGAGTGTTTATTATTATTTATTTAGTACTTATTATTAAAATAATATTTTATTTAAGCAGAAGCACTTCAATAATCAGACTTAACTAAACCTCCTTTCTTTAGAGTAATTTAACTTGAGGACCCAAGAATTTCCTGGTAAGTCTCTTTGCATATGTTCTTTTTGACTTGCAAATTGGAGATGGGTCATCCACCCCCACACAAGCCAGCCCTGAAAAGACACTCGCATCTACTCATCATGATACCAACTCTGCGGGAAAGTGGTAAATCTGTTGGAAGAATACGAGGTCTTACCTCCTTATGCTGGCCATATAGACTTGAGCCCTACAAATCTGAGTAAGTTGATCTTCTTAAACTTGAGTTTCCTCATTTATAAAATCGAGACAATTTTATCTCCTGTAGACATTTAAATAGTAATAATTTTTACTGGGTCTCATATGTCTTCTTGGCCTGTGTTAAATGTCCTGCATCTGTCCTGTATTTTCTAACAATGAGTATGTATTCTTGGGGCACTATTTAGCCTAGCTGGGGTAGATCACTGTCATTCCTTATTTTCTCTGTTCCATAAGAGCAGGAAACAAAGCCAGTATTTTCCTTGACCCTTTAAGTGCAGCTTTCAGATGATTACTGTTCCTCTTCTCTGCAAAATTGTTCCTGCTCTGCCGTTTACATGTTCCTTCATTTGGGGGTTGTTCTACCACTCTTCTCATCACTTACTCTCACTTACCAAAGACTTCAGCTCTCAGTCCTCTTTCCTACCCTAAGATCTTCCCAAATAGAAATTGTCTTTGCTATCTCCATAGCTGATCCCTCCAGGACCTTGACCTCTGAAGATGCTCGTCTTCTCAGACTCCATCCAGCCTTCATTTCTATAGTTATCCTTTGGACTCTGAATGCCAACACATTGTAGCATCTCCAAAAATCATGAAATGCAAATATTCCCTCCTTCATCACATGTCCCATGACCATCGTAGCCCTCTGACAAGTTGGACACCCACTGATACCTTATTTTGTCTTTATTTTCATTCCAATTTTAAGTTTGCTTTCTTTCATATGCAGTTGATATTCCATGATTACTTCTAATAATGTAAGTGTTACCTTTTCCTCCTTCTAACTGGTTATCTCCTCTAATACATCTGGAACTAGAAGCAGGCAGGGCATGACATAGGTATACCGCTGTTAGCTAGATATACCTCATTTACAAAACATCAGTTCATGTGTGTATGGAGGCAGGTTCGTGGTACAGTTTTATGCAGTTATAGGTCATGTATGGATTCAGGTAGTCATCATCAAAATCAAGGTGCAGAGCTGTTTTATCAGCACAGAGAAAACACCTCTTGTTCGCCTTTATATTCAATATCTATTTTGTTACCTCATCCTTGTCTATTGGCAACCATGATGCTGTTTTCCATCTTTGTAATTTAATCATTTAAAGAATGTTATATCCATGGAAACACATGGCATGCAACTTTTTAAGACTTAACTTTTTCACTAAGAATAATTCCCCTAGGATCCATCCAAGTTACTACATGTATCATTAATTTATTCCTTTTTTACTACTTAGCATCATTATATACATATGGATTTATCAAGATTTCACCTACAGAAAGGCATTCAGTTTTCCCCTTACCAAATTTTGCTATTAAAAGTAAATCTGCTATAAACTTTGTTTGTAGATTTTTGTGCAAACATTTTTATTTCACAGTGCTAACTCAGTGTGGCCTTAAGTAGAATTTCCTAAATGCTTAATGATCTTGATCAGTTGTCAGTCCTGAGGTGAGTACAATGGTTAAGTATTTTTCTGATTTTTCAGCATATATCTTGTCACTAATGACACTTATTTCATGCACAAAGTTATTAAACTAGACATTAAATGCTGACTGACACGACCATGTCATGCTGTTGCTTACTTTAAATGTTAGAGATAGCTGGACAATTAAAGAATAATGGTAGAATCCTTAAGTTTACACTGTAGGAAACCATGGCCTTGGAATGTTAAACAACTTGTTCAAGACTGTCATAGCTGAAGCCAGAGCCCAGAACACCAGCCTTTTGATCCAGCATCATTTTGCCAATTTTTCCCAAATTTTGTATACATACACATTTTACATTTACTACTTTCTCTAGCATCCTGGCCTTCCAGTATCTGTAAATAAGAAATAATAAGACATTGCATATTTTCATTTCAATTACAAAGCATTTCAAGGGCTGTGTAGTTGCATCCTTGGGGGCATATACTATCCAGAGTATATGGGGATACAGTGATCAGTCATGGAAAATTCAGCAGGAGTATGAAATTAAGTAGGATGAGAGCAGAGTGAGTCTCTGAACTGCTATTTTTTGGAGAATAAAAGAAGTTGTGAGAAGCAAACCCAAGGCTAAGAGGTTACTCTTAGAAATGGATAGTCCTACATAGAAAGGAACTGGGACAAATTTAAGCCCTTGATACTGTTCCCCTAAATTAAAATGAAGTCTTATACAGCATTAAATTTAAATTCCTTCCTTTTATGCAGTACCAGGGATTAAATCCAAGGCCTCACACTAAGCTACATCTTTCTTCCATCAGTCCTTCTTGAGACAAGGTGTCAACAAATCGCTAAATCACCAGGCTGGGCTTGATCCTCCTGCTTAGTCTCCCAGAGAGCTGAAACTACCGGCATATATCAGCGCAGTTGACATCCCTTATAGCTTTACATTTGCTTTGGTTATTTATATACTTTTGATAAACTCCAGTATATTCACTGCCATAGTCTGAATACTTGTGTCCCTCTTCCAATTTTATGTGTTTAAACTTAATCCCCCATGTACTGATGATGAGAGGTGGCAATTTTAGCACATGACATAAAGACAGAATCCTCATGAACTCAATAAGGATCTTCATAAAAAACAAAACAAAGAAAATAAACAAACAAACAAAAAGCAAAGAGAGCTTGTTTGCCCCTTCTGCTATGTGAGGATGCCGATAGGACACCTTAATAAACTAGAAGACAGCTCTCTCCAGATACCAAGTCTGTTATTTCCTTAAATATGGGCATTCTTGCCTCTAGACACATGAGATAAATTTTTTTAGTTTATATGCCACTCAGTCTGTGACATTTTGTTATAGCAGCCCAGGCAGAATAATGTCTGAATCATCTGTCTGTGGAGGCAGCAAAGTGAATTCAGGTCCAGCACCAAATTGTTATGAAGGACAGCAAATCATGACACTGAGGGGCTGAGCTCCTGCTGACCTGGAGGAAAGAATTCAGCTGGTCATGGCAGAAGAATGATAAAGACCCCAAACGAGCAGCAGGAAGTAGGTAGTAAAACTGAGACTGCTAACTTTAGCTGCAACAATTGCTAACAGAAGTGGTTCAAGAATGGGATTACAGCACTGAATTACTGGCTGCCCCTACTGTAGGTAATAAGGAGCCTGTCCCTACTGTAGGTAGAATATGTGTAGACCTTGGGGCCCAGAAACAACGCAGTTGTTAAAACTTTTACTGATGTTCAACTGGAATGGGTACCAATGAGCAAGGTTGTACTTTAGTACTGTTTCCCAGGCGTTTGAAAGATATGGGAGCAGTATGAGTGTAAGAATATGGAATCGGATGGCTGCTGTTGTATTTGACCAATGCATTGAAAAAAAATCAGGTTTTGAATAGATTAGGGTAATTAGGTATGGGTTGAAATCTAGGTGCTGATACCATAGGACCTCACTGGCAACTGGTGTGGTTTGAATGTGATAGTAATTGAGGTGTGGCCTTTCAGAGGTGACAGGAGCCATGAAGGCTTGTCCTTTGTTAATATGATTAAGGACGATTCGTGTAGCATTTGGCAATTAACCCTTGCATCTTCTGCCATGTGAGCATACAGTGTTCCTCCCCCCCGCCCAGAAGATGCAGCATAAGAAAGCAGAGAGTAGTTGAATTCTTAACTCTTTGATCTTGAATTTCCCATTTTCCAGGAACATGAGGGAAAAAATTTCTGTTCTCTATAAATAGCTGACTAGCCTGAGCTCAGGATCTCCCACTTGCATTAAGATCTCTTTTGTTCCTTTTTTCCTTATCATCTACTCTGCACAAGAAAATATAAGACTGGGTGGCTTATAAACAATACCACTTTATTTCTGACAGTTCTGGAGGATGGAAAGTCCAAAATCAAATGCTGGCTTCTGTTCTCTGAAAGCTGAAGACCTGACATAGAAGATGCTACGAGGACAAACAAAGATGAGCTCTATGTCCTCAGGTGGCAGAAGAGTGGGAGAGAGTTAACCCACCCCCACAGCTCTTGCGATAAGTGTCCTAATCTGCTCATCATTAGCAGTCCTCACAATCAAATCACTTCCCTAATGACATACCTTCTATACCATCAGCTTGGTGGTTAACTTTCAGTCTGAATTTTGAATGGGGTGCTGCATTTAAACTATACCACTCTTCTCCTTCTGTAATGCTGACTGTGCCAAAATCTGATATTGGATAAAATTAAGTTCTCTAGAAGGATACTGAGAAAGAATCTTTCCCCATAGGAGACACTGTTGGCTACAACCTCCTTCCAGTACCGTTTTCCTCAGGTTCCATGACTCTGATGTCAGCCATTCACTTCTGCCTCTTTCCTGGTTCATTCAATGATTTGTCTCTCCTTTTTTCTTGTCTAGTGGGTCAAACATTTATTTGGTGAATGATTGTACTGTTTTGTAAACCACCTTTCCTCTCAGACTTCCAGCTCTTGTATTCAGACAAGAGACTTTCACACCTCCAAGCCCATTTCCTCTGCCAGGATTTATTTCCAGAGTGAGCAAATGGGCAGGACCCAACATCACCTCAAAAACATCATTCATCTTAAACTGCTTAGCAAAATTAATTTTAATAAGTCACTTATTTAAATGTTTTCTTAATGAAAATACTATTTATCCTGCATAGGCATACCTCTTTTACTCATTATTTACTTGTTCTTTTACTAAAGAAACCATTATTGAGTAATTTTTTATTTTGTGCTAGAAATGGAAACATGGACTTAGTTTCTGTCATAATAAATATTATAATGTAGTTAGATTCAATAATTAATTACAATTGTTAAAAATACTGTGAAGGAGAGGAAATATATAGAAATCTAACACAATTTGTGTTTTAAGACTTCCTCTCAATTGAATAGATATAGCAAGGCAAAAAATGGAGACAGAGAAGACATCTGGAAAATCTTACATGTGAGAATTTGGAGATATTTGAGGAATTGAAGTAATATCAGTCTATTTAGACCAGCACTGTCCAATAGAACTTCCTGCCTTGATGGAAAGGTTCTATACATGCTTAAGTCACATGTGATAATTTGCTATTGCACAGCAAAGACAGAAATGTACAAATGTAGAGATAGAATGTAAAAATTCTACTGGGTGTTGCTCTGTAAAGAATACTGAATGTGAGATGAAACTAGAAGAATATTAAGAGCTTGTAGAAAACTTGAAGAAATATTACCTTGCCTTAAGAAGGGAGAATCTCAGAAGAGTTTTAAGTAGGACTGGAATGGTCAGATTCCATTCTTATGAAGAGAATTCTATCAGTAATTACCAATAAATAGAAAAAGTGACTAGAAAAAGTGGCTGGACCCAGTAAGATTTTCCTTTGTTACCCATTGGGGCTTAGTACCAAGATCTGCTTCAAATACAAAAATCTGCATATATTAAATTCCTGCATGTAAAATGGCACAGTACTTGCATATAGCTTATAATGAATCCTCCTATATACTTTAAAACATTTCTGTATTTATTATAATATGTAACACTATTCAAACGCCATATACTTTATATACTACATTATTTAGAGAAAAGTCAAGAAAAATATCTGCCATGGTCAGTATAAATAAAATAGTTTTTGAAAAATATTTTGAACCATCATTGGTTGAATCCACAGGTACAAAATCCACAAATGAAAAGCTTATTGTATGTATATGAACTGATAAAATGTGCCATACGTTTAATGAGGCAGAAGTAGGTGGAAGCAGAGAGCAGAAATACAGGTTCGTGTGTCTATGAAGGAAAGGAGTATACTTGATAATGTGTCAGTTTGCAGTATTGTTAAAAACACTGCACTGGCAGTTTCTAAAGTGGAGATGGAGATTTCCATGTTTCTCTGTGACGCGCAATAACTAGGATTAAAACTTACTGGTCTTTATTATTAGACTTTAGTTTTTTGATCATCGATTCCATTATTTTTTAAGTTTGCAAGGCTCAGCACCAATCTTTTGAGTTCCTCCAGTGGGTTGTGCAGATGAAGTTGGCCAACTGCCTGGCCCTGTCTGATCACCCTCAAGAAGCAACTGCAGGGCTAGTTATGGTTTCCTCTGTCCAGCGACCTTCTGTATTTGCTTCAGCATCCCACTTGTGCTGCTTAGACTAGGGGCCCCTGAGTCTTTGATCTCTACTTATTCTGTGGTTTGACAACAGCGACAGCCTGGTATTGGCCTTCAGCCTCCAGGTACATCTTGTGCCCTGGTTACTCAGTCGCCACTTTCTCCTACACAACACTAAGCTTCCATTTTTCAAATTCTCCTCTTATGATCTATGTGTGCAGTTTTCCAAAACCCAAACTTTGGAGTTTCTCTTTTACTCTTTATCTCTCTTTCCCTCTTCTCCTTCTCTCTCTTACTTTCTTCTGTCTTTTTTCTCATTCCTCTTTCCTCATCGCTTCACATTTGAGTATTTTTATAATTGAATCTTTAGTTACAAGTAATGTGTCACTATTTCCTAACATAAAACTTAATTACTGAGACACATTAATCTACCATCGGTAGTTTTTAAAAGAAATATATCCCCAAGTTGAATCAGATTTAACTTATTAAAATCTATTTTTTAGACTATTAACTTGTATTAAATAAAATGCTTCTACTGTTGTGTCCAGACTGCAAAAACCTAAATATCATTTTCCTGGTAATGTTCTTGGGCCCAGCAAATGAAAAATGAAACAGAATTACTCAAACACCAATGTTTCCAAGAAAGGAACTAAATTACAGTTTTTCTTTCATGTATTTGTGGTAATGGAATAGACTTGTTTTTCCAAGACAAGGAGATAAATCTTCCCTCTTGTAACCCACACATTTTCTAGGAACTCTAACGAAACTCATATTTTCATTCCAAGAAGTAAGGATACAGATGATTTTTTAACCTTTTCTCCTTGATCATTCTCACATAGGACTTGATCAAAACAGAATCATAAATTGAACACAAAACCTAGATAAATGTGACTAAGTTGACATGACCCACTGAAAAGGAAGACAACAGAGTAATCTGGTCCACTTATTCAAGAAGAGAAGCCAGAATGAGTTAGGATGCTGCTGCTTATACTTTACATGTTGCAGTAGTTACTATATAATCCTTGGCTCAGTTTCTTTAATGTGTATTGCAAATCTACAAAGTCCCAGAGCAGACAATGCATAGCAGTAACCACTAGAAAGAAGAAGAATTACATAAACACTTCCAGTTGCAGTTTGATATGTAGAGAACTTACAAGTTATCACTTCCACCCTTACAATAAAAAAAAGCAGAACAAACTTGAAGTTATGACTTTTCTTAGATCCTTCAATGAACCAAGGTCACAGAGCAAACTACAACCCTGACATCTGGAGAGATGGGTGAAGATAGAAAAATCACAGCTGAGATCTACTTACTGGGAGCAGAAGAGCTACAGCTCCTAACTGGTAGGAACACTTGAATGGTGATTTTGACAGATTGCTGGAGGCAGAGTGTGGGCTAGTGTGAGAATAGGAAGAAACTCCTGGAGGCTGTGGTCTTAGGAGGCCCCATGCATTTCGTGAATTTTGCCTGTGGGAATTTCATTAGGTTCTGATGGTGAGAAGCCAAGAAAAATTGTCTTCTGGCTCTGGAAGGAGGAAAGGAAAAACAACCATTCTGAAGTACAGTGAGTGTTCTTCATTACAGAAGGTTATTCTTTAGGGAGAACAATATCCTGGAGCCTTACGATACCTGGGGAGAAAGGTATTTACCCAACTCTAGAGCCCTTTAGCCTTGCAAACTCTGAGAAGTCCTTAGCAATGCAATCTCTGAGCAAAGGAGAGGGGAGAACATAAAAATACGTGTGAGGATTACATCCTAAGAAATGAATTCAATGAAAGACTGAGATTTAATCATGAAATCACAGAGCAATCTCCTTTCTCTATAATTTACCACCAAATCATGTTTTCAGTATAGTAAGAGATTATAGAAGCAAGAACAACAAAGCACACAAACTAGATTTTCTTTTTATTTTATTTATCAGTGTATATCAACGAATTTTACTGTGATAATTATACACAGATGGACACAAATGTTGTACTTTGATTATTCCTACCTTCTCCTCTGCTCATCTGTCCTCTTCCCTTACCCTAACAGACCTGCTTCTATTTCAAATTATCCTTTTTTGGTTTTGTTTTCTTTCTACATATAAGTGAGATTCATCCTTTTTGTGTGTCTATCTCATTATGCTTAACATAATGTCTTACAGTTCCATTTATTTTCCTATGGATAACATGATTTTTTGCCTCTTTATGACTGGAGTAGACTTTATCACACACTATTTAAGGAGGTGTTCTTAGGAACCTCCAAAGGCAAAGGAGCAAATTAGAGGAATTTGTAGTCTCTTGCAGTTAGTGCCACTATAGAACTAAACACAGCCCAGATCAAGAAGAAAAGAAATAGGAGGAAAAAGAATTACAACAACCAGATTTCCTCACATTAATTCAACATAAACCTTTGATCTAAATGTAAAATTTGAAACTGTAAAACTCCTAGAAGAGAGCATAGGAGAAAAGTTTGATGATCTTTATTATTTTGTCTTTATTTATTACATAGGCTGGAAATCCAGGATCAAGACACTGGAAAGTTTGGTTCCTTTAAGGATCTCTTTCCTGGATTGCAGAAGACCACTTTATAACTGTGCCTTTATTTGGTAAAGTGAGGGAGTTCTGGTTCTTCTTTGTTCCACAATGACTTTAATTCTATTATTGAGGCCATCATCATAACCTCATCTCAACCTAATTAACTCTCCAAACTTCCACGTTCAAATAATGCTACACTGAGGATTAGGATTTCAACAAATGCATTTTTAGATGACAAAAGCAAACTATATAAGTATTGTAACATACAAAATAGTAATTAATATTGTAAAGTATAAAACAAAATGGCTATGAGTCCATACTAATATACATACATATATAAAACAAATCCCCTGTGTAGAATTCCAAATAAGTAATGTAGGTACTTCACCTTCAAAGAGAAGGAACTTAACTCCTCATTCTTTGTGTTATCCAAACACAGCGATTCCTTTCAAGAGTATAGTATGAAAAGAATGATTTCACAAGTGGACAAGCATGAAATCACTACATTAACAAGATGGACAAGGTGGACTTCAGCAATGATTAATCATGACAACACGATAGTATGATACCAGGTATCCTTGACATGATGTGATGAAAATGTATTTCAGCCACTTCTGTATTCTTCACCCTCCAAACATGAGCCCTGATTTAGTCTTAAAAAAGTAAATGAACTCAGTTAAAGGGGTATTCTGCATTCTACTTTACCAGTACCACCTCAAAATTGTCCAAGTCATGAAAAAAAAAAAAGGGAAATTCTAAGAAACTATCACAGTGAAGAGGAAGGTAAGATAGGACAATTGTATAAACCTGGTAATCTGAATGGAACTCTGAAACAGAAAATGGTCATTAGCTAAAAGCAAGAAAAAACTGAAATACTATAAACTTTTGTTAACAAGATGTATCACAATCAATCCATTATTTGTAACAAAGTTACTGTACTCACAGAAAATGCCGTGAAGGGGCGAGTGAATAAGGGATATATGGACATTCCTTATATTATCTTCTCAAATTTCCTGTACATTTTCAGTTGGTCTAAAAAATAAAATCTATTAAAAATAAGTTCCGAGCAAGTATTGCTTTACTGTGAAATAGAACTTGACACACACAAAGATGAAGAGGCGGGGCAGTGGAGAAGGCTGTATTCAAGCCAACTCCCGGAGGAAAAGGGCGTGGGACAGTTTCCAATCTGGAATCCTTGTGAATACATTATGGGAAGGAAATTTGATGAGACTTTTGAAAATAGGTAAGTTTTTTGATCAGTTGAAATGAAGGAAATGTACAGAGGCATTCCAAATGGGAAATAACGCAAGTTAAGGTGAGGAAAACCCCAGCAGTACTGGGGAAAAACAAGCTTTTCAGACTGACGTGGAGGATGAGCTTGCATTATCTGGAGTAATTTAGGGTGAGTTAAGTTGGGACTAGATTTAAAAGCCTCGAATGTAAGACTAAAGATGAAAAGTTCTGTTCAATGCACAGAGGCTTCTGAGTAAGGAAAGTGTAGAAAGTGGGCCTTTAAGAGAAACACAGAGAGACAAAAAGGAGAGACTATGCGGCCAGTGCCTATGTGCTATAGATGCCCAAGAGGGCTAAGATATGAACGAGAATCACACAATAGTATAGAAAAAAAAAGGCAGGAAGTGAATAAAGGAGACAAAGTAAGACTGCATGGAGCTGGTGGAGAGGTAACAAGTTGTGACACACTAGACTTTGGACTTATTTAATATTGATTCTCCATCTTTTTCCTTAACTGAAAACTCTAGTTTTGTTGAGGAAGATATTGCTTTAATTAAAAGTATGTTTCTCATCTTTCCTTTCATCCAGGAGTATCATATGGATCTGTTTTAACCAATGAGATGCAGGTAGAAATCTAATGGGACAACTGTTGATTTCCTAATAAAACAAGACTGTCTCTGCCAGCATCTCTTTTTTTATCTTTCCTCCTTCTCTTTAATTTTCAAAAGAGATGTACATATGATGTCTAGAGTTGCAGTAAGCATCTTGTAAATAAGAGAATATATACCACAAAATAGAGGAAGAAAAAAACATAATCCTGAAAGCATTGTACAGCTATGTCTGAACTTCATTTTATGTGACAGGAAAAGAAATTGCTTAATTAATGAGGGCTGTTGGATTTCGTTTATAATCCTGGAAGCAGAGTAAAATGTCGCCCTTAGAGGTTCAGCCCTAACAAATTAGGGAAGAAGGCCTTCTTAGTTCTCGGTCTAGGCTAACTGGAGAGGGAGAAAAAGGATTCTCTTCCTGGAAGGGAGTAGGTGTAGGTACATAGTAGCTTAGAATTGGAGGCAGGACACCGGGCATCAACACATTTTCCTGTAGGCTGTCAAAAAGTTTAAAAGTATGTCACACACTGACCACTGAGGCCTACAGTTCCCTACTATGAGAAATGCCACTTCTCCTCTGCATCAAAATTAGATAAACTACCAGTCCATGTGCATACAGTGGCTGTGAAGAAGAAGACACCTCACCAGATAAGCTGAGTGCTTCCTGTTGTGCATGAGGAGGTGCCCATGAGGAAAAAGACTGCTCTGCATCCCTGGCTGCTGTACCAGCTGGGCTCTACCTCATCTGCTTCATAGACAATCAATAGACATCTCTTACAGACATAGACCTTTTCAAGGATGGTGTATATAAAATGGATTCAATCCATGTTCTCTTACCTCTGAGCTGCAGGGGCCCAGCAATAACCATCATCCATCAATTCCCTGATGGCCACCATGTGGTCCGGAAACATTTCTGTGAGGACCACTAAGCTATCTCCTGTATCTGCATACAAGTTATATTAGATACATTGAAAAAAATTTTGACTAATTTTCAGTTTTACTTCAACCTATTAGGATTAGAGAACTGAACAAGCAAAACACAATATATCTGCCATCATTAAAATTAATTAAGTCAAAAAATATTTGTTGGATGCTGACAATCTGTGTAGTACTTTCCTGGGGCTGGTGACACAGCAATAAACAAACTATGCAAAACTCCATGCTGTCATGAAATATATATGTCTAGACAAGTGAGACAGAAAATATAAAAATACTTAAGAGAAATATATTGTTTGCCAGAGATTGTGTCTGAGAAAATTGTTATGAAAAATAGAAAAAGTGAATGTTAAAACAGGAAGAGTAGATGCATCCAATTTAAATAAAGTGATTATTGTGTTACAGGCAGCTGAGTTAGATAAAAACATTAATAGACAGTTGGATAGGGATGAGCCCTCAAAGAAACTGGTGCAGAAGACCAGATACCTTGTCACTATGGAGGAGACACACAATTCCACCATGGGCCAGACATCATGACAAAAGATCAAACAAATGTACCCACACCCTAAGGATAAAACATCAGGGATTGATATTCTAAATAGGTCTTTATCATCCAGAAAAAGTCTGCAGGAGCCACTAACCCAACCACCTACAGACAAAGCCTCTGCTCTATATTCATTCCTGCTTGCTATGTGACACGCTTCCCCATTTGTCCCCAATTTAATCAATTTTACCTGATCAATTACAGTTATAATCTTATTAGTTGACCATAGTTCTGACCCACCCAGGCCTCCCTTGCTAATTCCCATGTTTTCCCCACCTTGTACCCACCCTACTTCCGGGTTCTGCTCTGTAAAAATCCCTAGAAAAAGCAGGGTCTTTGGTAACCCACTTGGGACCCCTTCTGTCTTTCTCAGACAGAAATTTCCTTTCTTTCAATAAATAAATTCTGATATTAACCTCTGTTGTTCCTAAAATTCAATTTTTGATTTTGGAGAACACAAACTCATACCTGACATCTAATAGGTTGAGAGTTTCTTTCCCCTGTGTCAATTGGGAAATAAAGCTTCTCAAGACGATATCTGAGGATGACTTGAAGGTGGGATGGAGGGATATAAGCAGATAAGCAAACATGAGGCATGACTGTATATGTTTCTGAGGAAGTAGGCACTTTTTTTTCCAACAAGTCAAGTGATTTGGCCAAAACATGTACTCCAGGAAAGAGTACTGACCTCTCCCTTCTTTTGTATATATTTTTTGACACTGAAGTTATACTGTAGAAAGTGAATTAAAGTCTAAATGCATGGTGTGAGACTGTGTAGTTATAAGAAATAAAGAATAAGTAACACAGGAAATGCAGAGATTTTAGTGGACAAAATGCTATTCCTAGATACATAGCTTTCTATCTAAAATTTTCCTGGGATTGCAATAATATAGTCACACATGAAAGGAAAGAACATCAAATTCTTGTTAATTCTATTTTTAAAAAAACTCTAGAAATATTTTGAAATAATCACACTGCACAATCTATGCAAGAAGGAGTAGGAATACCTTTGCATACAGCTTTACTACAGTGCATCTGTAAGTAAGGATAGCCAACCATCAGCTAGTGTGAGGTCACAGAATCTGTCTCTAAAAATTTGCATAAATATTTTAATATTAAATTTATTGAGATGTCATGAGATTAACACATTACCTTGGGCCTTAACAATTACAAGAAGTGCATCAAATAGTGAGCATTAGCTTCTTAGTTGCTGAAATGTGTAAACATTTTTGGTGCTCTCATGTATATCAATGTATTGCTCAGGAAAAATCAACCCATGACTAATTATCAACTAAATGGCATTAGCCAGGTTAAAGTTTCAAGTTGAACAAATATGTTTTGTCCTTTGAACAATCATCATTAGAGGAAGATCTAAAGATGGCTGATCAGTGAGCAACAAAATACAAAGCCTCCTGGGAGAAACAACTCATATGCCAGAATAAAACATCCTGGAGCGATCCAGACAGAGGGAGATGGATCCTCTTGACACAGGAAGAAATTAAAACTTAAAAAGCTAGTCAAACATGTCAGGACTACAACTGGAACAGCTAAAAATTACAAGACATAGAATTTTTGCTGCAACCCACCAAGTTTGCACTGGCCTGAATTTGTGCCAGCTTGAATCTGTGCCAGCCGGCACAGCTGCCCAAACTCGTTCCCACCGCCAATCGCAGGAGCCACAGCAGTGCTGAAATCAGGGGTGGGTGAGCCCAACGGAGAACATAGACAGCAAAGGGACCTTCATTAATCCACAGTCAATGCTGGGAATGAGACTCTCCACCACAGGAAGGGCGAGACCAAATGGGTGACACGTTGGAATCGGGAAGGAGGAGCCTGAACTGGGAGCAACAGTGACTTCAGTTGGTTGCTCCCTCCCCAGAGCAGATTCATGCAATTTGCTTGGACTGCGTCACACCCCTGGCTGGGACCCAATTAGCTGTCCCAAATTGATTCCCTGCGCCTAGCACACACTAACCTGGTGAAGGTCCCTGAACTTTGGCTGGCCTGGTGGGGAGGGGCAGGCATACATCTTAGTGACAACAGTAAGCAAGGGAGGGCGGAGGTCTCTTGCCAGCATGTTTCAGAGGAACTGTGGCCAACAGGGAAGGGGGCTGGGACCTGCACTATAACTTGTGTGGAGGAAGCTGGGACCATGACAGGAGAGAGAAGCAAGAGGAGGCCCCCAGCCCAGAACCCTGAGAGCACTGATCCAGGAGAGGGAAAAACAAGGGAGACTGAGGGCAGCAAACACGCAACATCAGACATGGCTATATTGGACATTAAGAGATATCTTCAGGACCTTGTAGACGAGCTCAAAACTGAAATATTAAATCAGGTAAAGCAAGATATGAGTAGAGTAATAAAAAAATGCTAAGCATCTCTCAGGAAGATACAGACAGAAGAAGGGAGGAACACAAATAAAGGAAAGAAACATTTGATAAAGAATATAAAGAAAATATAGAAAAAATGAAGCAGATTCCCAAGAGACTACCAGGAAATTAAAAACTCCATTGATAGCTGGCAAAACTCCTTAAAAGAAACTAGGGATAGACTATCAAAACTTGAAGACAAGTTTGCAATGTGTGATCATGAAAGGAAAGATCTCTTAAAATTTACAAGGAAACAGGCAGTAATAATACAAAGGCTAGAAGATGACAACAGAATCTGCAATTGAAGAATAAGAAATGTGAATGAAAAGCAGAAATACATACAGGTGAATTACAAAGGCTATTCACAGAAATAATTAAGGAAAACTTCCCAAGCATGGGAGAAGAAAATGACATTTGGTTATGTGAGGCATACAGAACTCCAGTCACCTACAACCAAAACAGAGCTACACCCAGACATATAATAATCAAGACATCAGAAATTCAATATAAAAACAGAATATTAAAAGCTGTCAGAGAAAAAACAAATTACCTATAAAAGTAAGCCCATCAGGATCATGGTTGACTTCTCGACACAGACCATCAGATCAAGAAGAGCTTAGAGTGAAGTATTCCAAGCCCTAAAAGAAAATAACCTCCAGCCCAGATTGATGTACCCTGTAAAACTGTCACTAGAAATTAATGGAGAAACAAGATGCTTCCATGACAAAGAGAAACTGGGGGAGTTTGTGACCACCAATCCAACCCTACAGAGAATACTGAAGGACATTCTAGAGAGAGAGAGAAAAAAATCAGGATTTTAGGAACAGTGGCAGAAAGGCCTTAATGAGTGGGGCAGGCAGTAGAATGAAGGAGAAAAGTAGACAAACAAAGGCAGAAAAATAGCATAGCAGAAACGAGGCGGAGAAGGATGGCTAGAATCTCTTAACATAGATGGGCTTGATACACTATATTGTTAATAGTGCACCAGGATTTAAAATCCACATTACTCACACCACACTGCTTAGATGTATTATATTCTGTTCCAATCATTCTACCTGTACTAGAGTTGAGGGCACAGACAGCAATCCTGAAAATAACAGGATACAGTACGGTAATCATCCTTAATTTCCTATTAATTTAATCTAAAGCTCTGTAAAACCTGCACTGTTTTACCATGACTGATAGTAATTAAAGCTGGTTTGTTAGGTCGCTGTTTTGTATTGATAGATTTTATTCAAAGCTGTTATGATTGAAAGTATCAAGTCTGAGAGTATAGGCAACTGCAATGAAGATGACAAGATTCACTAGAATATCCACTCTAGTTTAATTATTACCTGCCTTAGAAGTTTTATAC
Organism: Hydrochoerus hydrochaeris; assembly: GCA_004027455.1. Classification (NCBI taxonomy): domain Eukaryota; kingdom Metazoa; phylum Chordata; class Mammalia; order Rodentia; family Hydrochaeridae; genus Hydrochoerus; species Hydrochoerus hydrochaeris. Next base: position 20,318 of record PVLA01000528.1, on the reverse strand, counting down.
TATCTACAATGTTTTATTTTTACTAATATTGTTATGTACTGCTATATTTAATTATACTGCTATATTCAATTATGCCTGATGATATAGACAATTCTGTTGAAGATAATAAGAAACAACACAGTAATCATTGTAGATCACCTTGTACTGTGGTTTCATACGAATTTTTGGTTTCATGTTTTTATAGGAATTTGTTTTGTTTTGTCTTGCTAAGTTTTGTTTTTCCCTCTAATACAGAAAGGATAGAAATACTTGCTTTTTACACTCTCACTGTTTGAATATCTACTTTGTATGCTTTAATTTTGTAACTTGAACAACTATTTCTAAAAGGACAATATGTAATTTTTCAAGTAGTGATTTCTTGTTTATCTTTTTTTTTGAAATTCTGTATTATCTCTACCCTTTATATGCTTTTGTTTCTCTTTAAATAATAAAAAAGGTTAAAAAAATCATCATTAGATATAATGTGACTATGTTTATGACCGACCTGCTCATCCAGAAAATATGGAACCAAATATAAATTGTTGACAACTGAGAAGAACAGAGAAATTCTTAGGGATTAAAGTTCATCTAAATATTAATTTAAAGGTAACTACTGCATAATGCAGTGTGGAAGAGACATACAATTACTCAGACAAGATCCACCACAAATCTTGAACACTAGAAAATAAAATAAATCAGTGCTTCTTTAGTCAAATTATCTGGAGAAGGGCAAGTGCTCATAATAGGGAATTAGTTCTTTAAAAGTCCAGTGTAAAAGGAAATACTGATTCATGTTACAACCCAGATAAACGTAAGATGAATTATGCTTAGTAAAAGAAGTTGGACACAAAAGAACACATATGATTTCACTTATTTGAAGAGTAGAAAAGTGAATTGATATTTGTTGAAGGAAAGGTGGGGAATGGGTGTCTACTAGTAGGTACTAGAGAGATTGAACTGTTCTAAACCTGAATTGTGGTGATGGATGCACATTTCTATAGATTTACAAAGAATCACTGAATTATTGAGCAAATTGTATAATATATAAATTATACCTCAATAAAACTTTTAATAACAAAGATTATAATGTATTTGTTGTCCCGTAACATTTATTTTCAAAAATTTTTATTCTATTAAAGCTATTATATAATATTATAATATTAAAGTTATTATATATAATACACTAATATTATGTACTATGAAGTACTTGATAATAGGTATTTAAATAGCTTAATATATACAACAATAGTGATCTTACATTACTTATAATAAAGCCATATGATGAAATCTGTGTGTGCACGAAGAGGATCTAGAATCTAACGAAATGACAAAATGATACACCAAATTAAAAATAGACTGCTAAGCTTCTTGGCTTTATGACCCAAGTCTTTAAACGACAATATTATAATGAGTTTGTTTGCACACAGTTTTGACGTTAACCCTAATGTACTCCTGATACACTGCTCCTTGACTTGGGTGAAAGAAGGCTGTATTGTAATGATTATTAAAATTGTTCTAGTTCTAAACCAGTTGGCACAGAAGATCAAGAAAAACATCCTGCCATTTCCTAGTACAGAGCCTTCTGTACAGCAATGGCAGTAAATAGAACAGATGAAAATATGTGAATTCTTAATTGCTAGGATAATTGGCCCTGGTTGCGACAAACCACTGGGAAAAACAAAGATACTTGTATCCAAAAGTTCTGTTTCAGACGGTCTCCCTAGCCTACCTTATATGTGATGCGAAATTACCGGCTCCCTATTACCACTCTCATACTCTGTGATGTGGATTCCTCCCTGCCCACTAAGGTATTGTCTGTCCCTACCATCTATTTCCACTGCAAGAGTTTCATTTGCTTTTTTCTGCTGACAAATTAAATATTACCAGGCAGTAACCACTGCTAGAACCTTTGGAGGTAGGGCAGCATGTTTTCCTCACTATAGACACTTAGCTCTGCTTGCTTCATTCAGAGACTCCTTCTATTTGTTTGCCTTTTCACAAATTCTTATTAACCTCTATATTTCTTTTTTTAAGCATTACTTCGACCAGTTAACCTTGATGGCATACTCTCCTCCAGTGAAATATACTCTCCATCGAATTCACAGTGCCCTTCCATCCCCTTTGCATAAAATTCACCAGAAATAAATTTTAAAATTTAACAGTGGTTACCTGCCAATGGCAGGATCACAAGAGCTATTTTCTCTCTGCTATGCTGCACATATCAAATGAATTTTTTCATTTCGTATACCTTCTAAAACCACTTGCATTTGCAATCTAAACTGGAATGCAAAATTGCTTCTTACCTATATTTGTTTTGCTTCTTAGCATTAAAAAATCTGTAATTAATAATGGCCTGGTGCAGAGTTTCTCAACCTTGGTGCTACTGACATTTTTGGCTGATAACTCTTTGTCCTGGAAAATGTTCTGTGCATTGTAAAATGTTTAGTAGCATTCCTGGTCACTAACCACTAAATGCCAGTAGCATATTTCACTTTTGACAATTAAAAATATCACCAAATATTCCCAACAGAATGTATATGTGTGTTTGTGTAAAATCACTCCTAGTTTAAAACAACTATTCCAATGGATCCTTATTTTTTAAAACTTAATTTTATTGATAAGTTTTATATATATACAATGATAACATTCATCATAGGGAATTTGTACTTGTGCATTATATGTCTTAATTCTTTTGTTTTCCCCATTCCCCTCCCCTCCCTTCAACTCCTCTTTTCTTCCTTATTATAAAAGATTTGTTTCCATTTTTTTCTTTCTATTCTTTCATTTTTCTTTTCCCTCCCTTCCTTTCCCCCTCATTCCTTCATAGTTCCCTTTCCTAGTTAAATATTTTCTTCTTATTATACATATTGGTGCTTATTTACACTTTTGGTTTCTCACACCAGAGAAATAATGTGGTATTTAAACATGTGTGTCCAATTTATTTCACTTAAGAGTATGGTCTCAAGGTGCATCTGTTTACCTAGAAATAGTTCAGGCTCATCCTTTTTATGACACAGTAGTACTCCATTGTATAAAAATCACTACCTCTTCTTTGTTCATTCATCGATTGATGGGCATTTGGGCTGTTTATAAGATTTAGTTCCTAAAAATTGTGCATATATAAAAATGGGTGTGCATGCATTGCTGTGGCATGATGCTTAAGTATTTCAGGAAGATACCAAGAAGAGGAATAGCTGGGTCAACAACATTGAGATTCTAACTCACTCTAGAAAGAATGGCTGTTATCAAGAAATCCAGTGGTTCTTTCTATGTCTGTTCTGTACGGTTTTCATGGTAGATCTTTGCCTCTCTGATTTCCCCAGGGATGTAGCATGTGGGATCCACTGTGTGGAGTGTGGCTTCCCCAATCTGTAAATATTCTCATGAGCCCTAGGCTATTTTTCTCTAGAGACATAAGAACATGCAAACAATTGTCTGGGTAAATGCTTAAGAACATAGGAAGTTCTTATAATCTCTATAATTTCTCTCATGCCTTCTGCTAATCCATTTATTCTCCAAATTTGTTCAGTGATGACTGTAAGTACTACAATGATACTGTCAACAACCAGTGAGGAATAAGATTCTTGTTACAAATCACTACCAATAACTGTGAAAGATGTTGCTATGTATATCAGCTGCCACAGATTGCACTCACCCTTAAAAAACAGCTCGTATGTCATGTTTTCTTTTACAGAGCTATCTTTCCAAACTTCTCAAGGTGAGAGTTTTGTCTTAAGGTTTTGAGGTAATCATGAACTTTAGGGCAACTGACAGAGAGCCTCTACTTGTTATTGAAGCTTTTAATTAATAACATTTTTTTCTTCCAAGTATAAATTTCTGGATCACGTGCTTAAATACAACAATTATAAAAAATAAAATGCTTATAAATTTAGTTTTTAAAAATTTGAATCTCAGTTGCTTGCTAACTAAACTTCACTATACATCTGTAATGATCTTTGCATAATGATCTCCCCCCCCAGTCTGTCTTCAAGTTATGTACCTGTTTTAAAAATACTTTTCATTATCCAATAATGCAAATGTTAGGCTAAATTTACTTTCTTCATAAATACTGAAATACCAGATGCTTTCTGTAACTAAACAAAAGCATAAAATGTGAATAATTTATCACATGAGGAACCTAATTTTTCAACGTTATATTTGAGTTTCACAGAATGATAATCATGACTTCAGATGTAGTATTCTCTCTGCCTGACACATCCTCCTCATCTCTGCCTGGGGAGGGAGAAGAAAACCTGTTTTCTCTTCAGAGTGCAGCTTTATTTCTCCTCTGCCTTTGCCTTTGACTGTCTTGGAAGGATGTACTAGTTTCTCCTGAAGTTCACATGGCTTTCTGCATCTATTACAGCTCTTGTAACATTATGCTTTCATCACCTTTTCCCACATCACTTTCCCTTTCTTGAACCCATAGTGTGCAAGAGGGCAGAGTGACTTAAGCTTTTATTAAACATCTCTGTTGTAAGCACCATGGTACTCCAAAGGGGAAAACTACAGCAGAAAAGCTTTCTGCTTAAAGGTACTTACCATCCAAGGAGAAAGCAGGAAGAAGCACTGCAAGAAAGCACTGCAAAGAAGAGTGCCCTGCAAAGGAGAAAGCACTGCAAGAAAGCACTGCAAAGAAGAGTGCCCTGCAGAGGAGAAAGCACTGCAAGAAAGCACTGCAAAGAAGAGTGCACTGCAGAGGAGAAAGCACTGCAAGAAAGCACTGCAAAGAAGAGTGCACTGCAAAGGAGAAAGCACTGCAAGAAAGCACTGCAAAGAAGAGTGCCCTGCAGAGGAGAAAGCACTGCAAGAAAGCACTGCAAAGAAGAGTGCCCTGCAAAGGAGAAAGCACTGCAAGAAAGCACTGCAAAGAAGAGTGCCCTGCAAAGGAGAAAGCACTGCAAGAAAGCACTGCAAAGAAGAGTGCACTGCAGAGGAGAAAGCACTGCAAAAAAGCACTGCAAAGAAGAGTGCACTGCAAAGGAGAAAGCACTGCAAGAAAGCACTGCAAAGAAGAGTGCCCTGCAAAGGAGAAAGCACTGCAAGAAAGCACTGCAAAGAATAGTGCCCTGCAAAGGAAAAAGCACTGCAAGAAGAGTGCCATCGTGCAGTCACACACAGGATAGATGAAAGGTGTTGGGTATCTCTGCCTAGTCAGCAGTTCAGGGAAGGGTCTCTGAAAAAAGTGGCATCTAGAAGGAGTTTGGACAAATGCAGAGGCATCACCATACTAGTGTGGTTAGTAAGCAAGGCTGGGGTGGCATATTGGAGCTAGTGTTTCAGACGTGAAGTGCTGGGTGTGGGTGATCATCTGACTACTCTCTGCTTCATCTATCTATCCTCGTCACTGGTGCCCTTGATCTTGTTAGCAAACTTTATAAAGGGTAAGAGTCCTGATTCATGTAGGTTCAATTCCTGAGCATGCTCCTTTCTGCGCTATCTCAGAGTGGGAGAAATGCAGATGATAATTGGTCTGGATATGGAGCCTTAGTATAGAATGGAGGAGGAAAAGGTAACTCTGAGGAAGTTCTTGTTTAATAAAAGAAGGAATAACAACAACAGCTTTGGAGTAATGAATTGGGAGGTAGTAACAATGTGAAGTGTATTTGCTGGGGATTCTAGGAAAGCCTAACTGAAGTTATAGATGGTGGGTGCCTAATGCTCCCATCTGTGCCAATATTCATCACAAGTACTAAGTACACAGGTAAAGAAAAGCAAAAGCTACAGGAGTGTCTGGATTCCAGGCTGGATCATGTACTCACATGTTCTACATACATCAGAGTGGTGTATCTTTATTCTGTAAATATAGGGCAAGAAAGCTGTTGGAAAGATGCTTTCTAAAGTTACTGAAAATATGGGTGGCATAATGTAAATTGTAATTATAGAATTTATTACTGTAGGAAATTTTATTTTTGTGTTGCTTGCTTAAATTAAGATTTTTATTTTTTAAGTAATGTATCTCTCCAAGTAATTATAAAAAACAGAGATAGCAAAATTCAGAAACACATAAGGAATTAAAATATTCATAGTCAATTTATCATTAATAAAATGTTGTTTGGAATCCCTAAAATTATATCTGGAAGGCTTATACAATAATAATTAGCAGAAATAGTGAATTTGAAATGACTAGTTTTCCAGATGGAATATGACTTCTTGGATCTTTAGAGAAATGTTTTGGGAAAATAATATAATTACAGATAGACACCACACATTTCCCCAATTTTTAGGGAAGTGGTCCTTATTAGATAATGACAGCTTGAATATGCTCTTTTTTGCAGAAGAAAATGAAAATTATTATGCCCAAGAGTTAACTGTCATAGTTTTTGCATTTGATGAGGGAATAATTTAAACAGAAGCTCAGTAATAACCATAGTATTATAGATTTTAAAAATCATGTTTATTAGCATGCTTTGTCTTGATTTATTCTATGATATCTTAGAGCCACAGCAAGAAAAAACAAATGCTAAAGCAAGAGAAGTCCTTATTTTTAAACCAGTGGCACAACCCTAGTCCTGGATAACCTGGTAGTGAAAGTCAGTGTAAGCTCCACAGGGAGTCTCTTATTTGCCCTGAGAGTCATAAAGCCTCTGAAGCAACCAGAAACCTCTTAGGAATATATACCCATCACCAGCTTAGGCGAAGGTGGAGGCAGAAGTGAAACTCCCTGGGAAAGTTTTAGAGGTGATATTCCCATTAGAAGCGGTACCATTGGTCAAGCGTCTCAGCACACACTCTAGTGGAGTGGTGCTAGCGGAGACTGGTGGCCCTAGGAACCTGCTCAAATTGCTCTGATGTCAAACTATTTACCATCAATCGTGTCATTGTAGCATTTAATACATTAATGTAGCTTACATATTTCTTTGATGTACTGACTTTTTTATCTCAACAATGTATTTTTCTTATATATTATATCTGTCAGTTAGATTAGGCTTATAGCTATTCTTTTTTTAAATTTTTATTTAATTTTTATTTTAAAGAGAATTAAAACAAGCGGAATAAAGCCAATCATAACAAATCAGTGTAAATGACACAGGACTTCAAAACCATACGAAATCAACAATGGTTACTGTAATGCCTCTTGTTGTCTTCAAAACAGCTGTAGATACCTTGAGACACAGTAAGAAATCAACAAAACAGAACAAAGTGTAACCAATAAAACAAAACAATGAATACAATAAAGGACTTCAAAACAAAACAATAAATCCCAAATGGGTACTATAATATATCTTGCTATCTCTAAAACAGCTGCCCATGCCATCAGGCACAACAATACAATGAAAATGATACAGGGTTTCAAAACAAGCTAATAGGGAGTTAACAATGGCTACCACCTTGAGAAGGAGATCCCTTATAGATGCCACACTGCATACTATGATCCTCTGAATAGATGATCAGACCACCTGGCCCTAGACCTACAAAGTCATTAAACACCAAACACCACAAGCATCAAATTGCATTTCACCTCAATAGCTATCATCAAAGCCTGTGTTTCTGCAGATCAGCAGGCTGCTTACAGGGAGCAGGGGTGTTGGCTCTTCTTGTTTCCCAGCCCAAGTAGCAGAAAGGACTGGGGTCTGGCTGTCCCCTGTAATCCATGAATGGTGCTGACTCTTGGGAAAAGGCTAGGGTCTCGTGAGCTTTAGAAACAGAGAAGAGATGAAGAAAAACAAAGACTATGTCTCATTATATTTCTTTCCTTTTGCCTCTTAGCTATAAATTTCTCTAAATAGTGATAAACAGTATATGGTTGTGTAGGCTCAAAAATATTTTCATAAAAACTGTCATGTAGGTACCTGAATAGGAATTATGAAACACTCTTCTATCAATCTGATATTGGTATTCTACTCAACAGTATACTAACTACAAATATTAGTAGTTATATTACTGTTATATACAGAGTGATATATTTATGAGGAATCATTATTATATCATTTTATAAGCTTGTCAGCTTTAAGAAGTAGAACATGTGAGAAAGAATTGGGGGAACCATTTTCAGGGAGATACAGGGTGAGCTGACTACAATGCAAGAAGTAGTTTAGGGCAGATTTATTGCAAGAACAATTGTGATGTACTTCCAAGAAACAGTGAGAGGAAAGGAGGCAGGAGGGGATGGTGGTGGGAATCTGGTTATTTAACACCTTATCACACTTTGTAATAGTATGGATAAAGCAAAAGTAGTCATAGGCTAGAGATGACTACTTTAAAGCTTGATCTGGGGACATGAGTGAGTGCCTGTAATCCCAGACACCTTGTGGGATACAGACAGAAGAATCATGAAGTCAACATAGACACAATATTGAGAACATAAAGTGATGTAAACTTCAGCTTTTTACTTAATACAAGGAATACAAATCCTTCAAGATCAAAATTGTTATTCCTAGAAACATACAGATTACCTAAACTAACACCTAAATAAAAAAATTATTAGAAAACCCCATATAAGTGCAAAAAAAAGGTAGAAAGGAAAAAACGAAAAGAAAAAAGAAAAAGAAATTTCCAGTTTCAGGTCTAGCATTTAAGGAACTTGGAAGGCATCACTCCATTCTAACAAAAAGCAAAGCTAAAGAATTGAAAAATTAGTAACTCCTCTTAGATGCATCAGAAGAATGAAACTGAAGCCTAAAGACAAAGCAATGTCCCCCTGAACAGATGAGACAACTGAATACGGAAAATTGCCAACTTACCAAAGCAGAAACTCAAGAACAGAAAAGCTGGGGTTTGGGAATGTGCACTACTACAGGGCGAGGAAAAATTGAACTGTGGTTGATAAACTGCTTCAGAATCAATGTGGACAATTACAAGAGTTAAGAACACCAGGGAAAACCAGGCATAGGGTGGGAAGGTTCCTACTTTTGTGAATCTTACCTTGGGAACTCCATGATGTTCTTACCGAGAAGACGGGGGAAGAAAACATTCATACTTCTGGCAAAGACAAAGGGAAATAAACATTCAAAGTTCATCGAAGTATTCTGTTCTTAAGACCTATCCTCAATATTAAGACAGGTAAATAATACATTTTTTTTCAAAGTGTAACCAAACTGGGACAAAAGTAATATCCAAGGAGTGCTCCCTCAGCCTTTTTTGTAGGACAGTAGAAATACCAACTCCAGCTCTGTCTAGTGATTTTATCTTATCCTATTCCTATAAGAAAGGAAAGCCTGAGAGCACCTTTGAAGTTTACAGTCCACAGACAAAGGCTTAGTAAAAGACAGACCAGGTCAGAGGACTTGCCTCTTCTCACAACTTACCATGCACTCCGATTCTTTTTACCCAGTGGAACTATTGAGAAAAAAATTAGAAGGTGTACTAAAAAGCAAAGAAAGTTCTAAAAAGTCAAAGAAAGCATCATAACTAGACATAGACATGGCAAGGATGCTGGAATTTTCAGATCGATAATTTTATGATACTTTAATTCATTTCATTCTTCTATGACAGAATATCATGGATTAGGTAATTTACATAGAATAGAAATTAGTTATTTATAGTTCTGAAGATTTAGAAGTCAAAGGTCAAGGGGTTTACATGTGGTGAAGGAGTTATTGCTTTACTATACTATGCTTGAAGGTATAGGGCAAGAAAATGTATGTGAGAGGAGAGAGGGATGAGCTCATTTGTTTATCAAGAAGTTAAACTTGTAACAATGACGAATCTGCTTCTGCGATACTGGCATTAATTCATTGGTAAGGGCAGGGCTGTCATGATTTAATTGCCTCTTCAAGGTACTAGCTTTTATTTTATTTTTAAATTTTATTTTAAAGAGAGTAAAACTAAACATCACAAAACGGAGCAAAGCAGATCAGAAGAAAACAATGCAAGTAACACAGATTTCAAAGCAAGACAACAGGAGATCATCACTGGCTATCTATCATACTGTCTCTTAGTTTCTTCTAAATAGCTGTCCATAACTTCACACACAATGAATTCATACACAAAAAAATACTATTAAACTGATCATAACAGAACGCTCAAGGCATTATAGGCCTTTAAAACCAGACAATAGGGAAATCAACAATGGCTCTCGTTCTCTTCAAAATAGCTGTTCATATCTGCATGTATGTTGAAATTAAACAATACAAAACAGACTAAAATCACTCTGAACAAAGAATAATAGTATTGCTGGATTTCAAGGCATGATGCTATGGAATCAGCACTGGATACCATGGTGTCTCTTTCTTCAAGGCAGCTGTTCATTTCATCGTGCATTATATAATCAATTCTCCTAAAATGTTTAGGAGAAATTCTATGCATGTATAAGCCTCTACATATATACGTATCCTTTCTGTAGTAGAGGGAAAAATAAAACAAATTCCTAGGAAAATATGAAACAAAAAAGACAAATAACAATAGCAAAGAGCCCAAAACACTGACATTATAGGCCTTCAAAACAAGGTGGTAGGAGCATAACTAGGGTTGTTATTTTATATAATGATTTTCAAGAGTTCCTCAGATCACCATACAATAATATGCACAGTTGTTCCAATCCTATGAGTGTTAACCTTTTCTTCCAAGAACTTATAGAATTTGCAGCGCAATCATCTTAGTTATCCTAAGTGTATTTATATAATATTAGATATTTTTTCTTTTCCCTTCCTTTTTTTTCCTGAGATATTATTTTTTCTGCTTTAAACAGATTCTTATCCTTTCACTGTATTTACTGAGTATTTTGTATCTTATGTTCTCTTACTCACTGTATTTACTGAGTATTTTGTATCTTATGTTTTCTTACATTAGGGAGACTATATGGTATTCACACATATGAGTTTGATTTATTTCATTTATGAGTATGGTCTTGAGTTGCATCCATTTATTTATAAATATCTCAATGTGATTATTCTTTATAAGCTGAGTAGTACTCCATTGTATAAAGATACCACATCCTTTTTTAGCCATTCCTCAGTTGATGGGCATTTAGGTTGTTTACATGATCTGGCTATAACAAATTGTGCTGCTATAAACATGGGTGCTCATATATCACTGTAGTATGATGTTTTCAGTTCTTCTGGGAATGTGCCCAGAAGTGAAATAGCTGAGTCAAATGGGACTTCCAATCCCAGCTTTTTGAGGAACCTCCAGACTGACCTCCACAGTGGTTGCACCAGTCTGCACTACCAATACTGCAGAAGAGTTCCTGCAGCCCCTCCATCATTTGTTGTTGGTGGTTTTCTTTATGTTGGCCATTCTTTCTGGAGTGAGATGTAATCTTAGTGTGGTTTTAATTTGCATTTCTCTAATGACCAGTGATGCTGAATATTTTTTCATGTATTTATTTGCCATTTGTATTTCTTCATCTGAGAACTGTGTATTCATGCTCTTTTTTGGATTGGGTCTTTGAATTTCAGAGATCTGATTTTTTAAAATTCTTTATATGTTCTAGAGAGAAGTTCTTTTTCTGAGGGACAGTTCACTAAGATTTTTTTCCCAATTTATGGGTTTTCTTTTGACTATGCTGGAAATTTCTTTTGACATAAAAAACTCTTTAATAGGATGTAATCCCAGTTATTGATTCTGTGAAGTATTTCCCATGCAGTTTGATTCTTGTTCATGAATTCTCTACATATCCCTATGTCTTTGAGATTTCTACCTACTTTGTCTTCCAACAGATTTAGTGTGTCTGTTTTAATAATTAGATCTTCGATCCATTTAGACTCTAGTTTAGTACATGGTGATAGGCATGGGTCTAGTTTTAGTTTTTAGCATATGGAGAGCCAATATTTCCAGCACCATTTATTAAAGAGACTATCTTTCTTCCAGTGAATGTGTTTGGCCTCTTTATCAAAGATAAGGTGGCTGAGTGTGTTTGTAGTTGTAGTTGTATATTCTAATCTATTCCATTGATCTTCAGGTCTGTTTTTATTCCAATACTATGCCTATTTTATTATAGTAGCTTTGTAGTATAACTTCAAGTCATGGATTGTGATGCCTCCTGTCTTGCTTTTGTTGCTTAGAATTGCTTTTGCTATTCTAGGTCTCTTCTGGTTCCAGATGAATTTTAAGAGGGATTTCTCTAGATCTGTGAGGTATAGTGGTATTTTGATTGGGCTTGCATTAAAACTGTATAACAGTTTTGGGAGAATGGCCATTTTCACAATGTCTGTTCTTTCTATCCATGAAAAAGGGATGTCTTTCCATTTTCTAAGGTTCTCTTCAATTTCTTTTTCAGGGTATTATAATTTTCCCCAATAGACCTTTTACTTCTTTTGTAAGATTGATTGCTAAGTATTTCATTTTTGGATGCTATTGTGAAGGGTATGGCTTCCCTTATTTCTCTCTCAGTGATTTTATTGTTAGTGTATAGCAATGCTATAGATTTTTGAGTGTTGACTTTGTATCCAGCTACATTACTGAATTTCTTTATTGTACCTAGGAGACTTTCAATTGAGTTTTGGAGGTCTTCTATATAGAGTATCATGTCATCTTCAAATAATGACAATTTAGCTCCTTCTTTTCCTATCCTTACTTTTTATTTCTTTCTCTTGTCTAATTGCTCTAGCTAGTATTCCCAGCACTATATTGACTAGGAGTGGTGATAATAGACAACCTTGTCTCATTCCTGATTCTAGGGTAAAGGCTTTGATTTTTTGGCCATTTAATATGAGCCTGGTTCTTGGTTTGTCATAGATGGCTTTTATCATATCGAGGTAAAGACCATCTATTCCAACTTTCTGTAATGTTCTTATCATGAATAAGTGTTGGGCCTTATCAAAAACTTTTTCTGCATCTATAGAAACGATCATTTGGTTTTTATTTTTGGCTCTACTGATATGATGGGTTACACTTATTTATTTGTATATGTTGAACCATCCCTCCATTCCCAGAATGAATCCCACTTGGTCATGTTATATAATGTTCTTGATGATTTGCTGCATTCTATGTGCCAATATTTTATTAAGAATTTCTGCATCTATGCTCATTAGGGAGATTGGCCTGTAGTTCTCTTTTTTGGTTAGGTCTTTTTCAGGGTTTGATAGTGCAGTAATGTTTGCTTCCAGGAATGAGTTAGGGAGAATTGCTTCCCTTTCAACAGACTTTGAGGAGTGTTGGCATTAAATCTTCTTTGAATTTCTTGTAGAATTCCACAGTGAATCCATCTGGCCCTGGACTTTTCTTTGTTGATAAGGATTGAATTAAATTTTCTATTTTGTTAATTGAAATTGGGTTATTCAACAGTTTTACATCTTCTTGACCCAGCTTTGGTATTTCATATGTTTCTAGGAGTCTGTCCATTTCTTCTGTGTTATCAAGCCTATGAAAATAGAGGTTTTCAAAAGAGGTATTGATGATCTTCTGCATTTCCACAGGGTCTGTAGTGATTTCACCTTTTTCATTCTTTATTGCATGAATGTGAGTTTTTTTCTTCCTTTTTTAAATAAAGTTGGCTATGGGATTATCAATTTTATTTATTCTTTCAAGGAACCAACTCTTTGATTCATTGCTTCTTTGTATTCTTCTCTTAGTCTCTATTGCACTGGTTTCTGCACTGAGCTTTATAATTTCCTCCCTTCTTTTGGCTTTGGTTGTTGATTATTGACTTGCTCTTCTTTTTCTAGATGTTTGAGGTGTATCATCAGGTTGTTTATTTCTGTTCATTCTGTTTTCCTGATGTGGGAATTTACTGCAACAAATTTTCCTCTGAGGACTGTTTTCATTGCATCCCACAGGTTCCGATGTATTTGTATTTTTGTTTGCTTGTAGATATTGTTTACTTTCTTCTTTAATTTCCTCTGTGACCCACTGATTGCTCAGGAGTGTATTATTCAATTTTCACGTGTTTGTGGGGTTTTTGCAGTTTCTTTGGTCATTAATTTCTAGTTTCATGGTGCTGTGGTCCAATAATATGCATGAGATAATTTCAATTCTTTTGCATTTACTTAAGCATGCTCTGTGTATATTGTTTATTTTAGAGGATGTTTCATGTACTGCTGAGAAGAATGTATATTCTGATGTTATTGAGTGGAACACTCTGTATATTTCCACCAAGTCCATTTGTTCACAGGTGTGATTCAGTTCTGTTATTTCTTTGCTGATTTTCTGTCTAGTTGATCTGTCCTTTTGTGTCTATGGCATGTTAAAGTCTCCTGTTATAATTGTGTTATTGCTTATTTGATTTTTCTGTTAATATTTGTCTTGTATAGCTGGCTGCTCTGGAATTTGGTGCATATATATTTAATATTGTTATCTCTTCCTTTTGAAGTTTTCCCCTAACTAGCATGTAGTGACTATCTATCTATTTTGATCATTCTTGGTTTGAAGTTCACACTGTCTGTAAACAGAATAGGTACCCCTGCTTTTTTTTTGAGTTCCTGTTGCATAAAGTATTGTTTTCCATCCTTTTACTTTCAGTCTGTGAGTTTCCTTTTGGATTAGATGGGTTTCTTATATATAGCATATGGTTGGATGTTGCTTCTTTTTTTTAAACCAGGGGTTGAACTCATGACCTTGTGCTTGCCAGACTGGCATTTCAGCCACTGAGCTAAATCCCCAGCCTGGATGTTGTTTCTTGATCCATTCTGCCAGTCTGTTTCTTTTAATTGGTGAATTGAGGCCATTTATATTAATGGTTATAACTGATATATACTGGTTTTCTTTTGACATGTTATCTTTCTGCTGCTGATTCTTTATCTTTCCATTCTGCTTAATTGTTTGCCTTATTTAGTGGGTTTTTTCCTATATCTATCTATAATGTCTTTCAGTATTCTTTGCAAGGTTTATTTGGTGGTCATGAAGTTCTTCAGCTGTTCTTTGTTGTGGAAGTATCTTATTTCTCCATCCATTTTGAAGAACAGTTTTGCAGGGTACTTCAGTCTGGGTTGGAAGTCATTTTCCTTTATGATCTGAAATACTTCACTCCATGTTCTTCTTGACTTCATTGTTTGTGCTGAGGAGTCTGCTGTGATTCTGATAGGCTTTCCTTTATAGGTGATCTCTCTCTTTTGTCTAGCAGCTTTTAATATTCTGTTCTTATATTGGCTTTCTGGGATGTTGATTATTATATTCTGGGTGTAGTTTTATTTTGGTTATGGTTATTTGGAGTTCTATATGCTCCAGTGATCTGTATGTCAGTTTCTCTTCTCATGTTTGGGAAATTTCCAGCTATTCTGTAAGTAGCCTCTTGATATCACTTGTGTTGTCACCTTCTTTTTCATTAGTATCTACCAATCTTATGTTGTTTTTCTTTGCTTCATCTTGCAGCTATTGAATTGTTATTTCCTGATTCCTTGTTATTTTTAAAAGATCTTTCCTTTCCTGTTCACTAGCTGTAATCTTGTCTTAGAGGTTTTAAATTCTATCTTCACTTTCACTGAGGCAGTTTTGCCAACTTTCAATGCAATTTTTGATTTCCTGTATATCTCTTTGAATCTGTTTCATAATTCTGTTTCTTATATTGTTCATTCAGTGTTTCCATATTTTTGCATAGTTCCTCTAATTTTTTAACTATGTCTTCTTTAGGTATGTTCAGCATTTCTTCATTACATTTATCATTTCTTCTTTTACCTGGAAAATTATTTCTGATCTGAGTTTTTTCTATAGCTTCCTGGAGTTTTTTATTTACTTCAGTTGTTATCATTTCAGGAATTTCAGGTGTATGGCTTACAGTTTCTTCTCTGTCCATGTCTCCTAGGCTTGCTTGGGTTGGGCTGGAAGTTTGAGATTGCATTTTGCTCTTTCGTTTTGTCATTTTCCTATATTTCTGGGTTTTGAGCAATGTTCTGAAGGTTCCCAGTGCACTAGAATTCAACTCGTGTTCCTTCAGCTCCCAGGACTGAATTCAGGCCCCTGCTAGCCGCTTGGAGGTCACTGGGCATGGCCCAGTTAGACCTCTCATGTGTCCTCTGGTGATTTGGGACATTGGGCATGGTCTTACTGGCTGGAAGCCATGTTCCAAAGCTTCCCCATGAGGTAGGTACTACTTTTGAACACTGCTGCATGCAACTGAAACATGAGTTTTCAGGGACAGCTTCGAACCATGGTACACAATTAGTAAGATCACGGTTACATGCAGAGGGCTCTAATAGATAAGCAGACAGAATGTAAGAACTGAGAGCCAGCATAGGCTGACAGATGGAAATTTTAATTACACACATAATAAGCACATGAAAAGATACCCAATGATCACAGTGAGATTTCACTTGATATTTACTAGGATGCTTACAAAAAAGAAAAAGGAGAAAATATCAAATGTTGGCATGAATCTAAAGAAAATGGAACTCTCGTACATTGCTGGTAGAAATAGTACAGCTACTCTGAAAGATAATTTAGTGTGTTTTAAGTGATGTCCTGATTCTCCAACTGCAAATTCAGCTATGAATTCATTCATGGCTTAATCCTTGGATGAGTTTAGTATCCCACAATCTAGTCACCTTCCAAAAACTTCATCTCTGGATGCTTGAACCTTTGGAAAACACTTTTGATTAGCATAACATGTAATTTAAAAATTTTAAAAAGAAAATTGCTGGTTATATCCATTAATAAAATAAGAGAAAGCTACTTCTCTCATTTTTTTTGGAAAAGTTTTATGTTATATTATTTGATGAGATGGAAACCCTCAGCATGAAATGACACAAAAAGAAAGCATTCTAAGAATTAGAAAAATAAAAACCTTAAAAATATTTCCCCTAAAAATTAGCAAATGAGGAAATTTCTAGAAAAAAATTAACACCTAAGGTAATTTGTAGTCAAAATTGACTTCCTCTTTGCAGAACACACAAGACCAAAGCTATGATTAAATTATATTAAATTTTCTTTTGCTTTTTCTAAGGGAAAAAAAAAGGGAGGGAAAAGAAAAAACATCTAAATTTGTATAAACTATTGAGATACCTAAGAAGATTGTGCTACAAATTCTATTAGTTAATAATTATATTATTAATTGGAATGATTTTGCATGTTTGTGTCTGGTGATCTGAGGAACTCTTCTGAACATCACTATATAAAATAACAACCTTAGTTTTGTTCCTATCACCTTGTTTTGAAGGCCTATATTGTTATTGTTTTGAGCTCTTTGATATTGTTATTTATTTATATTTTTTGTTTCTTGTTTTTCTAGTAATTTGTTTTGTTTTTCCCTCTAATGCAGAAAGGATAGATGTACATGTAGAGCCTTGTACATGCCCTAAAACTTCTCCTAAACAGTGTATGAAAATTGACTGTATTATGCTTGATGAAATGAACAGCTACTTTGAAGAAAAAGAACATTATGGTATCTATTGCTGATTTCCTACCGTCATGCTGTGAAATCCAGTAATAATGGTATTCTTTGTTTAGAGTGGTTTTAGTCTGTTTTGTATTATTTAATTTCAACATACATGAAGTTATTTTGAAGGAAACAAGACATTATGGTAGTCATTGTTGATTTTTCTAATGTCTGGTTTTGAAGGCCTATAATGCCTTCATTATTCTGTTTTGATTAGTTTTATACTATTTTTTATATGAATTCATTGTGTGTAAAGATATAGACAATTATTTAGAAGAAAACAAAAGACATTATGGTAGCTACTGCTGATCTCCTGTTGTCTTGTTTTGAAATCCTTTGTCATATTGGTTTCTTCTGATCTGCTTTGCTTTGTTTTGTTATGTTTTGCTTTGCCCTCTTTAAAATAAAAAAAGTAAATAAATAAATTTTATTTTTCTTAATATGGCTGTAATTGTTCATTAAGAAGAGTTTATAATCAGTATCACTCAAGAAGCCTTTTAAAATAGATCATTCCACTGAAAAAAATTATGACATTTTCAAAATTATTATTTAATGCTTGCCTAAAAATTATTATTTGAGAGATGATACAATTTGGTATAAAATCACTTAACACACAAAGCAGGATAGCTTAATAACCAACCTAAGGCAATATTTTTCATGTTTCCACAGGTAGTTTTAAGAATAACTTTGCATAATTTGAGATATTGTTGTTACATTTTTCTCCTCATTTCCCCTCTCTTCCCATAAATATGTAGCCATCTGCCCATGTCCTCAATAAGCTATATAACAAAGTGAAATAACTGGCAAATCTCTATGGCTTTTGTTTTCCAAAAGCTTAAGCTCTTAGGAGAACTTAGAGCATTTAAAGAGGATGAATAAAGGAAGAAGGGATTTGCAGGCATACACAGAATGTACAAAAAAATCAAAACAAACACAAGAAGATTAAAAAGATTTCCTCAGTTCAATAGGTAGAGGTAAGAGACAGTTCTGAGTCTGAAGAAAAAAAGGAGAGAGCTTCTTCCTTTATGAGCAGTGTTTTGGTGACAGGAATCTTTGCAAGAGTTCATCAGTTCCACTGAACACCCTCTGGGCCCCTAAGAGGAGAGGTGGGTGCAGGCGATGGCTGTTTCCAGGGCTCTAGCTATCCTGAGGGTAAAGGACTGGATTATATCCTTTGGCTCACTGTGTAGTAAAGTCTTTGCTCTGCACAAAACCCCAGACTTGTCTTTAGAAGGAGAGATGCTTGGTTATCCACTAATTCATTACCCTGGTAGCTTGGGTCAGATATTAGTTTGAATTAGAGAAAATAAAAAAGCATCTTGCACTGGTAACTTGGTGGACTGTGATTTATGCCCAACACAAAAGCAAGTTCATGCATGTCCTATTTCATTACAGAGCTGAGTAATTGTTCCAGTGGAGAATCTAACAAATTAAACTCCTGCAGTGTGCACAATGCTACATTCAATAGAAATATGCAATGTGTGGCAGGAATAATCAGACATTTTCTCCCCGGTTTCAGGGTGGCCATTGGACTTCATGATAATCATGCCACAATTACACTTAATTTCATAATAACTGAAGGTCTGTAACAATAAAGCAGTTTTCTATTTCTATTCATGCAACAGATATTTATTGAGTACTTCTGTGCAATAAGCATTTTTCTAGATTTGGGGAAACTTAGCAAATGAACCAGGCAAATATCTCACTAGAGTGGAAAGAAAGAAGATAATAATAAATTGTAAAAATAAAAGTGGTAGATTAAAAAGTAATAAGTGATGGGTAATTTAAGGATCAGTGTTTGGGTAGGCAGTAGTTTTAAACAGGATGGCAAGCGGGGAATCTGTAAGTAGGAGGTGAAAGAGATGGTTAGGTCTAAGTGTGGAGCAGAGCACCCATGGCAGAGGAATCACGGGAACAACAGCCCTAATTGTTGTATGGCATGAATATTTGTAGAACTGTGTATATGCACAGAGAAGAATGAGGTCAAGGATAGTAGTGTGATCAGAAAACTGCCCATTCCAAATAGCCATATCCTAACCCCAAGAACCTATGACTATATCATGTTTCTTTCAAAAAAGGAATTAAGACTGCAGGTGGAATTAAATTTGCCAACCTTAAAATGGGAAGAGTGAAATACATTATGCAGGTGAGTCAAGGTAAGCACAAAGATTCTTAAAAGTAAATGAGGGAAGCAAAGATAAGATTTGTATGATGTGAGGTTGATGTGCACATCAAAAAAGGAAGCCAGAACCAAAGAATAAAGCAACCTATAGAAGCTGGAAATAGCAAGGAACAGTCCTGATTTTAGGCCGCGAGTCCCTTGTCTTCTACAGTAGCAACATGAGAAGTAAATGTGTGTTGTTTTTAAACCACTAAGATTTTGATTATTATAAAAGCAAATAGAAAATTAATACAGGTACTGAAAAATAATATGAAATAAGTAAAGAAGAAGTAACAATTGGGCTTCTACTTTGAGTGAAGAGGGGGAATCTGGCAGGAGTTGAAGAGAATACTAATGTGGTATTACAGCTTTCAAAAATATTCTTGTGGCTGCTCTGTGATTATCAGCTGTAGGAGGATAGACTTAGGGTCAGGGAAATCTGTTGTAACAATTGCAATAATCCAGAGAAGAGATAAAGATGATTGTGCCAGTATGGTAATAATGGAGGCAATAGAAAGTAATTGTATTCTATCTTTATTTGGAAGTTGGAGCTAATGGATTTTCTAACCAATTGGAAGTAGGTTTGATGAGAAAGAGAAAAGTCACAGTTGTCTCTCAGGTGTTTGGTCTGAGCAGTTAAAAGGAGATGGTTTTTCCAGAGATGGGGAAAGCTGCAAATAAAAAAGGATCTAGAGGAACAATTAGGATTTGAATTTTGGACACTGAGTTTGAGATAGTTATTAGGTATTTTGGTGACATTATTGAATAGGAAGTTGGATATAGTTGTATTAGAGTTCCGGAGAAGGAAAATATTAGATATAGTAGTTCTTTTCTGTCACTGGGATAAAATACATGACATCTACAGGCTAAAGGAGAAGAGGTTTGTTTTGGCTCATGGTTTCAGAGGGTCTAGTTCAAGGCTTCATGACCCCATGGCTCCAAGGCAGAAATAACATAGTAGAAGAAAAGTTGCTTAACCCATGGCAGCCA